>CM043019.1:31372000-31515266 GCA_023690525.1 Holotrichia oblita | reverse complement strand
TATGGAGGCCGATTTTAAAATACGTTTTAAATAAATTATAAAAACACTATATTATGAAAAAATTTAACTGTGGCAACATCGCCAACTGTCAAACGGTAGTCGGGCCTCTTAAATAGAATAAAGACCTTCTTACGCAACACCATGGGGCAAGATAGATTATCCGCTTTAGCGATGTTGAGTATCGAGAAGTCATTTGTAAAAGGAATATGCCATTTTAACGAACGTGTTATTCAACACTTTTCCACTGCTAAAGAACGAAGAATGGACCTGCAGTTTAAGACTATTTAAAGCGGAATTTAAAGGTAAAATATTTATATTTTTTTAAGTATGCCTATTTTTTAAATTTATTTTTGATCTCCCAGTATAACTGACCACGAGCCGCCACTGCTCCCTAGCGAGTCCTACTTAGACACGAGACATCGGTCATCTTGTAGTGTTGTTATATACAATTTTTAAGTACAATATATGTATTTTACTGTGCATATTTGACAATGTCTATACAGGGTCTTTCACGAAACCCGTTAGTTAGAAAGTTTACGGAATCTACTTTTAGTTCAATTCTGAAATTTTGACAGTTGAATTTGTGGTATAGGTTCTACTGTTCTAAAATATTTTCAACGAAATCTGATTTCCGGTTATACCGGAAGTAAATAGCAACTTTGTTAATTTAAATACAATGATATAATTTTCTTCAATGCAATTGAGTCTACGCATTATTTGCAAATATTTTGTGTTAGGGTTTTCTATACCTAAATTGAACTGTTTCGAAGATATTTACAATTTTCCTTAAAATTTTGCTATTGCACCATCTTCAAGAAAAATAATATTGTAAAGCACTTTGAAGCGTAAGATACCAATAAACTTCTGCAACCTAAAGTAAAGTGTCATACATACTGATAACTGTCCTAACTTTCAACATAATTTATACAGGGTGTGCAGAAATTAGCAACTAATTCAGATATCTTCAATCATTAAAAATACTTCTTTTCAAATCGCACATAGTAGTTTTTATATCAGCACTTTATGCAGCAAGAAATTCTACATCGATTCGTATTAAGGACTCATATATCTATCTATTAGTTTTTGAGTTATTAGAGATTATTTGTTCCAACTACGGAAAGTATACAAATATCTGTTATTTTTTCTCGTAGTTAGCTATGAAAATAAAATATTTCGTTAAGAGTTGTCAAAGATTGACAGGTTATAGTGTAGACTCGTTGGTCGGCGCAGTATGACTATTTATCACCAAAATTACACTAATAGTGATATATTAAATTTATTTTATATCCGTGGTAAATGGGATATAGGATAGCAGTAAGAATGTCGTGCCTTTAATGAGACATATCCACAATCCACCACCTTCGCGAAATTTAAAAGAATTGAAATTAACTTCTAAATCATGGAACTATTGAAGTTATCATATTCCATATTGCAAGCCTGTCGCCAATGATGAAGCGAAGTTTGATCGCTGCACCCGCAGTTGATCTCGGACTCTCAGAAAGATCCATTTTTCGAATTTTGAAACGACAGAAAACGCGACCATACTCGTTTTAATTATTACAAGAACTACAGCAAGGAGACAATATTGAACGAATTGAATTTTGCGAAATTATGATAATAAAAATACAAGAAGACAAAAACTTTTTGAAAAAAATTATTTGGATTGGATGAATCGAAATTTATACGAGACGGTTTGATCAATAGACGTAATTTACATCATTGTACAACAGAAAATCCACATATAACAATTTTTTTGAAAAGTAAATCATTGTATGTATTTGTCCTACAACATTTACACTAAACATGTAGAATATAAATTACATGAATAGTTTCTCCTCTTCTTTTTATAATAACTTGTACATTATTTACGAGAAAATGGAATGACATTAAAGTGTGACTAACTGGGAGCAAGTGAAATTCGGTGTAAATGCAAAGCAACAAAACTGTCACTCATTTGACAACTCTTATCAAAACATTTTATTTCCATAGCTAACATTGAAAAAAAAATAACAGATATTTGTATACTTTTCGTAGTTGGAACCAATAATCGCTAATAACTCAAAAACTAATAAAGATAGATATGTGAGACCTTAATAAGAATCGATATAGAATTTCTTGCTAAATTAAGTGCTGCAATAAAAACTACTATGTGCCATGTTTGAAGATATCTGAATTGGTTGCTAATTTATGCACACCCTGTATAAATTGTGTTGAAAGTTATAACAGTCGTCATTGTCTATGACCCTTTACTTTCATCGTTTGCAGAAGTTTGGTATCTTACGCTTCAAAGGGCTTTACAATATTAATTTTTCTTAAAGATGGTGTAATAGCAAAATTTTAAGGAAAATTGTAAATATCTTCAAAACGGTTGAATTTAAGTATAGGAAACCCGAATACAAAATATTTGTAAATAATGCGTAGAATCAACTGCACTGAAAAAATTATACCATATTGTATTTAAAATAACAAAGTTGCTATTTACTTCCGGTATAACCGGAAGTCAGATTTGGTTGGAAATATTTTAATAGTAGAACTTATACCACAAATTCAACTGTCAAAATTTCAGAATTGTACTAAAAGTAGATTCCGTAAACTTTCTAACTAACGAGTTTCGTGAAAGACCCTGTATATATACTTAACTACCAATGACAATAAATAAATAAAAAGATCGAGATATCGAATTTTCACGAATATAATAATAGTCTTTGATGAGTGGCGCCCTCAAGAGGAAAGGAAATATACCTTAGATATTCAAGGAAGTCCGAAAGACAGATTCTAATTTTATTATTAAACATAATAGAATATAACGTTTTATAGCTATTACTTAGTTTATCATCAAATATCTTAATAGGTATTCGATGAATAAATTCACATTCCTAGCTAAGATAATCAGCAGTATTACAAGTTTCTTGGATCAAATTACAATTTCTACGCCTTAGCTGATATGCAACAATTTATACGTTATGGATATTTTCTATCTCGTTTTAAAATGTTGTCTTTGCCGAGGGTTCAATCAGCTGGTAGACGACCATCTTAACAACTTTAATTTTGAATAAACTAAAATAAAAAAGTGTTTGAAACTGAAAGTGTCTGAAACTCTTATTAATATTGTCAATTTTTGTTATTTAAACTTTTCATATTTTTAATAAACTTTATTAATTATTTTTTTTGTATGAAATGCCATAAAAAAACAAAACAAACAATAATCTTTATACAATACTTTATTTCTACAAACATTGCAAAAAAATGAATACATTTTTTCATTATAAATTCCAAGCAAAATTAATATACATACAGAAAAGTTTGATTTTCCACAACATAGTTTACTTTCGATTCGTTTGTTCTGCAACTTTTTCGTCTGGCATTGTTTTGGTGTCGATTTTTTGGTTTAAATTTTTGGCATCATCACTCCGCTCCGCTCCTTTAAGCTCACCATCATCAGGACTAACTGTCTCGTCACTCTTGTCATCATCAAATGTTACAAGATGTTTTAAATGGTCTTCAACTTTTTTACTGGTATCTTTTATGTAGCCTCCAATTTTTTCACCGGCACCTCTTAAATAATCTTCAACTTCTCTGCCAGTTTCTTTTAGATAATCCTCGAAATTTTTGCTGCCACTAGCGTCTTCTTTATTTTCAGTAGACATTTCACAGAATTAACTTCTTGCTTGGCGAAACTTTTTCGAACGTAAGACGTAGTACTCGTAGTGTTAACTTTTGTATGTTTGTATTCTTGACATAATATTAGGTAACATTACTGGTATGCCGACAGGAAGTAATTAAGTCAGATTACATAGGATTCAATGTAATTGGTTATAATAAGACCTTGTTAACGTGGAATGTTTCGCAGTACATATATCGTATAAATAACGTAGGAATAAAAATTGCAAGGTTATAAAATACCGTATGCTGCTAAAAATATCAATAAAATATTATTCGAATTTAGTTATACATGTCTTGTTAGGAAAGGTTAGGAGTAAACAAGAAAATATTTAACCATTATATTGTACCGCATTGTTTAAATTATTCACAAGAAAAAAGAGACCTATTGACGTCATCAAAGTAGCGCGTTTTTTTTATGTTAGCTGGTGAATAGTGTGTTGTAAATGTAAGCCTTACATTTCGCATATAATCAATGTGTATCTATTTAATGTAACTTTTCCATTTTCTAAAAATGATGGGTCAGCAAAAATTTGAGTTTCCGAGATATCGTGTACGATTAACACTGTATACCTATATTTTGCAGAGGAGGTTGTTTTATTGTTTGTTAATGAACGATTGACTATCAAACGTTGGAAAATTGCTATGGAGGACCTACAAACGATCTACAAAGGATTCTGTTCAAAGAAAATTAATTTCGATGGCAAATGTGTTCCTGAGGAATTAAAACCTTGTATTCACATAGGGTGTGTCTTTTTGGTTGCCTGTCTAAGATTGTACTATATTTATTTTATTATTTGCTAATAAACTAATAATAAAACAACTATTGACTATCACACGTCGGAAATTCGCGATCAAACACCTACAAACAACCTTCAAACGATTAAAAACAAGATTTATTATAACTGGTGATAGTGACGGGCTAACGTTATCGAGCCTACTTGATTTATTTATAATATGCAGTATAAATACCAAATTAGTTTTGATCTCAATCTATTTTCAATTTGTCGGTAACGCCGTTATCTACATTGAGAGCAAAAGACTGACAAGAGAAAGTCACTTGTAGATGGGTGCGGGTTAGGACAATAAATGAGTTAAAGCAAATCCTATTTTTATTACTTTCTCTTCAATTTATGTCGAATGAGAGTTTTGCGATCTCTATTGGATCCTATGCCGTCCTGCTGCAGAAAAATTCAATACGATATGATCCCAAAATTTATTGGTTTGACCCGTCAAATGGAATACAGATTTTTGAGGAAGAACTAAATGTCGCGTTCGGCGGTGACCTTGAACATAAACTTGTGAAACTGATAAAATTAGCGCGAAATTTAAAATTATTCTAATTTCGAAGAATCCTGTGCTATACTACCTTTTACATACTTAAATGTCTTTGTTTTTCAATTTCTCAATATATGCCAAGTGTAACATCTTAATATACAGGATGGGCCACTTAAAATGATGCATTGAAATTATGGCCAAACTAAATAAGAAATTTAAAATCGGACCAGGTAAAGTTATAACGGAAGCACATTTTAATAAAAATGTAGATTTTATACAATTCATCATAACGTCACACCGAAATCAATTTGCATTTATTTAAATGGGATGTGGTATTTTTATTGTAAATTTCTTAAACAGCAAATTTTTTAACATATAACTGTATAAAATATGACCGATTTTAATAATAAACGAAATCAACAACTTTTTGGAATTGCCGCCAATATTTCAAATTTTGAAGCACGCAAATATTGTTATTTACCTGATGCATATTTGCGTAAAACGCAAAATTTGAATTGGGATCTAGATATATGTCATTAAATGTCACTTGGCAACTAACAAACGTTCAAAATTAATTATTCGTTTGTAGCTTTTGTAGATGTCATAGTTTATACTTCATATTTTAAATTAAGCAAGTTACACTTTAAGATAAACAAATGGCAGAATAGTGATTTAAGTCAAATCTGACAAATGTCATACACAATATGCGTTACGTAAAATATCGGTAAACTAAGTTTGAAGCTTCGATACCGCGAAATTTAAATAATCAAATTTCATTCTTTGTAATTGCAAACATAGCTGAATAAAATATTTAATAAGTGATTGTGATGTGTTAGAAATACCATCTTCTTACAATACAGTAACAGAAAACCAATGTGCTATTTAATAAAATGCAAATTGATTTCGGCGTGACGTCATCATGAATGTTATATAATTTACATTGTTATTAAAATGTGCTCCTCATCGACCTCTATAGGTCTACCTGTTGGATTTTAAAATTTTTATTTAGCTTGGCCGTAATTCTAGTGCATCATTTTAAGTGGTCCACTCTTTATGTATATTTACAATAATTAATGATTTTCGCGCTGGAACTGTCATAAGGAACAATATTTACCGCCCATTTCTAAAGCGACCATGACTAGTTTAAAACGATCTATATGATCTAATCCTTGTACACATTATGTATGTGCATTGGACTTGGATAATGTCTACTGTATATGCATTTGGAAGATGCTGTCTAATGCGACCACCTGTCGAAGCGACCGTTTTTGTTTGGAACGGAGGGTGATCGGTTTATACAGGTTTCATTGTATTTGCCTGAAAAATGTTGGAAATGATAATTCTTCAGTATCTATCTCGATATCATGTTCTGCCTCTAAATGTTGTCGCAGCTGAGTTGATAGTTATAATCATAGGATATAAGTACTTTTTGGTTGTTTCAAATGAATTTTTCTCATGTGTTCATTTAAAAACGTCAGAAATCAAGCAAATCACAGCCATCTTTATTACTATATAAAGATAGGTAAGGATATGTTTAGATTCAATAGTAGATTCAACCCTTACCGGTATTGTTTAACGTTCAAGGTCGCAGCCGAGCGCAAAATTTAGCTCCGAGATGGCACTGATGATTAAATTTTTAAATGACCCGCATTTTCTCACTGCACATTCGTCACAATTCGTCTGCTTGTCCGTGCCAATCATTGAGATAGAATAAGTAGGAGACGCTATCACGTGGCTAAAACGGCGCAGGCCGGCCATATTGGTACACCATTTTACGTCAAATACGTAGATTCTAGTGCATATGTCATGTATGGTTGTATTATTTGATTATTTCAATTCTTACAATTATATTATATAGCAAACTACTACAAGACATAATGGTTTCTTGTGCTCTACCTAGTTGCAAGAGTAGAAACAGCGTTAACAAGAAGAATTCGTCGAAAATAACATTTCATAGGTCAGTGTTTGACATAAAAACAATGTGCAGGGTCGTAATTCGACAATTTCAATTAGTGCGCCTGTATGTAGGTACATAAATAAACTATTACATATTGAGCGTTTATATTGTCAAATTATGACATTTATGGGCCTTGGGCCTAATAGGCGTGGGATGACGTAATTAATTTTAAATAAAACCATCTGTTAAGTGGAGGCTTAAGATTATACTTACAATTTTCAGTATTCCGGACCTGATGAGGCAGCCATATTGGTACACCACGTAAGCCCCGCCCAGTGCGCCGTTTTGAACATACGGGAAATATGCTTTATAGCGTCTCCTTAGTATACTAGCTCAATGACAAAAACGGTACTGAGATCGATTTCAATTCTGCCTGTAAACGTAGTAATTGTCATCTCGACAACTGTTCCTCTCAATATGTTTGTTGCAATAATTTTTTGCTGAAGCCCAAATTAGTTCGATTGCATTAAACTTGCGGTCATATGGCGGTAGACTTTTATTCGTTCTGTCATACGTATGAATGTATTATAAGTAACATAACCCGTAGGCGCTATAGGAACTGTAAGAAGTGTAATAATTCACTTATTTGCACAAGGATGTGATTTTATTTTATATGCTTTTAGATACATATGTACATACATATGTATGTATATCATATTATTATATTGATATGCAGTTATATATTAAATACTTTTTATGTGCCAATTTCTCGATATGCTAATTGAACTGTTGGACGTTTGATTTGTTTATTGTTAGCACAAGGTTATCTTCATATGTATTTTCAAAAAGGTATTAACGATACAATGTTTATGAGCGTTTAATAATAAAAAGGATCATCATCATGTATTTCCAACGTAATTCTGTTCTAAGTGTAATTGGATGTTTTAATTACATATACAGTGCGATCGTTTACGATGGAAACTGTAATTTTTTTAGTAATTGAACCCTGGAATTAATAACTACAACACTTATTTGTCAAATAATTTCTTGAATTGGTAATATGCAATGATGATAAGATTAAGCGTGTTTGTATTTCTGAGAAGCAGCTACCTGAGATAATATAAGTTATATAACTATGAAGTCAATGCTGCGCATTACCATCTTTAAAAATCCTTGTACTACTTACATTTAATTAAAAGAACTGAATTTTGCTATTTATATTTTAAGAAAGTAATAATATGCCAGCGACGTCATATCAAAAACTAGTTTTAGAATAAACAAAAAACAGAATTAAATGTAAAAGTTGACAAAAAATGTTTTTCTGTTTATTATACAGGGCGTATTTTATTTATGGTTTTCATTCGAAACTTTCTTAATTAGAATTACATTCCTACAGAATGTTTTCTACGTTGAACATGAAGGATATTTGAGCATATTTAAATTAACCTCCACTATTACCTGTGGGGTTTATGGAGAGAAAATGTGTTCATTATTTTTATTTTTTTTTTGCGTGATTAAATTGGTTTAAATAGTGATCATTTAAAAATACACTAGTTCTTGTGTGGTTGTACAGAAAGGTGCAAAACAAGTGAGCGAAAAGTAGTGTTGGTATCGTACGAGCAACTGGAAATACGATGCTAAGGAGAGGTCCACCTCGAGATATTAGGGTTGCAAACCTAAAGAGCAATAATGAACGATTGTCTCTTTAGTTATTGAAGTTTTGGTACATGATCAAAAATATACTAAATGTTCAAAAGAAGACTCCATATTTTAATGGAAAACTAGGACAGTCGCTGCTTATTCGAAGTAGTTATATACCTACCTATACTAAAGAAAATGGACTTGATAACTTTTCCCCTTTATTGCACCCCCCTATTTAAATCAAAGTATTCTCCCGCGTTGATTGACTAACTTCTTATCAATCTCGGAAAGATAATAATGATCTACGGTGTAGTTCAATTAGCATACATTGCTTTCGTAAATTCGCATACGTGGTCGATTTCCAAAAAATGTTTTCTCCAGTGAGCACTTTCAATCAGCATTTGAGAATGAAACAACTACTCGACAACCAACTATTAATTTAGAAGAATCTCAAGCCAGTCCTTTAAAAGTAGTCCCACAAATACATGCCTATATAATTACAGTGTCAAATTTAAAAGCTTTGGATGACACCTCCTTGTTCAGTTCTTCTAATATTAAATTGCCGATTGATTTATTGACCAATAAAGATAATTTAGTTTTAAGTCGACAAGTGGCAAGGCCACTACCAAAAGCAGCTTCACCTAATGGAAATTTAAAGACAAACAAATCAGGTCACGGAGAGAAAGAACTGAAACGCCAGAAGAAATAACATTCTAGAAGAAACTTCAATACGTTTAGTAAAAGAAGGAAATCTAGTCTTAATTGGAGAGGTGAAAGCATGAAAGAAAAACAAGCAATAGACAAAAAAATTAATTAAAGAGAAGATTTAGTTACTAAAAAATCCAAAATCAAAATTCTGGCTACGATACGTGGACGCTATTTTCGTGATTTGGCCACGTGGAAAGGAAAAACTAACAAGAATTCTTCGAGCATATCAACATACAACACCCATCTATAAAGTTCGCCGTTCAATTAAAGGAAGAATGAAATGAACTACGATTTTTTTTCCATCAGACTTGGATTCCACTGCCCTTTCTTAATACAGGTAGTTTTATACAATATACATAATAGTGATAATATAGTTAATGAGACCTATATAGGTTTGATTTGATTATTTGAAGCTTCTTTATGATTTCCACTGTTGCTTGGTCTTAAAAAGGAAGACAAATCACATATGTACAGTCGTGGACAGATAAATGTAGTAGGGTCAGGTAGGGTAATTGTAAACTAGGGGTAATTGGAAACAGTACTGGGATTTATTAAAAATTTAAAATAGGCTCGACTCGTGCGCCAACTTCAGTGGACACACCTCGGCCGGATATGCAGTTGCATAGTTTACTCCGCTACAGTTGATTTTACGCCAACAGTGATAGTAAGTTTTGGATGATGTTTTATTGTTTGGAATTTGTTTCGGTCACGGAACTTTACAAGTTTTGTTAGAGAGACTGAAAGGTAAGTTTGAAGCTCTTTTTGCTTTTGGCGATAAGTATTTGATGCAGAGAAACGTTTTTTTCTGGACGTAACCTCAAATTTGTTCCTTCAGCCTCGACAAATATGTGTTTACAATTACCCCTTCGAAATTTGCGAATGGGGAAATTGTGAACGCCTAGTTGGGATAATTGTAAACAACAACTCGTCGCATCAAAATAGTATTTATTCTATTACAGGAAGCAAGAAATATGCCTAGGAAGTATATGAAAAAGAAAACTGACCAGAGGTACTCACAGGAAGATCTTCTATTGGCTGTCAATGACGTAAGGAACAAGAACTGCACGTATCGTCAGGCTTCACACCAATATAACGTGCCTTGAAGTTATGGAACGTCTCAAAGAAGCCGAACGTTTAAAAGAGGAGAAAAATAACCGAAAACGTAAACCTCGCGAAGGAAAAACTTCCAGAGAAAAGCTGAAGGACTGAAAGCTAAGAGGAAAATGACAATTTGAGACTTTGTAGTGATTCAGATGAAGACATGAATGAAATACAATGGGCCGAAAAAGTTGCAGCTGACAGCTACCCGCAGGTGGAATATAAAATGCTAGAATGGCATGCAATTAAACGAGGAGATTACTTATGGGTCAAATTTCTTGGAGGACCTAGAAAAAGCACAAATTATAAATATGTCTACCGTGTACGGGATGTCGATGAAGAAAGTGGCGACGTTGATGTTGTCGGTTTTAGGCGCAACGACACATTTGGCACTGAATTTGTTGAAAAAGAACAGGACGTTTCAACTGTAGAATTTTAGATGATCGTGGCCTTGCTACCTGACCCGAAAATTGTGAAGAGAGCTAGAAAAACAATTCAAGTTTTTGAAGGCACTGTTGGCGTTTTTGAAAAATAGTGTTTTTTCAACATATTTTCTGTGACCACGTGAAACTTCAATAAAGAATTTGTTATTTCTAGCCGCCTTATTATTGTCCTGCAAATTCATAGCTTGTATAAGGGTAAATGCAAACACACATATAAATTGATGCTCAAGCATGCAAAAGGTTCAGTTGCACTCCTATTCACATTTCCCCCATCAAAACTCACTATTAAACTTAATAAGACAACAAACGTATGATTCCATTTACCCCTAAATTGTATACCATCTAATTTTGTGTTGGGGTAATGGTAAACAGGCCCGAAAAATTAAAAAATAACATAGATAGACTTGAAATGTGGCAAAAGACTTCAAAAAGGTCAAACTATACGGGTATTATTACAGGTGTCAATGACCCATCATTAAACACAAAATATAGCATTTTAAAATGCAAGTTTACAAAAAGCGTTTACAATTACCCTACCTGACCCTATACTTACAAGCTTTCTTTAAAAAAAATTATGGTGTAAAAGTTAGTAGTTTGATCTATGTTTCGGTATGATCTAACATTTGTTTTTTATGACAAGTATCTTAAGCTAAAGTTCGTCTTACAATAATAAAATAAAATTTCAAATTTTTGACATAAATAAAATTTAAGGTTGTACCGCATTTATCTGGCCTCGACTGTACGTGTAAATAACAGAACACCTTTTTCATTATTATAATTACAATTAACAAAATATGCTGTAACTGGTAGTTGATTGCATACCTCTAAATAATGCTTACATCATATTTTTAACTTAAACTTAAAAAACAAGCAAAAACTATCTGAGTTGTTGTTATTGAAAAGTTGTTTGTAATCTCAAAAATAGATTTATATTTTAATTAAATATACAGAGTGGGCAAAAAAATCTATACCATCTCTGTAACTTCTGAAATATATTCTCACAAAAAAAATCATTGAAGAAATTTGTTTCATGTTCCATGACCTGTAGTAATATGAAAACCAATTCTGGTTTCCGATAGTTATCTTTCTTTGATACTTTTACGTTTGTTTTAGACATGTACAAGGTAATGTTCTCAAGAAAAAATATAATATATAATAAATTCCTTGACTGTAGTCAAATTCACAAATCTTGTAAACAACTCACACAAGTACAAGTTGTCACAATTCTGATCATTAAATCACATAGTTTTATCGCTGATAATACACAATCAAACTACGGATTTCGTAAAAAAATATACACAATAGTTACAAATATAAATTTCGTTTGCCTGTGTACGTTATTTAGTATGCAATTATTGAGAAAAAAAATATAATAACAGTGACCAACATGAATAGAAATTTAATAACAAAAATTACCCTCGTAATTTCTCCTGGAACTTTTTGTGTATCATATATATCACATATAAATAGAAACTAGTTTTTCTTGAACTGTTTATTAACACTTTATATAATACTAAATTATAATACTAATCATCTGGAAATACAATTCTATCATTCTCTGGGTTTGTTATGATATGTTCTGCTGTGGCACTTAACCGACTAGAAAACTTAGTTTCTATATACTTTCTTCTCCGTCATGTAGGTTTCCATAGCTCTGTCGGTTAAAATACTGTCGTCTGGGAAAACGATTCTGTCATCAACGTTTAAATGGTCATCTTCATTGCCATTTCCTCGCAAATTCGTTTTCGTAAACGCTGTAGGTCTTCGACTATGGTCATCAAAACTCATTCCATCGATCTTGTCATTCATTTTCGAATGTTCATCTGCATTGCGATTTACTCGTGAATTTGTATTCTTAAATGCTGTGGATCCTCGACTACAATCATCAAAACTCGTTCCAAGATCGTCTGAAAAAATTATCCTGTCTTCCAGCTTCAAATGTTCATCTTCGTTGGAAGTTCTTGATGGATTTGTGTTCGGGAACTCTTTGAATGTTCGACTATGATCATCAAAATGCCCTTTAAATTCCATTGTGGCCGTTGTATGCGGTTTTATAGGTAAGTATACTAAATATACTAATAACAAAACTTGCTTGTTAAACAACGTATTGATGGTAAATGTAGTTAACACATCAAACGAGATAAATACACGCTCAAGATGCCGATTGAACTGAATTTTTGAAGGATAATTTCAAGTATATATACATACGTAACCGTCTCTGTCTTTCACTGTATAAAAAAAACAACTCCATACCGGAATTTGCGAAAGAAAATAAATATTTTAAGATAAATATTTAAGATATTGTAGCCGATTAACTGTACTCCAAGCATGATAATAAAAACCCAGTTTTCTTTATTTAATTTTTTATATGTAAATAATCGTTGGTAATTCCATCAATTATATGAATATATTGTTAGTGACCTCTGCCTATCAGTCGTTATAGATCAAATGTAAAAATCACAAAACGTCGAACCCACAGATATAAACAACATCTTGTTTATAGATTTGTTGGTTGTTCATTGTCATCATTAAATATAAAATATGTATTTATTTTATTGCGTTAGGTTTGTCACTGAAAAAAAAAGTCGAACAGTAATACTACTAATAATGAAGAATACTCAGAATGTTGGCTATTAATTGAAGAAAATATAAATAAATTTGTATAGTTTCGTCGGCATTAATCCCAGATATTTTTCCAAAATTATTACGTTTGCATTAAAAATACTTCTTTAGTGGCAGAAATTGAGATTTAATATTACCATTATTACTCATATACTTAGAAGAATGAGGAGGACTGGCTAAGCTAAAAGATCATATAACACCAAGAGTCTATTTCGAACAAGTACTTTGAAGAGATACAAGGTTTCGGTGGTGCTGGCTACTAGTTCAACAATTTTTCAGGCAGAAATATACAGGATGTTCCTAAATATCATGTACATGAGGAAGGGGATAATTATTTGGTTTATTTTGTTCCTAAAATTTCATATAAACATAGGTCTGCAAACGCTTCGTTACCAATCTGCAGGGTGTTGAAATGTCAAGATTTTTTCACTTTTTACTGTATAGCTCCTACAGTTTTTGAGATATTTTGCTCAAATTTAGAAGGTAGGTTACGCTATAAGGTCTGCATCATTAGCCATGCCAAATGATGATGTAAGTCTACAGGGTAATAATTTTTTCGGAGTCATGCCCTGTTTTCTCACCCTGAACTTTTTTGCGATGCGCCACTGCTAGATTCTAAAATACGCAATAAATTTTCTGTCTTGTTTAGAAACTTTTTGATTTCTTGTATTTTTTTCTTATCTCTGACTGTTATCGAAAAAATAGAAAACAATTTTCTGTAATTCGCCAGAGAAAATTAAATTTTTTAAAATGGTCTAGCAGGCTCTGGCTTTATTCAGATGATCACTTGAGTTTATTAATTTAACAACTGACATTAGAAATCGTAACTTGTGTCTGTATAAGTAAAGTTTTAAATTGCAAACTGTAAGATGTAAAAGTGTTTTAAATACTCGTTATAATTTTGTAAATATGCCAAATTTCACTAATTCTGAAATGGCTGACATGCATTTTGTCTACGGCCTTGCGAATGGAAATGCAAGAGAAGCCAGGCGTCTGTACATGGAGCGCTATCCCAATAGAATGATACCCGATCATCGAATATTTTCAAATATTCATAGGCGTCTTGGAGAAACTGGAACTTTTAAAAAGAATACTAATGGTGCAGGTAAACCACGTACTGTTAGAACACCACAGATCGAAGAGGCTGTTCTGAATGAAATAGACAGACATCCTCGCACCAGCACCAGAAAAATCAGTGAACATTTAAATATTAGTCATCAAGTTGTTTGGTGTATTCTACGTGTTAGTCTCCGCTGCTATACCCTTACCACATTCAGAGAGTGTAGGCTCTTCTTCGCCGAGACTTCCCTTTAAGGATTGATTTCTGTCAATGGTACCTTAATAAGCTAGCAGCAGACCGCATTTTTAATTGTAAAATCCTTTTTACCGATGAAGCGCATTTTTCAAGAACTTAAATTATGAATTTCCACAACAACCACACGTGGGCAGATGAAAATCTACATGAAATTGTACAAACGCATTTTCAAGAACAGTTCTCATTAAATGTATGGGGTGGTATAATTGGAGATAATTTGATTGGTTCTTGTTTTTTGCCTAATCGACTTACTGGTCAGTCATACAGGCTGTTTTTGCAGAATGAATTGCCTTTATTACTTGAAGACTTGCCCATTTTACTTAGAAATCAAATGTGGCATGATGGCGTCTCATCACATTTTTCTATTTTGGCTCGGGAGTATTTAAATGAAGTATATGAGAATAGGTGAATAGAACGAGGTGGACCTCAGCCTTGGCTCTCTAGGTCTCCTGACTTAAATAGTATACATTTTTTCCTGTGGGTACATCTCAAATCTCTAGTGTATACAACACCAGTGAATACTGTTGATGACTTACGAAATCGAATAATCGACGGATTTGAAACGATAAGAAATACTCCAGGAGTATTTAAGAGAGTGCGAGCATCAATTAGAAGAAGAGCGGACGTAAAGTTGGTTGAAGTGAACGTTAATTTTGAACGACCCTGTATAAATTATGATAAATTCTAGGACGTAAATTTGATGTATGCTATTTCGGCTAATAACATGCCAAATATGATGTCTTTAGCTGGAATGCCTTAAAAAAATACAGAATTTTGAATAAAATCTTGCAGTTGGTCCTATATTCGAAAAAAATTTAATAACTTAAAAACGGCTGATTTTTGACATAGGGTGTCTTAATAAGTTTTGATGCAGAATTGTATGCCCGATACAAAAAACTCATAAAAAATATACCGTGCTATTTAAATTAAGAAAGTTGACGTCAACTTCCGGTAAACCGGAAGTGGTACAACGGCGCAAATAATTTTGCTGATGAGTCCAAATGATATCAGTTATAATTACAAGTTTTCAGAAATGTTGAATTTCAAGAACATCAAAAAGTTCTAACGAACCAGTTCCGTGAATGACCCTGTACATACCATCAAATATTGGGACAAATCTGCTGCTTCGAGAACGGTGGTTTAGTGAATTTAAAATGGGTTGTACAAACACCGAAGACGCACCGCGCTGTAGAAGGCTAAAAGAGGCTACAAATGCCGAAATTGTAAATCAAGTGCATCAAATCATTTTGAATCATCGTAAAGTGAAGTTGAACGAGTTGGGGGATGGGATACATTTTGTCGACCAAAAAAAGCATAGTTATAGTGTAATCGAGTGAACTTTTCTCGATGTTTTGTAACGATCGATGAAACATGGGTCCATTATTATAAGCTTGAGTTTAATAGGCAGTCTGCGGAGTGGTTGGAAAGCCATGAAAGCCGGCCAAAGCGGTCAAAAGAACAAAGCTTGGGTGGGAATGCTATGGCCCCGTTTTTTTTGGGATTTGTATGGCATAATTTTTATTGATTGCCTGCAGAAGGCAAGAACTGTCACAGGAGAGTATTATGCAGGGTTATTGGACAAATTGAGCGATGAAATAAAGAAAAAACGACCCTATATGGCGAAAAAGATAGTTTTGTATCATCATGATAACACGCTCTGTCACACATGTGCTTGAAAGCGATAGTCAAATTGGGCAAAGTAGTTAATTGCTAACCCACCGTATTCTTCAGACTTGGAGCCCAGTAACTATTATTTCTTTCCTAACCTCAAGCGGTGGCTGCAGGGAAAGAGATTTAGATTGAATGAGGAAGGCACAGCGGAAACTGTACTACCGAAGGAACATTGACATTTTGGAAGATCGCTATATCAAGTGTATTACTCTTGAAAGTAACAATGTTGAGAGATAAATATAAATTTGCCCACAAAATGGCTGCTCTTCGGTTCTCAGGTTCTTCACTTCTGAAGAAGATCACGACAAGATGATCGAAACGTCAAGTACCACAACCTTTCTACACGGCAGAGCACCCGAAAACCGAAGAGCAGCCATCAATAGCAGCCGTGAAAGCCTGAAGACTACTTTGCTCAAAAAATGCTTGTATTCATTCAAAGCCCGGGACTTTTAAGCCCATGTAGTAAATCGTGTCATTTAGGTGGCCACTCAATAGAATCTCTTCTTCCAAACAATTTTGTGCTTCATCTTGCCGGAAAAGTACTAGGTTTTCATTTAAGGCTACATCTCAAGAACTGCTGTTGTTGATCAGGCTCTACATAGTGCTGCATTTACACACATTTAATGTAGATTTGTAGCGGATACACTATCGATACATAATCGATAAATTATTGACGACTTATTTATTATACAGGGTGTAACAGTGGGAACGCCGTGGTCTCTGGTTGTCAAATGTTAACAATTTTGAAAAAGTTATATACTGGAATATATTAGGTGGACTAAATCTACAATTTAAAAATAATAGGCAATATACGGAGTGTTTCAAAACTTAGCAATGTACCAAAGTTATGTTTTTCTTAATGGAACACCCTGTATTTTAAGGCATTTTTGAGTTGTACACTGAAATCTAGATCAACTTTATTCAAAGTTTTCCATGTCAAATTTTTGTAGTTTATGAGATATTTCAAGTTTTTTGAAAATGCAATGTTGCACGAAAAGTTTAGTTTCTCAAAAATGATTTAATTCAGAGAAATGGAACGAAAAGCGTAAATAGTAGATCCTTTGGCCGATTGAATGCCATATTCGAAGTTATCGAGTATTCTACAGGTCGTTCAAGTACCGATGCCAAACTTTGTGGACTTCTTTCGTGCAAAACTTTATTATTTTAAATGGAACACCCTGTATGTATTTATGTTACCGGATAGAACATTTTATTGTCTAAAAACCAGTATCAGGAATCCCTATGACTATCTGTACTAGTTTTTAAGTTATTTGTTTCTTTTAGATAATAGCAGAGGATATGAAAGCGATTATGTTGAACGCTAGCACTTTTTCGTTTATTTTATACGAAATCCTTTTTTCTTAATCTAAATACAAAAATACTTACTGCTGTTTTGTTTAGCTTATTTTCATTACTTAGAATTTATGTTTTCATGTAAATTGTGACAATATAAAATCAACTTCTTCGAATAATAATATCTTTATCCATGACGTAAAAATATATTGGGTGTTCACTTACAAAAAACAAATTTAGTTCACTTAAATTATCTAAAAACGCAAATAACTTAAAAACTAGTACAGATAGTCATAGGGATTCCTGATACTGTTTTTTAGACAATAAAATGTTCTATCTGATAATATAAATACATACAGGGTGTTCCATTTAAAATAATAAAGTTATGCACGAAAGAAGTTTACAAAGTTTGGCCTCGGTACTTGAACGACCTGTAGAATACTCGATAACTTTGAATATGCCATTCAATCAGCCAAAGGATCTACTATTTACGTTTTTCGTTCAATTTCTCTGAATTCAGTCACTTTCGAGAAACTAAACATTTCGTGCAACATTGCGTTTTCAAAAACCTTGAACCTTGAACCATGAACTACAAAAATTAGACATTCGAAACCTTAAATAAAGTTGATCTAGATTTCGGTGTACAATTCAAAAATGCCATGAAATACAGGGTGTTCCATTAAGAAAAACAAAACCAGAACAGAAAACCGAAACCGAAACAGAAAACTTTGGTACATTGTTAAATTTTGAAACACCCTGTATATTGCCTATTATTTTTAAATTGTAGATCTAATCCACCTACATGTTGTTATAGATGTTTGTTAGTTACAGGTTTCAAGACTCTTTTCTCAGGGTTCAGGTGGGTTCTTGGAATCTTTTTCTCACACACACACAATTGAAACACAAGTATTATTGGTGCTAACGAATTCAATTTAATTTTTATTTTTGAATTACAATTTTTTTTAAATTTCGCGCCTTTACTAAATATAAAAGGGATAATTTATTTTACGTGTTGAAATTAAAGTTAGAACGGAAAATGTGACAGAAGTGAAGGTTACACTTAAAAAAATATATATAATATAACGACTTGGTGTTTAACACAGGTAAGAAATCTTAACTTTTAATTACTTATATCTAATTAAGAATTTTGGTCTGTTAACGTCTTTTCTAGGTTAACTTCTTTTGTAACGACTAACATTAATAATTCTAGGATCATATTGGGCAAATTGGAATTACAGGATTCTCTTAAAACTGGTAAGCGATCTGTTATTTTATTTAATTCAATTAAATCTGTTTTAAAATTTTGTCTTTATCGACTGTTTTTAAAAGTTAACTTCTTTATTTTTTCAATCAAATTTTAATACGAATGCCTTTACACCACTTATCTGTTAAGGGTCGTTGGGATAATCTCAGTCAAGGTTCGTCAAGTTCAGGATTTCGGGCAGGAATTACCGAGTACGGCTGGGATTTCGAATAGGAATGGCGTCCGGGACTTCGACGTGGGAATCTCTGCGAATTCGGCCTCGGAATGGCCGTCCTGGGTTCCGCTGGTGCCTCAGGGATTAATTTAGGAAATTCTTCGTAGTATTTAATTAAAAAATTGGTCGTGTCCTTTTCAATATGTATGTTTGATAAGAAATTTAATTTTGGATAAGGAAAATATTATGAGTTTTTAGGTGAAATAATGATTGTTTACGTTTCAGGGATCAATTCGACATAGGTCTAGAAGCCTTAATGGTTCGGACGCGTCTGTTTCTAATATTTTTTCAAGGAAGTCGTTTTTGTGATTCATGGCTGTCTATTATTTGGATGGAAAATGTGATTTGGACTAAGAAATTGGCACAGATGAAAAGGGTTCTCAAATTCCTGGAAATAATGTAAAATTACCTTTGAAAATTTTGTTAGGAGATGTCACGTGAGTAATTGGATTATCCTCGATGGTTTTCCATTTTGAAAATGTAAATTTATTAAAATGTCAGTTAGATTAGATGTCCGTATTTTAGTCCGATCCGTCATTCATGTCAACAACTTAAATCTAGTTATATATAATTTTACCAACTTAATTTTTTTCATATTACTACAATTTAAATGTCATTAGCTATTTATCTATTTTTTTTAAGTTTGAATTAAATGTCGTTACAATATATTCCAGTATGTAATTTTTTCAAAATTGTTACCATTTAACTACCAGAGACCACGGCGTTCCCAATGTTACACCCTGTATATATATTTCTTAAAGATTAAAAATAGTTTATTTGAATAAAAATTTGCTCGGCAATAAATTTGTAAGGATAGTGTAAGAAGCAAAATTAAGATGTTTTAAATTTTTCTGTATTTATTGGATGTACCTATATAATGTATTAAAAACTATTAATATATTCGTAATACATTCGATTTAGTACTATAAATATTATTCTTTAAAAAATGTAGCATAATAATAAATAGATATAAACAGTTTAATAAATAAATATTTTCATAAAATAAATACAAAAAATTTACAATTACTTCTTTCAATCATCTGGAAATACGATCCTGTCATCACTCTTCGGTTGTGGCTTATTTTCATCTGCACCATTTCCGTCTGTTAACAGCTTGTCGTCTGGAAAAACAATTCTATCGACATTTCCACTACGATCTTGTATATAATTTGTATCTATATCGTTATTTTCCCATTCTTCCGGTTTACGAATGTAATCTTCAAAATTTTCACCAGCATTATTCCATTTATCTGACTCTGATATAGTGTTGTTCAATTTTCCTTCATCGCCGTTACCAATTTCATTATCGTTCTCAAATTGATCATCGGACTTGTTTTCTTTATTTTGCGGACATTCAGATTGTACGCTACATTTTCCAAATTCTTCTGGTTTACGACTATGGTCATCAAAGTTGGTACCGGATTCCATTATGATGAGTTTTATAGATTTAAATTCACTATTACGAAAGTTGTGACTGTGCAAATTATTTATAGTTAAACGCGGTATTTGGAACGGAAGCACTATATCTACAATTCAAATTAGTAAGTAGTCACTTACAATTAGTTACATACAACAAACATTAAATTGTTATGCGAAGGTAAAAGTGATACTGAACATCGAGTTCATATGCAGTGCAATATATAGTTATCTGTTCTTCGATACAAATATGAAAATTAAGAAATAATTTCGCGAGAAAATATGTCGTTCTAGATGTTTTATTTTTATTTAAGTGGAATGATTAATCTTGTTATACTTTAAAACAAACCTATAATTATTTAGTTGCTTGGTAATCAAGAAATCATTTGTAATTCTAACGAATTTGATACCATCTATCATATTCAACACATGATGTGGGTGTAAACTGCGTGTTTATCGCTATGGCTTTAGTTGTTGCATGAGGTTTCATCATTAAATTTCTGGATATATAATATCGCCGAGGGTTAGAATTAAGGTAAGAGGAATTACTCTGTTTCGGTTATAATTTGTTTACTTGTAAAATTCTTTTATTGTTTGTCATTGAATATTGTTATTAATTACTCCTTCTATACTGCGCACAATTTTGATGTATGCATCCAGCATTATAGTTGAGTCCTACCTATTAATATCCAAATGTAAAAATTCAAAAATAAAAAAGGCTTAATAGTATTTGGTACAAACCTATTTATCTATACACAAGTATTTGATGAATTGTGATAATTTGGTGTTATTGTGTACAAACAAGATTTCTTGACGAATAAATTTTTATATGGCACCTTCAGACTTTATTGAATGTTTAAAGTTTAATATTATATTCAAATGGGTACATAGTCGGTAGATGTGCGAAAATTATCGTATTTATAGGATTAATGTTCTACAGATTCATATACATGATATGCGATGTCGAGTATATGTTAATGCATAAACATACTGCAATTTCCATATAAATTTTACGCTAATTTTACATAAATATTTTTGTTAAATATGTTAATTGTTCGCTCAAGTAACGAAATATTTGCCACCAATCAAAATTTCCATTAAAAATCATATACAGGCTGTTCGCGGGTCACCATTGGGATCTCGAAAACGGTAAGAGATACAAAGTCGGTTAAATTTGGGCAAAGTTGCGGTTTTTCCTGCTGAATAATAATCCGTTTTAAAAACTTTTCTATGATTTGTAGTTTTTGAAATATTTCCGAAAAACCGAAAAACACACTTTTTTTTTTCTTCTGTTCTGAAGTTATTATTGTAGGGATCAAAACAAGATGAATACATTCTGCAGGCACTTTTTTGATCTCTTTACGAAGGTGTTATTAGATTTTGCTTAAAGTGTTTCCTCTCGCTTTGACCACCATCAACTTCATTTTTTCTTATGGCCGCCATATTAGATCTTGGCATCATTAAATAGATCAATTTTTTCTGATATTTTTTTATGTATCACGTATCCTCATTAAAGGAAGTTAAATAGCTATAAATGCAGAAAATGTTAAAAATAACAGTACTAAGAAAAATATGGTGTGCTGCGACGACAAAAAGTAAACGTTTTGACATATCTCCGCATAGTTTAGTTTGTTTACTGTTCAACTCAAATGCAATTCGTTTTAAACTTATTCAAATGATGAAAACAACGCATAACAACGTGACAAGTTTCAACTTTATTATAATAATAACATCACAGTAACAGCGAGCGAAATTTACTTCCAACAGTATGCATAAAGACGTCAACCAAATAGAACATTGTTTGTGTAGTAGAAATTTCAGAATTTTAATATAAATTCAGAAAACAACAGTCATATTAACAACTTTTAATATCCAGCTAATTCCTGAAAAATTAAGAAGGTACATATTATAACATTCACAAAAAGAAAAAAACCCAAAATATGTATTACAATGTCGATACTGTAGTCTGTTTCTTTGAAATTCTGAATAAGTTATATTTTACAATACTCGTCACATTGCATTGATACCAAACGTGACCAACACGAACGAATTAAACTAGAAAAAATATCGGTGTACTCGACAGTTTTGAAAGTACCTACTTGATAGATATATTCATAATTATTATAGTCTACAAATTTAATAGTTCACAAACAAAACAAAATTTTCAGAGTAGTAGTAAAGTAACTGGTTCAGCATAAGCTTTATTTTTCAGAATACCCCACAAAAAAATCTAATGGCGAGAGATCCGGTCACCTTGCAGGCCAACATACTATTCCACTATTCCCAATCCACTAATTTGGAAATTGTTCGTTTAAATGATCACACACCGCCCTTGCATTGTGCGCTGGTGCACCATCATGTTGAAACAATAATTCTGGAAGTCTCCTTAAATTTATATTGTCCAAATATTTGGCAAATGTAGTTCTAAAAAAAAATTTACGTATCGTTCTGAGTTTAGGTTTTCCTCATAAATAAATGGGCCAATTACTTGTTCTCCCACAATTCCCGCCCAAACATTGAAGCCAAATCTAACTTGATTTCGAACTGGTCTATTGACTCTTGGATTTTCAAGCGACCAGACGTGCTCATTATTTTGATTAAATAATCCACAATTTGTAAATTTATTTTCATCCGTCCAATTAATGTTTTTTAAAAAATTGCCGTCTCTGTTGCTAAGCCAATGACCATTCTAAACGTCTTTCGGTATCCCCAGGAAGTAAAGCGTACGAAACGTGTATTTTGTAGCATTTGTAATTTATTGTTCTTTCTCAAAAGTCTCCAAATTTTAACATGATGCGCGGCATCGATAGTGTTTGCAGCTTGTCGGGTTGAATTGGAAGGGTTATTGTTAATCTAAAAGAAGAAATTATAAAAGAAAATTGAAACTGTTAAAACAGCTCTTGACTGGACTTTTATTTAAACTATACGTTTTTATAAATAAAGTAACAATTAAGAGAATATTATGTATTTAAAAAATAAAAAACTATTAATTACCTCTTCTAAAATTTGTTCATTCTCATTATTATTAGAGCGATCTCCATACTTCTTTCGAGTGTCGAAAAGATCCATAAAGAGAAATGTTCCTATCTAATTTACTAAAGAATGTTCTATGTGGTTGTCTTTCTGGATATTGTTGAAAGTAAATTGCGCTCGCTATTACTGAATTGCTGTAATTAGCATAATAACACTTTAACATGTCGCGTTTTTCTTCATCGGAAAAATCCGTTGCAATAAGTAAAACGATTTTCAGTAGGATTAAACAGTAAACAAACTAAACTATGCGGAGATATGTCAAAACGTTTACTTTTTGTCGTCACAGCACACCATATTTTTCTTAGTACTGTTATTTTTAACATTTTCTGCATTTATAGCCATTTAACTTTCTTTAATGAGGATACGTGATACATGAAAAAATATCAGAAAAAATTGATCTATTTAATGATGCCAAGATCTAGTATGGCGGCCATAAGAAAAAAAGAAGTTGATGGTGGTCAAAGCGAGACGAAACGCTTTAAGCAAAATCTAATAACACCATCGTAAAGAGATCAAAAAAGTGCCTGTAGAATGTATTATCCCAATTTATGTTCTGCATAACCTAAAAATATTTTTAACCATACAGAGTGTCTCAAAGTAGGTAAACACCTTCTTGCTCCGTTATTTTAAATGGGACACCCTATATATTTTGACATTTTTGAATAGTACGCTAAAAACTATTCCCACTTTGTATAAACTACCTTACCCATAGGCATAAGGCAGTTTGAGTTGAGGTTATAAGGAATGAATAACCTCAACTCAAACTGCCTTACACCTAACGGTAGGAAGGTTACTCCCTCTTCCCATGTTTTCCTAGGTCTTCCTCTTGGCATTTTACCTGTGGTTTTTGTTTCATATACTCTACTTGGAAGTCTTCCCTCTGGCATTCGGCAAACATGTCCAAACCATCTTAGCTAGATTTCTCCTATTTTGTCATTTACGGGCTCTACTCGTAGTTGTCATTTCTTATTTTGTCTCTTCATGTTTTGTTTTTAATCTTCCTGAGGAATCTCATTTCCATTGCGTTTATTCTTGATTTCTGTTTTTCTATCAATGTCCACGTTTCGCTACTGTATATTTATTGTGGGTCTGACTATTTTATTTATTACATCGGCTTTTATTTCTTCGTCAATTTCTCTTTTACTTAGGAATGTCGTTTTCATTGTGTTGAATATTTTTCCTGCTTTTTTCATTCTTTCGTTTATTTCACTGTCTATTTTTCCATTTTTCTCTATGATCATTCCCAAATATTTATGGTTTTCTACTTGTTCTATGCTTTGTCCGTTTATTTGAATGTCGTGTCTTTTGTTTCCTTTTGATTTAATCATACTTTTTGTCTGCTATTTTTGTTTCTTCGATTTTCCCAGCCTTAGTTTCTTCATTTCCTTCAATGCTTCCTTTATTGCGTCATCAATCACTACCGCAAACAGTAATGGGCTCAGCATACATCCCTGTTTAATACCCAATTCCGTTTTAAATTTTCCCGATATTTCATTATTTGTTCTTACGTAGTTCGCGTCATCTACGCGTCTATCCCTCTTTTTTCTAGTGTTTTCCAAATGTCTTCTCTTTTTATTCTGTCGAAACTTTTTGGAGATCGATGAAGCAAATGTGAACATCTTTGTTTTTCCTCAATGCTTTTTCACTTACCTGTCGTATTATGAATATGGGGTCTTGGGTACTTCTGCCTGTTCTGAAGCCGCATTGTGTTTCCTCTATTGTATTTTCTATGGTTGCTTTTAAGCTTTTCTCCAAAATTCTTGTTAATATTTTTCCTCTATAATTCTTGCAATCTCTTTTGTCTCCATTTTTATATATCGGTAGTATTATACCTGTTTTCCAATCATTCTGTATTTTCTTTGTTCTTATTGCTTGTATTTAATATTACAACTAATTTCTCCGATCCTTCCTTTCCTAGGAATTTAATCATTTCTATTGTTATCCCATCTTTTCCGGGGGCTTTCCCCATTTCTAATAGTTATGGAGATATTTTACGTTTTTGTAAAAATTATAGATTGAATAGTAAGGGATATATTAAACTTTAAACATTGATAAATATAGATGGTATTCCTCCTCCCTTATTATGGTAGAAATGAAAAAAAATAAAGGGAATTATCTGGTATTGAACGGGCTTTCAACTAATGATATCAAAGTTACAGCTCATTCTGCGATTTCCTAAGATAATAGAAACTTTAGATTTAGATATAGCAGTTAGGTACCCTAGCTCTAAAATCAGGAACCAGAAAATACATAATCTCCAGCAATTTCTCTCAACATGGCAAAACATGGGCCAAATACTTTCCACCTCTCTTACTGGCCCATCCGGTACAAATTCATTAATCGATCCACGAATTAATTGACATACAGGCAACAAATTAAGAAAAATTTATAAAAAACATAAAAATCAGTTCAAACACTTATATTTTCGATAACATTATAACATAGATATTTCACATGATAATAGAAATGGGTACAGTTTTACGTAATAAATAATATTTTACAAATTAAAACACACAACAAAAATAGTAATAAATATCAATCTAACTCCGTTTCACAATGCTTATATATAATGTTGAACAGTATTGGCAACTGCTTACTGTCTCTGCTTTCTATTAGAACCGGCAGTGTTACATCTGTCGTTGGGGAATATAATTTTATCTTCAATTCTTGTTTCTACGACAGGTTTCGCAGCCTCATTCGATGATAGAATAGGATCTTCAGGAAAAACAATTTTCTCACTTCCAAATCGATCGTCAACTCCAAAATTTTCGGGATCTCTTATGTAGTCTTCGAAGTTCGTTTTACCATCTTCGCCCATTTTGAACCGATCTCTGATATTTCCGAAGTTACTCATAGTTATGTCACTACGGCATGGATTAGACATCTTGAATATGTTTTTAGTTTTAACAAATTTCACAAAACGCAACTTCTAGTTGATTGAATAACAATCGAAGTCAAATTTAAACTGAAGAAATTGGTCCGATTTTCTCGCTTTTTATACTCTAAAACTTTAATATGGAGAACTGTGGTAACCACTAGTAGTAGATGATTAAGAAAAACCACAAACTTTTAGATATTGAATAATATTGCGTATATTTATTACAAGCGTTAATTATTAACTTCCGGAAATGGAAATAAACATCATAATAAACAATCATACGACGCCAATTTCCTGTTTTCTCGTAACTTTCTGACGTATGCTATTAAAAATTAATATTCGATATTTCAAAATCTTAATTTTGTCTACGTCAGTTTTTATTTAATTTAATCAAACAATTCCGTGTCCATTGCTTACGTATGACGTGGGCAAATGTTGTATAATATTATATAAGACATTTTTTTTGTCTTAGAAACGTTGCCATTCAGAAATGTAGTTTTCCATATTCATGAACTAGTTTGGAATGTTGGCGTCTGAAGCACGATAGTTTTAATTAGCACGTATTTATTAAAAAAAAAAACAAAAAAAATTGTTGTTCCTTCATTGATAAATTATTTATTATTACTCATATCTACTAGAAGAATTACAGTAGCTGCAGTCATGACGTGATTCACAATGTTGACTTACATTTCTATTGGTAATTACCCGAGATGTACAAGTATCATCAAGAAGAGGTTCTTTTTGATTAAGTGTTTATTAACATTTTTTACTCAACATTGCATTACCGTAAAACATGATTAACACACTAGGTAGTCACTTCTTTATATTGCTGTCATATAAAAAATATATTAAAAAGCAATCATTACTAAGTTGGAGATAAGTACCTAACGCAGGGTTGTAATTATTAAATTATTAAAACTAGTAATTCTCCAAAAATGGCGGTAGAGATAGAAGGTCTAAAATTGTTTAATTCATTTATTGATAAACGCCCAATTTTTACCTATGGATACTAATACCTTCATCAGGACCAGATATTTATATTAAGATAATAAAAGTGATTACAATTGATTGGATGTATTACAACACAAAGATTTTGTTGTTAAAAATGGTAAAACAAATCTGTAAATTACAAATTGAGGGTCTGTGTTGGGTTAGTCTTAGTTGACTAAATTCACGATAAGTATTATTAAATAAAAGTTTCTTCAAGAGACAATTAGAATAGGAATTTGCTATAAAAGATTTTTTTATTGAAATCTGGATGAGCAATAATTAAGATTCTGTGTTTATAAGGACTAGGCTTAAATTGATTTTGTGTCCGTAAGGTTGATTAGTATTAAAATGGAGATGGAGATGCCAGAACTATACATTTACAGTTTTAGTTCATATTGGCAATAATGTTTCTGTTTCAAATGGCATTTGTAGGGATGTTTCCATTAGATTCAATCTCAGTGGTAAATTTCATGTTTTTATTAAATCTGTTAAATATATGAAGGAGATTATCAACTTCAAATTCGGGTAGTAGCAACAGAACGTCGTCAGTATATTGAAACAGAAAAGGGAATTCAAAGTTAAGTGCGTTTTTGACAAAATTAAGTATACTACTCATGACCATCTATGTAGGGACTAATGGAGCCATAAGGCCATGGTAATGTTCCAAATTTTTGAAATAGGAAGGATGACTGTGCTACCTGTGCGACAACACTCGGAAGATTTCAATACAGTAAACGACAGTAATGAAAATCTACGCTCAACTAGAGTGTGGTAGTTAACCCGGAGAATGTTTAGTGTTAATTGAAGGAGAATATTTCTGAATAACCCTATTACGTGAAAGAATAAGGTAATTGCAAATTATTAATTTTTTTGCTGTACCTATCTGTGATTTTGACAATACATTTGCTAAGTACTTAAATGGTGCTGTTAATGTAGTAGATGATGGGTCTGAGGAGCTTACCATCTTTATATATTTTATCTAAGATATATGGTAAGGGGTGTAAAAGATGTAAGGAATGAATAAGTTTTAAGACTCCTGGCAATTTGATCATTTTTCCAAATTCTAATGTGACAGATCAAGTAATTTAGAAATGTAATCATTTCTTTCTATGGCTCTAGCGAAATTACCTTTGTCAGCAACTGGAATATACCTGATTTAAAGAGGAATTGGTAATATTGTCGATCGATATTGTCTTTTTGGGTGAGAGAACTTTAAGGAGAATACTTTCGATCTCTAATAGCAATTATGTATAGGTTCAACATTCTGAAAAGAAGCAAGTAAGCTCAATCTATAACAAAGTGACAAAAAATATTGCTTCTTTTTAGAGCTCGCGCATCATTTATTTTTTTTTAGTGTAGTGATATTCTTTTAATTTAAACGTATCGCTTACTAAACAATAAAATCATTAACCTATTTAAAGATTATAAAACAATTAAAATATCTTCTTGTCCTATAAAAAAAATACTTATGTTTCTAATCTTAAAGACTCCACAATAACTATTGAATTAGGCTTTAGTAATAACAAGCCTTCAGATGAAGACAATGCGAAGGAACCAAATTCTTGTTTTTTTTTTTTATTTCTTTTGCTGTAATATTTGTTGCACTAGTTGGCTCATTGGTTCAATATCATTTTGATTTCTATCTGCTTCTAATCCGAAAATCAATTTTTGTCGTTTTATGGTTTTGTTTTGTTCTCGACCTAATTTTCTCTGCATTATTCTAGCATTTGATTCTAAATTGAATTTTCACTAACAATATACCTAGATAGATTGTCAAAACCAATGGTGTAATTCCACACAGTATAAAACCAGATTTGATATTTTCTAAGCTTGAAAATACTTCTCAATTTTCGTTCAATTAAAATCTCCCTCGTGAATTAATAAACGAAATTTTCAAACATCGCTTGTAATAAACTAAAAGATTTATTTAAGTAATGATCATTCAAAATGCATATACATACTGCTATATTCACGTTAAAAACTGATCAGAAAAAATTTGTAATAGCAATAATTAGCACCCAAAAAAAATGAATGAATGCAACTATTTATTTTCCAACTTAAATTCAAAATCCAATTGTTAATACAATTTAATTTCATTTCTAAAGTTCTTCGAAAAAAATTATAATTCAACATACGCAACACTAGAACAAAAACAGGAATATAACTTCGAAGAAACGACATACTGGACACGTTGTTAGGTACAGTCGAGGTCAGATAAATGTAGTACAAGCATTTTTTTTAAATTTGTATGATGTAAGTTTGTGTTCCGGTATGATCTGACATTTTGATTTTTATGACAAGCAGCTTAAGCTAAAGCTCGTCTTACAATAATAAAATTTTGAATTTTTGACATATATGAAATTTAAGGTTGTACTACATTTATCTGGCCACGACTATACTTACATAAATAGTGACAATAATGATGTGTATTACAAAAGTGATATATTGCCCATCTGTCAAAAATCCATTATATTACTGAGTTTTATGACCATATAACCTCTAGAACTTTTCAATGGTAAATGATGATTTGCATGTTGTATGCAGATTTAGTAACATCTGTCTTTCCTAGCGCAATATTATACAGGGAGAGCGAGATTGTTTGAACGCATTTGGCATACCTGACTAAGCTAACTTCATAGTTGTTGTGAATGTCGTCATTAATATACCTCATTCCAAATTAGAAAGGAGCGTTATGAAAGATAGGGTCTAAAATACACGTCTGTGATTGGTTAAACATTGACATTTACACAAGAACAATTTGTCAAAATTGCATAAATGTCAGAAACATCAAAAAGGTTATATTATGTGAGAGTCGTTTGTGTTCTATTGCGATTATCGGGATTTATTGTTTTCTTTATACATTTCATTTTATTCACTTATTAAAGGTACTATTTGAACAGTTTTGCTTAAATTTTATTATTTATACATCTTATGGTTTTGATAAACGTCAATACGTGAATATGTAATTATGGCTGATGCTGCTCTCATAGGTTCCTCAAAAAATTCAAATTGCAGGCATATAACAAGTGGGAAAAGGCTTCATTGGACAGCAAATGAAATTGAGATTAGCAAAAAAAACTGTTTAAAGACACCATCGGAGATATAGAGTTAACTGGAGACGTCACCAAAGAAACGAATATGTCAAATGAAATATGACAAATTGGACGAAGCTCATAGAAGTGCAATTAGAAGCATTAAATGTGTTTTATTAGTGTTCGTAAAGATGTTATTCTACATAGTGGACAGTCAATTATCAGACAATCAAAAACAAATTTTAAATTTACCGTGATTTTTGCAAATCATAAACTTGTTCTTGTGTGATATGTGCTCCGATTGTAGCGTCATCTGCTCCATTCTTATTTGGAATGGTCAATAGGTTGGATCTGGGTTGGATATTTGGTGGCAGGTTAGGGATATTCATGAACCAGAGCTGCCAAATGCGTTCAAACAATCTCGCTCTCCCGATACTTAAATGCTTTTTAATAAGCAGTTTGAGTATCAAAAAAAATAGAGAATAATTTGCTCACTCGTTCTTTACAAAAGTACCGCGTAAAAACATGTTTTCGAAGGTTTTCCTTGAAAACGTCAAGCATTGTCAAAACATAATAACTTAAAAAAAGCCTGTAATATGCGCTCATGACAACATGTAATTTGCAAAATAACTTTTATGTGACATTCTTTGGTAATTAAGGTAAAAGAGAACTAATCTATACCGCAATATAGATAAAATAATGTAATAATTGTAGTAAAACTTTATGGATACACCTGTGGTATAAACGATGTCAGAATATTTGACAAAGGACACCAATAACAGAACGTTAATGTGATTTTGCCTTGCTTTCAGCCAATAAGAAACAACTGTCATTTAGGTCTGTTCAGAATATTGTCTCTCTCTTATTGAAGTAAGGTATAGCAAAAACAATATAAGTATTAAAGACGGACCGATTTCTGCCTACCAGGTTTCGTCAGCGCCATTTCGAATACTAAACCCTACATTCCTTCTACCAAAATAAAATGTTAAACTCTAAGAACAAGAGTAAAACCGCATGGAATATTATCAATAACTAATACATCCAAATGTAAGGTTGCACATATTTCACTAAATCTGGCTGGTGATGTGATATAATAATAACGCAAACTATGCATCGTTCTTGGATAGCAGTTTTTTTCTCATGCCTACAGATAGGGCAGAGGTTGAGCGTATACTACGTGAGATCGCTGGGAAAGACTCTGCTGGAGTTGACGGTGTACCCTGTTTCTTATTTAAATATGTTGCCCCACACGTTTGTGATCCATTAACTTTTGCATTGAATTATGCTCTTTCTAATGGCATTTTCCCCGATAAGCTAAAGGTGAGCAAAGTCATTCCAGTATATAAAAAAGGTGATAAATCGGAACCTAGTAACTACAGGCCGATAGCTATTCCAAATTCTATAGCGAAACTATTTGAAAAGATTATAAATATAAGACTCGTTGACTATCTTGCGGCTAGGAACATAATCTCGGCCAGTCAATTTGGTTTCTTAGCAGGTAAGTCTACCAATGACGCGATCCATCACTGCTTGGCTCGAATATATGAGGAAATGGATTGTGGAAAGTCCGTGCTTGGTATGTTCTTTGACTTATCGAAAGCATTTGATACTCTAAACTATGGTATCCTTCTTTCTAAAATATGGACCTATGGTATACGAGGCATTGCCTGGGATTTATGTAAATCCTACTTATTCAACCGTAAGGCTGTTATAACAATCCGTACTAACACACGTAATGTAAATGAAGAATACCACTCAGCTTTTGTCAACATTGTTCGTGGCGTTCCTCAAGGTTCCATACTTGGTCCTACGCTCTTTCTTCTTTAAGTTAACGACTTAAATCTATCTCTATTCCCATGTGCATTGTCTCAGTACGCAGATGATACTACCTGTACCATATTATCGCTCATAATAACATTAATCATGTTTCCCTTCAAGCAGCTGGCGTATTGAAGAATATGTGTACATGGTGCAAGAGTAATGAACTTATGGTCAATGTTGATAAGACTGGCCTAATCCAGTTCCGGTGTTCTAATATTGAGAGTAGCAGTCCTTGTGTCCGATATGAGGGTAAATCAATTCCCGTGCGGGAATGTGTAAAGTTCTTAGGATTAGAGGTGGACTGTGTGCTCAAGTTTAATGAACACTGCTCCACAATAGAAAAGAAGTTGTGCTCGGCATATTACGGTTTGAGGAGTCTGAGGGCATGTGTTAGTGTGCATGCTCTTCGTAGAGTCACGCCTGCGTTACGCGATCATATTTTGGGGTTCGGCGTCCTGTGCTGGCAAACTCTTTACACACCAAAAAAGAATTATTGGATATATGGCGGGTGCCTCATCGAGAGACACTTGTCGGCCGTTGTTTAAAGAATTGAACATCATGCCTCTGTGGTCATTGTATCTATACGAGGTTTTGGTGTTTTATAGAAAAAATGAAAATATTTTTACTAAGAATAGAGACATCTATACGAACATGGTAACGCGCTACAATGATCACCTAAGTGTGCCCATTCATAAGACAGCACTGTATGAGCGATCTCCCCATTGTAGGTGTGTAGTTTATTATTATTGATTTTAAAAAACGTCTTAAATCATTTATTTATCTTCATTCCTTTTATAGTGCATCTGAGTACCTGACTTGAAAGACTGGACTATTCTGTATGTTTCATAGATATACATATTGTAATGTTATATTACATTTTATTCAATGTTTACAATTCCATTTGTCACTTGACAGATGATCATCCAGCTGTAGGTAATCTAAAAAGATAAAAAAACACTAAATTAATTTAATATTCATGAAACTATAACCAACTATCTGATCTGTGTATTTGTTCAATTTAATTTCATTCTATTTTATAAAATATGTAACATTAACATGATTGCACACATGCGAGGTATTTGTTTAAAATTAATTCATTTAAATCCAATTTAACACTATCAAATGATAGAGGATGCGCAACTCTTCAAGTTGGCATTATATGTATTTTCTTCGCATATGTGCTAGTCGATGTCATGGTTTGGCTCAGTAGAGGTCTTATTATAAGTCCAGCCAACGAAAAGGACACAATAATCACAATCATATGTTTTAAGGTAATTAATTAATTTTGTATCATTTCTTTTGTACACAAATACACATAAATATTATAACAAAATCACACAATTAAATTCCACACACACAGCAAGAAAAACCAGCCAGTTAGGGGCATTTTAAGAAGAAAAAGTAGGTGGTAATTAAAATCTACAACTTTTCGGTGACCCTGTATACAACAAATTTTCGACCGGATGTGCATAAATTAATACATCAACGATCATTGATTGCCGTGATTGACAGATGACTATCAAAAGGTATTTCTGAAGAAATTTAGAGACAATTGCGAATCACCTATAAAAAGCCGTGCGAGAGCAACAAACTTCCGCTTTTTCCATTGATCGTCGTACAGAGCGTTTATTTTCCAAGTCAATTTTATTAAAATTACCCCGGTGCACCGTGGGCCCAAATCAACGATTATCTTCGGAAAAGTACTTTAAACATCAAAATTTTCCACCTAATTTAAATTTAATTACCCCTACGAAGAGGACGTCGTCCATCCAACATCCGTCTAGGCGCGCGAAGACAGAAGCTTCCAAAATCCCACACATACACACACACACGTAAAATAAGGTAATTTAATTTTTAAGTAATTTTAAGTTTGGAAAGTTGTAAAAATTTAAGAAAAATATTTTTTTTTGAAAATTAAAACTTGGTAAATTTTTGTAAGTACAAAAATATTTGAAAAATTTAAAATTAAAATTTTTTTTTCTTGTAGTTTTTTTTAGAAATAATTTTTTAAAGTAAATTTAGTTAAAAAGGTAAAATTTATTTATTTTAGACAGCTTGATGAGACTTATTCAGTGACAGATAAAGAACATAATCGCATAAGTACTGTCATAAGTGAAGTTGCTCAAATAGTTCTACTTGAACCTGTTGAAATCGACCGAACTGAATGTAAAACTAGTGTTGAGTAACTGAAGTCTGAAAAATGCATTTTACACCATCATATATTCACAATTGATATTATTTCGGTTGCCTCTCTTTTTAGCCTTCCATTTTATCAGAATTATGGAAAATAAATTATATTCTTCCTCTCCTCAAATCTGAATTAAAAATTCTTAGGAAGCGATGTTTTCTTATTATTTAACAATAGCGATTAAATTATATCGTATTTTAACACCGAAGTATTCTTTGGCGTGTACGTATGTACATACATGTATATAATGTAATATTGCTTATTTAATTGGCGGTGGAAAATTAGCAAAGAAGAAAAACAAGTTTTAGATAAATAACATTTTATATTTATGAGTTTAACAATTATGAGAAACTTATCAAGTATTACAGTTCAATAATCATAGAAAACTAAACAACTTTTTATAATATACTGTTTACAGATTGAAGATTGAGTAACAATCATGATTATAGGTTCACCATATTCATAGATCATTATCTGCAGGTGTGCACAAATTAAAATAAATATATATACAAATAAGAACTAATAATTTAAATCTACATATTTTACCGTTACAACAGTATAGCCATTAATAATCAATGTATTGTCAATCCTTTCCAGCTTGAGCATCTCTCTTGGATCTGTTATTTGGAAATACAATTTTATCTTCAACTTTTGGCGATGCAATATGTTTGTTAGGTATAGGATCTTCTGGGAAGACTATTCTATCATCTCCAAACCGATTCCCCAATTCATGTCCAAAATTCGCAGGTTCTCTTACAAAATCATCAAAATTGGTTTTGTCGTTGCTTGGTTTAGACATTTTGAATATATATCGTTCGACTAAACTTTAAATGTAATTGACTAGCAATAAATAAGATTTAAACTAAATTCAACTATCGCACTTGCCTCTTTTATATTCTTATGAAAAGTGTTTATACCACAATTACTAGTAAGAGTAAGATGATTCAAGACAACCGCAGACCGCAGCTGCAACTATAATATTGCGTATTATTATTTAAGCATTTTTAATTTTCGAGAAATTGAAACAAATGTCTTAGAAGCCAACACTATCGAAGTAGACAATTAAATGTAGATATTGCAAAATAAATTTATATTTACGAGCGTCATCGATAGTTTATCTATAGAGTCAATGAAATTGCATATTATGGTGTCCCATCTACGTGTCCATAAAACGACGTAGTTTTCAAAATATTTTTGCGGTTATTACCCGTTTTACATATTACCCAGTTTGAGTCAAGTTAAATGTATAAAACCACTACAAATGTAAATTTCCACATTCTGGATTTACGCCAATCAATTAATTAAACAATTAAAATTTAATATGTAATTAGTAACCACGTTGGAATTCACAATTTTCGTTAAGTATCAGTAATATTATGCATTATATTTTTTATATTGATGAGTAATATTTATTAGATATCTATGTATATGTTTTTACTACCAAAATAGGTGAAACCCAGTAGTATGGAAAAAAGTCAATCAATCAGAATTAATTTTTATTAGATATAACGCAAACGTATGTAATACGTGACATGTTTGAATAAAATAATCATTTGACTTAATGAATTCGTAAATTTGCAATTCAATGTGATGGATGAATTATACATGCTTATTCAACAAATTTATCATATACGCATCCAATGACCTTGAAATGCAGACAATAATATTAAAAGCACTATCGATAATGTGGTTATTGTTTTAATTTGCTTGATTATTCTAAGGCAGTTCCAAAGGTAAGAACTAATGAACTGTACTCTCTTATATTGGAGACAAAGATCATATTAAAATGCGTATAATAGGCGCCTATGGTAGGTATATTGTTGGAAATCACCCTGCGAATGAGTGCAATAAAAATATTAGATGATGCACTAGAAGCGGACCACGTGGTCTCGACCTTCCTGGTCTCGTCAGCGCAACTACAAATGCAAGATCTATTTTCATCGCCCTTCACATCTCAACTTTAATTGTATAATACCTCCTGCTACTAATATTTCTTGTCTCTTATACTAGTAGCAGCCTTTGGCAATATATTCCTGTTCTGGTATCTCTGGGTAAGAGAAGATTTTGTACGCGTGTCCGATGATTTTTGCGACTGTACTCGTTCAGATAACATCCGGCTGTATTCACTCGTTCATATTTTAAAAGATTTTAAAGAATTTTAATTCCTTGGATAATCTAATTTTTGTATGATAATAATCAGCTAACGTATCATTTTTTGATAAACTCGTATATACGTTTAATAATAATAATATTTATTTGCCCAACAGAAACCTATTTACAGGACAAAAATATAACAAGTACAGTGTTTATCTTAAACTAAAAATAAACAAGTTAGAAAAGAAAACTGAATAAGATATTAATAATAAGAATAATAAAAAATAAGAAATTATGCAAGTAGTATTACAATAAGGAGACCGAAGAAACGTTCTACATTGACCTCAAAAGAAAATCAGCATATAATACATATGTGTGAGGCTATGTATTTGCAAAATTTTAAAGTCTGACACTCATACATTAAATATATCACTGAAAGTAGTATTAGCATTAACAACCATATGATAAAGTGGTGCTCGTTTCGACAAGTTGGATCGTGTAACAGGAAGGCGCAAACTGCCAGGATACCTGGTATCATGCACAGGGATGCTAAAATGTAGCTGAGATAGCAAAGACTGAGAATCCACTTTGCTTTTAATTAAATTTATAAGAAATCGACTACTGGCAGCAGCTCTTCGGTATTGCAAAGAATCAAAGTTGTGGCGATTTAATAAGTCTATATAGTTTGAACCGCGTGCTGGATAAACATGGTCCATCCCATATGACAAATATTTCAAGAATCGTTTTTGGATTCTCTCTAATGTAATCTGCTGATAGTGATAATATGGATACCAAATAATAGATGCGTACTCGGGCTTGGTGCGAACAAGAGTAAAAAACAAAATCTTCATGACATTGATATCAGAAAGTGATCTGCATGTACACTGCCAACAGCTTGAAAGTTAACGACTCTTAACATACATATTTCTCTAAATTTCCTAGTGTAAAACTGCATTTCAAGCAAATTTAATACCTGTATTTCTAAACTTCAAATTTTGACAGTAAGTAGACAGTGCTTCAAATAATTAATATTAAATTTTAATGTATGTAACTAATGCATATGAGTACAAATAATGAACTTATCATTTACATACATGTATCTTTATTGAATAAAATTGTTTTTAAATTAAGAAATTGTTTAGATAACTGAAATATAAAATAACACAACAAGAATTTAGAACGAATGCTGATTGAATTATTTTAATATTTTATCCATGCTCCATTGGCGTCGATTACTTGCTGTAAACGATTCCCCATTGACATAATACGTGTTCTTGTATAATCTGGAGTTAGTTCTTCCCATGCTTCCATAATACTTTCCCAAAGTTCATTTCGATTGGCCGCTCTAAAATTATTTCTGTGCAAACGTTTTGTCATTCGTCCCCAAACGTTCTCAATAGGATTAAGATCACGATTCCTTGATGGCCATGGAAGAATATTAATATTGTTGGTAGCAAGCCATTGACGCACAACGTTGGAGGTGTGAATTGGAGAGCTGTAGTGCTGAAAAATGAAATTGTTCCCAAAAAGCTGCGTTACCGAAGGTAACATAATATTTTTCAGGGGATCTCTGTATTAGTTTCCAGTCAACCTTCCTTCAACATTCCAGTAAACATCAGGTACCAAACAACTGATCCAAGCCCACACCTGCACCGAAAATCTACCACTACGGTGCGTTGGCTTTATGTACCGTTCTTCATAATGCGTATTTGTAGGCCTATACACACGTACCGGGCCGTCGTGGGATGACTGGAAGATCTTTTCATCTGAAAAAATAACGCGTTCCCAGAAATCGGCGTTTACATTTACATATAAATTAGCAAAATTTAATCTGTCTTGCTTATGCTATGGCTCTATCGCAAACTTTTTGGAAGCAGAATAATTTTTCAGCCCAAAATCTCGAATACGTTGCCTTGCTGTTGAAATGGAACCCGGAAAATGGGTTTCGTATGCCGCTTTCACTGCCGTTCCAAAGGGGTTTCTTTGAATCCAATTCACCAATGAAGCATCATCCTCCAATGTTGAAATTTTTCTCGCTCCACCACCATGCACATACGCTAGATCAACCCCTTGATCAATATTCTGCTTTAATTTAAAAATGCAGGTTTTACTAACATGCAGATCATCTGCCACCGTTTGCATGCTCCAGCCATTTTCTAACAAAGTTCTTGCTCTTATTTTTTGAGCTTCACTGAGACGGGGCATCATACAATATTTACAGAAGTCTCAGATATTGTAATAAGGAAAATACAGTTTGACTGATTTTATGACACTTATGACAGTCTACTAATAGCGTTTTTGACTTATCGCAGTTTTATGCGCTGACTGTATTTTTCTCCTTTATTAACAGTATGTATTAAAATAAAATAGAAATACATTCTGTGCATAACAGTACAAAATAAGTCAAAAGCGCTATTATATAGGTAATAACGGTACATAAAGCCAGCTTTACACCAGGCTACGAAAATGTTCAGCAGTCGTTAACTTTCAAGCTGTTGGCAGTGTACGTATTAGAAATCCCAAACACTTAGAAGCAGTGTTCGCAATATCCCTGATGTGGTCACCAAAAGACAGCTGTGAATCATAAATCACCCCCAAATGTCGAATACATGACTGCCAAGGTATTGGTATTTGGTTGAGAGAGTAGGGAAATGATATGACAGTATTACATTTCGTGTAGGATACTATAGCGCATTTGTTTATATTTAAATGAACACCATTCTGATCACACCAGCTATTAATAATATTAAGGTTCTTCTGAAGTACGACACAATCGGATATGCTGGAAATATTAGAATAAATTTTAAGGTCATCGGCATAAGCTGCAACTTTACATTCCAATTTAGATAGTAAATCGTTTAAGTAGATATTAAAGAGTAGGGGACCTAAATGTGACCCTTGCGGAACCCCAGTGCTAGCAATGAACGAATCTGAGTTAAAACCATTATACGAAACGTAACAAACGCGATTGCTTAAGTAAGACGAAACTAGGTCAGTTACTTTAGTGGTAAAGCTAAAGTGAGACAATTTTGAAGCAAACATACATGGTCTATAGTGTCGAAAGCCTTAGAAAAGTCTGTATACAATATGTCAACTTGTTGACGATACCCCAGCGATTCACTAATAAATTGTGTTACCTCAGCCAAGTTAGTTAACGTAGACCGTCCGGACACAAATCCATGCTGATGAATAGACAGGAAAGGTTTGGCCATAAACGATAGTTGCTTATCTAAAACATTCTCAAATACCTTGCCAAAGTTAGATAAGATATTTATAGGCCTATAATTTTTTATGTCCGATACGTCTCCCTTCTTAAAAACCGGTGTGATTCTTGCTATTTTCCGTAGATCTGGAAAGATACACGTAGCTAAGTTAAATATTATTGCAAGTGGCTGGCAAAACACAGGCGCACCATCACGGATTAGAAATCCAGGTAAGTTATCGTGGCCAGAGCTCATATCACTTTTTATTTCCTTAATGCTGCGATATACGTCATCAGCAGTTACATTAGACAGTAGTAAAGGATACGAATTAGTAAAAGCGGATATTGAAGGATTAGATTGGGAATGAGCACCTTGGTACACGTTTGAAAAAATATCAGCGAATGCATTCACTATACTTAGAGATTCATCAATAGCAGTACCATTACAGTTTAAAGTACCCGGAATCCTAGAGACGCCTCGTTTAATATTTACGAAATTCCAGAACAACTTAGGGTTCCTTGCAATATCAATTTCCATTCTTGATATATATCTTTCGTATGCAAGTCTTGTTTGATTTTTAATTAATGAGCGCAATCTTTTAAATTGAATGTAGTAAAACTCCGATTTCGACTTCCGCCACTTTTTAAAGTAATATTCTTTAAGTTTAATATTGCTTTTAATATTGTAATCGAACCAAAGTGGAAAGCTTCTTGTAGAAGGTTTATGTAATGGTACTGAACGTTGTAAAATTTTATAAAGAACGTCATAAAAAGCAGCAACTGCTTCATTAACACACTTAAAACTGTTTAAAAATGTCCAATCAACGTCAACTAGATCATTATATAGTACTGGAAAATTAGCCCTGCGAAAGGAATATCTAGTATTGGAATTTGATGGAAAATTACGTTGTGTAGTTGAAATTGATAAATTGATATAAACCCGAAGTGCAGGATGGTAGGGATCTTCCTGCACCAAAGGATTACATTCACGAGAAATTTCTATTAAAAAATCAGCGTTAGAAAAAATCAAATCCAGCAAACCACCATTACAGTTACGATTTTGATTATATTGTTTGAGATTTAAAGAGTGCATAAAATTTAGTAATATAGTACGTTTGCGATCATTGCCATCAACAGCATCAAAATTTGGACAGTTGAAGTCACCACAAATTATAACATTTTTACCAACAAGGTCTAAACTAAGCGCCTCCAAAAACAAATCATAATCATCGCAAGACACATCGGGCGGTATATAAATATTTACTAAGTATAACAAATATGAGTCAAAACTTCATTTACAAATTACAGTGTCGATCAAAGGCACTAAATTAGCCGAGATAACATTACTAAAGCTAAAAGAACAAAAATTATTATCAACAACAGTCACAACACCTCCCCCATTAAGTCGTCCAACAGATCCAAAATCTCTATCTTTTCTAAACACATTATATAAATTTGTATCAAATAATTCCGCATCACGCACTCCCGGTTTCAACCATCCGAGAGTTGCTTTATTCATCAACACCACATCGCTTGATGTGATGACGTCATAATTAGATGGATTTATGGTGCATGTAATTTGCGAAGATTAAAGCAACGATTTCTGGTGTTATGGCAGTGTTGACTTTTATGTTGAGAGGTTATGTTTACAGTTTATGACATTTACGCATCATTTACGTTTCTCTCGTTTTACCAAAAAAGGTATCTTTACGTATTCGTCTAGATTGCGACACCGTCGATTATAGAATCTTTTATCTTAATGAAAATACTACAATAAGTTTCGTCGTCGGATACAGGTTTAAAATGTGTAGTTAAATATTTATATTATTGGCTGAATTGTGTTTTTAGATAGCTCAGATAGTTCTTTTTAAACATCTCAAACACCATACATACCGTTCCTCAATATCATACTTTGTTTATCTGTTATCCGCGTGCAAAAGCGCACCCCATTATATATTCGAATTCATAATCCATATCTGCCATTCGTCTAATAACCTGTAATAACCTTAAATTTTTTCCGTTACGCCGATATAAACAAAAACAGCTGACTCTCCCCACTTCTCAATCCATCGCTAACATCGAACTCGAAGTTCGGTGGATGTGGTGTAACCATGGTGTAACACCATCGATTAACCGGTGGAGAAAGCAACCATTTATGATGGAACATCAGGAAACAACCGTTGAATAAAGCAACGGCTTGATGCCATCTGATGGCATCACTGATGTACACCGGTGAATAAAGCAACTCTCGGCATGACTCCGTTAAAAATATAGCATCGGCACTAATAGTTGGAAAAGCAGAAAAAACAGTATCAGTTTTAGAGCATAGTCCCCTGACATTTTCATAATATAAAAAAAAAGTTTTAATTGATCTGTTGGACATATCTAGTTTTCCTGGTTCTTCTTGATTACAATTCTAGGAATATCGCCCACATATTTAATGAAGATGTCAGATTCACCGGCTGCAAGACGAGTGTTTAGTTGCGCCTTAATTGTTTTATAGAGTTTTACTTGAAATGGAGTTCTTTCTTTCGAAATGGAGATGACTTATTTAAATTTTTCGCTCTTATTAAGTTCCTTAGCCTTGCGCAGTATACCAGAAATCATATTAGAGTCAGATAAAGTGATCTTGAGGGGTCTTTTCCTATCCACAATAGTTGGATCAAATTTGCCCATTCGCTGTGAATTCAGTATGTTAGCAGTCACTCCCAAGCCGGAGAATACTTCACGAGCCGTTTCCAAATCACCAGCACTCTGTTGTTCCCTGGATGCATTAGATAGCTCTGACAGATTGAAAATTATTAAGTTGTTTTTCCTATGTTCCCTTTCAGAAACTTCACGAATAATATCTTCAACTTCAAATGGATTAAGCTTCTGATCAAAATTAGACGTAAGAGGAGATAGTTTCACCTTAAGTGATGCAATTTCATTTTGAAGTGTACTAACTGTATCAGTAAGTTGGCAGATCCTACTTAGTTGTGATTTAACATCCATACAAGCGTCGCAATAAAAAGTTAATTTCCGATTTTTATTTTTGATGCATTGTACCTCAGTTCTTGACAGGCCACTACAAGTTGTATGCACAATTGCATGACATAAATCACAGGCAATATCATTTTCATCGGATGCATCTACATTACAGACGTAGCAAAGAAGTTTCATTTCAAAAAGAAAAGAGGTAATTAATATAAACTACAAGGGATATAACACAGAAGATTGGAATAAAAAACAAGGATACTCTTCACACCAAGGGGGCCTGTCCCGGTGACTCACAGCACAAACAAGAGGGCCGCGGAAAACAAAAACTGATTCAAGAGTTCTTGTAAAATCACGCAAAACAGAAAAAGTATACGTATATGTTTTTAGTAACAAAAAATACAAGGTCGATAAAAAGGAAACACAGTGCAGGGAAAGCTTGGAACAAAAATTCTAGATTGCGCAATAAGCAACTTATAAACCACAAAATAAATAAAATAGTTAAATCCAGTATAATAATCGCTTTCTAGTGATATAATTTACGGTTTATATGCAAGGATATAGCCACCAAATTCAAGGAATAAACACGCAACGATAGAACACCGTACATTCGTAGATAGATGATATTGTAGGTATTGTTTCCATTTAATAGGCAAGCCTTCATCGTTACATTCATCAAATGCTTTTATCGTTTTCTCTTTAGTGCACCACCGCTAATGCGTTCGGCTAATTATGTATCCTATACATTCATTTTAATTTATTTATCCATTCTTTCGCATTTAAACTTGCGTCAAATACAAGAATATTTTAGTAATAACATTGTATTATATAAACGCATATACGTAGACTACCATAAATTAAAATATTGGAATTAGGGAATTCAATCTTCTGTAGCGCTCAGTGAATGAAATAGTTGTTCTATATCACAAATATTTTTCGAGTTGTTCGTTTTAGTAAAAATGAATAATATTTGACTCCTTCATGGAAATGTAAATCATTCAATCAATTATGAAGAGCAACGTTGATTGAGCCCCTGACATTTTTAATAAGTCATTTGACGTTAGTACAAATAACAAAATACTGTCAACGTACTCAGCTAATCATTACCTTATGATCTGTCAGATAGTACCTAATCGTTTCAATTATTTATTAACATAGCGAAGTCGAACATAAAATATGTATATATTATTAATATGTATATAAATAATAACCTGTATGAATAATGGCCAGTATGTATAATGACCAATATGGATAATGATCAGTATGTATAATGGCCAGTATAAATAATAATCTGTATAAATAATAACAAAAATGACAAATGTCACTACATTTTGACACCTGATAACGTCACTCATTTATTGAATGCATAAAAATAGTATAATTTTACCACAGGGTGTTTAAATAAGATGCGAAAATAATGCATTTGTGTTTCGAATTACACACAGTACCCAGTTTTCGCAATATTGGCAAAATATAACTTTGCTATAAAACTGTAACCATATAAAAAAATTATTCCAGTACAAAAAGAATTTCAAGCTGTTTCGTGTGGAATACACAAGACGTTGAACACGCAATGATTTTCAGACAAAATTGACCATAACTTCTAGAAATACATGGTATATCTCAATGAGACCTTAGAATCTAAATTTGAAATAATATACAGTGTGTCCCGTTTAAGAAAATGTATGTTTGTGTATATGTATGTATGAAAATAATTTTAAAATATGTAGCTTAAGACTGTCTATGATTTTTGTACATAAAACATTTGTGATATCTTTAATATTAATGGATATATTGAGCTTGACGCACTAACACCTCACCCTGTATATGCATTTGTATATTGCAATGTTATTGTAAGAGCGACAAAGTACGGTTACACTGAGCAGGTAGTAAGCTGGCTCTGCTGCTCTTTGGAATAAAGTATTGAGCGCAAGGTATTTCTCTACCTAGTCCTCTTAAAGATTTTATTTTTTTGATACTCGGCATACTTTTTATATTGTATTGGTTGCTTCAAATAAATATTATTTAAATGTTTCTGTTTTTTCTTTTAATTTAAATGTGATATTTGGACTGATTTTCACATACAAAAAATTTAAAGATGTGTCGATGGTTCATAAAACGAATGGAATAAATTACTATTTAATCTATCTGCTATTTGATTGACCTACAAGTGGAAATACTTTAGAAATTGAAAGATAAATATTATTAAAAAAGCAAAAATATATAAGTATATAAGAGATATAATAAATTTATTTAGTAATGTAGCACAAAATCAAATTTTATAATTAATAAATAACTTAAAACTAAAATGAAAATACTAAAACAAGCATTTTATATGATAAGAAGATTAACATAATCTATTATTTGAATTATTATTAAAACTATTTTATCTTATAATACAACTTAGCTAATGCTTGACCATCGCCATTTACTGTTTCGGTTTAGATCTCTCATTCGGAAATACAATTCGCTCGTCAATTCTCCCTTCTACAGCCGGTTTGCTAGCTTCATCAAGCATCAATACAGGATCATCAGGAAACACTATCCTTGTCCTTTTGCCCTCTTCACTTCCATATCGATCCATCATTGCAAAAGTTTTAGGGTCCCTTATATGATCTTCAAAATTGCCATTTTGTAAAGTAGCCATCTTCAAGTATTATTTACTTCCAATAATTTTCAAATTACTACAATTGAATGTAAGGTACCTAACTATATTAATGACTAGTACTTGATACGGTTCAAGTCAAAGTCGATTTAAAACTAAATTTTACATCAAAATTTGCACTATTTTATATTAAACTTTAAAGGATATTAAAGTTGATAGTTGTTGGGTAAAAAAACCACAGGAAAATTGAATAACGACATAAAGATAAATAAAATGACATTCGACGAAGTTCAAAAATAAATCGCAAAGGAAGACCGTACGACGTGGTTTTTAACTTCCGGCATATTACTATAATGCTCCACAAAAGACAAAATTTCACGTATTTTATTTATTACCAATTACAGCAGCAAACAATAACGTAATTATAACACGGAAGTAAAAAATGTATATTTAAAACCGCCATTTCCTGGAAGTACTTGTATAATTTTTTTTTAAGAATTAATAGTAATTGATATCAACTATTTTCCGGTTTAAATAGATAATAATTATTATCAATAACTAGACGTTATCTTCATCTACGTGTCTGCATATTTGGAAAATCAGCGCATCCCAGTAGTTGATTCATATCCTCTCTGATAAGACTTCAACCGTACATCTTACGATTTCCAAAACCACTACTCACAATATACAGCACCTATACTTATAATTGTTTAAAATGAATATTAAAAATATGCATCAATTTTATTTCTTTAGTTGGTAAAACCATATACGCAATAGGAACAACAACAGCAAAGAAATATAAAAATCTTGTCATATACGTTTACTCTTAACACTTAGATCTTTTACGATTATTTACCATGTTCATGGCCGCTAGAAGACATAAGTCTTCAAGTTCTCAAGTTTGGCGCAGTAATAATCATAAAAAATACAGTTTTGCTAACATCTGTAGACTAATGATAAATATACATTTTCGATAGAAAACTTCAGGTGTATTGCTGATAATGATGCTTCAACATTTTTTTCGAGATTTTCTCTGGAAGACCATGGATAGTAGATAACATTTGTTTCTTCATACGGTCTTACGGCTCAGCCTAAAGATTCTACGCTCATCTGACTAGAAGTAAAAAACGCGGTTTCTTATATTGGTCAGTGAAAACGTGATTATTCTGTGTTCGTGACTTATTGTGATTATTCTTTCATCAATTAAAAAAAAAACTTTTTATTGTATATTTCTAGAACCCATAATCAATTCACGGTCAAATTGTTGTTTTTACTATGCAATTAATGGACGCATGCTAACCAAACGTATTCCACATCCAAAAAGGGTATATTATCCCTGCATTATTTGTTGCATCAAATCCGTATACTGCAAAACAGACTTATCTTGGGAAATTGCTTTTGTGACATTATTCTGAAGTGTTTCACAGCTTGGTTTGATTTCAGTCTCCCAACTTTGGATTACTGTTTTCCTGTTTACAAGTACGTTGCCACAAAATTTCTGATAAACGTCAAAAAATGCAATGGAGGACAAATAGTTATATAGCAAAGTTGTTTTGAATTTGACATTGTGGTCAATTAAGAATGTTTTTGCTCCCTTTAAACTCCAGACCTAAGCAACTCACTTTGCCTTTAGAAGGCTCAGTATCTCATCAAGTATCTATTTGATGTCAGCAGCGGTTAGGCGGCTACCTAATGACGTGACAGATTACGGCGTCCGAGGTTCAATTCTCCCAGGGAATGGTGATATTTTCTCAGACAATTGTATTCCGATCGGTCTATCATTCGATGTGGGAGCAAACTGATTATCAGGGCAGCATTATAAACAACGATATAGCACTGTGAAAAGGACATTGAACACATTTACACACGCACAAATTACATAGTAAGAGTCGCAGCGGCAATTAAGCGGTTTATCAAATTCGATATTTTTCAAGTTCTTCTAGATTTGTTCTATTACATTTTTCCATAATGTTGTAAAATTATATGAAAAAATAGTACAAAAAAATTCTAACATTCTACGAAAATAAGCTTACGTTCACAATATACAGACAAACGCTTGTCGATCGGTCGAATCACCATTCCTCGACTATAAAAAAGGAATATAATCATCAATAGACTCGGCAAAGAGAAGCAACTTTCAATGCAGTGCGGTGAGCAACATAGAGGAAACTCGAGCGTCCGTATCAAAGCACACTTATTCAATATTATTCCACTAGTCGTTGTGAGTGCTTAACTGTACACACATACATAATAATATAATAATACCTTTATTTCGTCACATGTTTGACATGTTAGAAATACGTCAAATAGTACATATATAGTTGTAATCACGAAAGATGATCCCTGCGTCACTTACATATAACTCAATCATAACTCAATCAACGACATTCAAAGAATAATTTTCATATCCGAATATGTATTTGTATGACAAGGACAGCCTGGATGCGATTGCCTAGCACAGACGTACGGCTCGTGCAATTCACTTGAATAAGACAAAGACGAGATTAGTTCGTTGTCTGCGCTTAAGCTATATATTTCCGCTTCTTGACTTAAAAATTTGACATACATTTGACAACGCATCTCCGCAGACATTTGATGGAACTGTCATTGATTTCGTCCTTACCATCCTTACAAATACGTATTTGTTTAACAATTTTTTGAACTAATTTTTTAAAAACTATAATGGCAATACATAGTAGAACATTACGGTAGGTACAATTGCAACAACTTGTTTTAAATGTTTAGGGTCTGTCAATAAATCCCCACGCACTTAACCCAAAAATGAAAAATGTCATAGCTGCCATATTCATTTTGATATTTACAGTATTTAACATGACGCCGAAGTACTGATTTGCTTCATACAAATATAATTGATGACGCAGGGATCATCTTTCGTGATTACAACTATATGTAGGATGTGTTGATTGGCGGTCAACCACAGGATGTGAAACAACCAAATTAATGTCATCAGCATACAAGACGATATTAGAGCACAGAGAGTCTATGCGCCTGAGAAGGTCATTTATAAAAATTAGGAATAAAAGAGGCCTAAGAATTGAGCCCTGCGGCGGAGGGAGGGGTTGGAGGTGAGGAATGGGAAGGAGAGGGAGAGGGGGTAGGAGAGGGAGGGGAGAGGTGGGAGGGAATTAATTAATGGAAACTATCTGTTTCCTATTCAGGAGATAGGATTTAAACCATGCTGCAGCTACAGCGCTCACTCCGTACATGTTTAACTTTTCTAGCAAGATGTCATGATTTACGGTATCAAATGCCCTAGACAAGTCAATAAACACACCCAAACAAGGTACACCAAAATCAAAGGAGGCGGAAATGAACTTAATTATGTGGACATATGTCCAATATTCGGGGTATCAATTAAGGTCAGTGATCTGAGTGAATAAATCGCAACCCCTCCATGCCTATTAAGTGATCTGCAAAAACTTGATCTTAACACAAAAGATGAAAATGACGATACAGCAAACAATTAACATTTAATATAGGTGTTTGTTTTATTGTATGTAATCTACGATTCACTATACTAGACCTAGAAGCATTTATCTCCTTCTGGAGCAAGTATTCGGATTGCACATGATCAAGTCGGACATCGATAAGAAATGTTATGTCATCTGCTCGTAATTATGTTTAAAGACAAATTAAAGCAGAATTGAAAAATAAAAAATTGTGGTTATGTGTTATTTGAAAGTGCTATTGACAAGGATTCAGATTTTCTCATACTAAGACAAAGGCATTAAGTTATCACAAAGATTACTTTAAATTTGCAAATATAACATCACTCGATGTGGAACAGTCGTTTTTATCATAAAAAAAAATTATTTCGCACGTCGTACTCATTTGATTGAAACAAGTGTGGAAATATGTTTATTGATTCAAATATTTAATAAATGCCATCCAGTGTATCATTTCATCGAAGCTTCTTAAAATAGTAAGTGCCTTAGCAGGTTATATAATGTATTTTTTGTCATTATTTTATGTGTAAACATTTATGCATCCGTATCGCCTATGCTGACTCATTAAAGTCACGAACATATATGATGTGAGCACGTAAACGTTACTGAACCTTGATACGGTTGCTCGGCCCTTTTACGTTACTCTGCGCACTGCACTGAGACTTGCCCCTCTTTGCCGACTCTAAATATAAAATAAAGTCACGCCTTGTGGATTGTTTCTTGGAGTTTATATTCAAAAATCTACGAAATATTCGTTTATACAACCAATTATACAGAGACGAAGGAGAAATACTTTAGAAATCATACATCATGTAAAGTTGGTCACATAGTTCACACAGTCACATAGTGATAATTAAATATGAATGCGTTAGATATTTTATTTAATGAAGAATAAATAAAGCGTACAAAACTTAATAAAGTTACCTAATACATTATTACAAGTTATTATTCAAAATAAATGATCTCATGAATATGTTTAATGAAAAAGTTTGTTGGACAATGACATGAACAATACGTAAATGGAAGAAATTATATTCATTCATCTACTTGAGGTATAGGTCTTCCATTAGCATCAGTTTCTTCAGGAGCATCAAGAACACTTCTTTTCTTTCTTGTACTTGTAGTAGTATTTTCTTCCTTATCAGTTTTTTCACATGTCAATTGTTTTTCTTCAAATTGCAACGTATTCGTTTGATTGCTACAATCAGACATCTTGAAATCCTACAAAATAAAATACAACAACAGTGTAATGATTGTTTGATAACTGATAACGATTTATTAGTACAAATGGAGTTTACAATCTCTTGTTTACACATTTTATTGCAGCATACATTGAAATATATACCTAAATAGGTGAACGTTAAGAAAGCGATAACTAATCAGACTGGCTAATGTGTGTTTGTAGAAAATTTATGGTTCTCAGAAGGTCAATATTGAACTTCCCGTTGAGGATTGGATATTTTTTCATTATTCATGTTTGTCTAACCTATATTAAAATAAATATGTACCACGAATCCGTATTATTCATCAATTACTATTTCAATTATCAAGAAATGCTGAAGATATGAAACAAATATTAATAACCGAATATGCATATTAAGAAAATATATTTATCATTGACTACCACTTTATCGCTAATTATAGTTAATATGCGAATCAAGTATATAACAATGAAGTATGTGTATTTATTTGTAAAATAAACTTTTTTAACATGCACATGCTAAAATATTTTATAACCCACAAATTTAAACTATTCATCTGTGACGTCATTAAGGTGCAGTAAAATTACATTTACTCAGATTTCTGATTCTTTAAATTATCATTGATTATGACGATGTAAAAATAAGCCAAACTGCTACTGAGATAAATACAAGCACTAAAATAAGGATGTAGTTGATCAACAAAAATAAAACTGATTTATATTGGAAACCCATAGAGATACAATCACAGAATGTAGAATGAACAAAGATTGGATCTTCTGTTTTGATATGTCTAAATTGAAAAGGACGTGCAAAATTAAAAAGGACTTTAGTAATGTTAAACATCTTTCTACTTTCAGTCACGTTCAAAGATTGTATATCCCCATTTACGAAGTTCTTCAATGGATCTCCTGATGCAGAAGTAGCACACTAAACACTTCAACCCACTAAACACCAAAAACTTTTAACTAAACACCGACGCGTTTCGACAGCAAAGCTGTCCTTATCAAGGCGATAATAAAACTGTTTTTAAAAATAAACGAAACTAATAAAATTCTAAAAACAGTTTTATTATCACCTGGTAATGACAGCTTTGCTGTCGAATCGCATCGCTGTTTAGTTAAAACTTGTTAGTGTTTAGTGATCTCTATTTATGTAACAAGTCTATATTCAATAAATCTGGATTTTATTGAGAGTTTATTACAGATAACATTTCAAGGAAACCAATTCGAAACAATAACCTTTACTTTAAGTGTGCCACAAATCATATTGAAATTGGAATTTAAAAAGAACCGTGAGCTTTTTGTTATTATGCAATCAGATGCAAACTTTCATGATAAACTTTTAATTTCAAATAAAAGGTTTGATAGTCTTTTACAAAAATTAAATTTGATTTAAGACAAAAGCATTATTTACTAAATGTAATTATATTTTAAGAAGTGGCAGACCTCAACGTCAAAAAAAAATGCTTAGGTTGTTATATGTATCGGGTTTTTCACTAACAAGAGAACACTGGACGGTGTACCCCTTCGATTTCGATGAAACTTTACAGATCGAAAGAGTACCTTAAAATAAGAGACACGTATTTTTTTATCGGCGTATCCGCACGATTTTGGGGTACAGCCCCCTCCAAAGTTTGCAAAAATATTTTTGCAAATATTTATTAGATATTAAATTTTCGGACGACACCACCCTTAGGGCCATGCAATATGCTGCAAATTATGTTAAGAAGAAAATTTAATAACTTGGGAGGGGGCTGTACCCCAAAATCATGCGGATACGCCGATTAAAAAAAATACGTGTCTCTTATTTTAAGGTACTCTTTCGATCTGTAAACTCATCGAAATCGGAGGGGTACACCCGCCGGTGTTCCCTTGTAAGAGCGACGATTTTGTTTTTTTAATTAAGAAAATTGTGGGTTAATTATGGAAATGATTTTTATTTCAAATGAAAGTACAATCAATGCCATTATTTATGGAATACGGCATCGTTCAAATGTTCGCCGCGGAAGCGCTGGCACGAGTGAATAGGCTGGACTCAATTTTCCATGACTCGAACACATAAATCGGCTGAAATAGCAGGAATTTCGCGTTCGATGTTGGCCTGCAGCTCTTCTAACGTTGCTGGTTTGTTGGCACAGACCAGCGATTTAATGTAACCCCAAAGAAAAAAGTCTAAAAGGGTTAAATCTGACGAACGAGGCAGCCATTCGCGAGCACCGTTCCGTGAGATAACTCGCTCTGCTAACTTGGTCTTCAGTAATTCGATTGTGTCGTATGCTACATGGCACTTTGCGCCGTCCTGTTGGAACCACATATCGTCCCAGTTCATAGCGTCGAGCAGGTCTCAAAAATACTCCGATATCATGGCCCTGTAGCGATCGCCGTTGACAGTGACGAACCAGAAGTGGGCTTCATCCGAAAACATGATTTTCTTATGAAAGTCGTTGTTGGCTTGCAGCTCCAGAGCCTAATTAGCGAATGTGCGATACTTAAAATGGTCGGTTGGTTTCAGTTCTTGACTCAACGCAATCTTATACGGGCGAAGAGCCAAATCCTTCCGCAAAATTCGCCACAAACTGGTCACACTGATTCAACGCCTGTGAGCGATGTGGAATCAACATCCTTAACTGCTCACGCCCGCTCTCTCGAACGGCCACAATATTATCTTCACTTCGAGCATTACATCGTCGCTCAGGCGTTAGGACATTATGCAATGCATAAGTTGTTTCAAATTTTTGTACAAAAAATTGGCGTAAGAGCACGCAACATAGTCGTGATAGAACGTGAACTTTGATAAAAAAAAGTTGAATACCTAATTTGCAAACGTTGTTGAAGCCTGTATCTCTCCATGATTAAATGGCATAGACTAACGTTTCAAATGTGAAAAAATTGCGAAGCCAACTTCACTCCTATTCGAGAAATGTTCAAAACAAAATGCGTCGCTCTTAATGAAAAACCCAATATGTTCCAATATATCGGGCACTGGTTCATGAATATCCCTAACCTGCCACCGAATATGCAATCTAACATATGACGTTCGCAACAACTATGAAGTTAGCTTATCTAAGTCAGATACGCCGAATGCGTTCAAACAATCTCGCTCTCCCTGTATAATTTCAACACTAAAAAGATGCAGCACCTCAAAACTTTAGTCATGCCATTTAGTCCAACAACCACTTTCAAAAAAATATCTACAATCTCACAAAGAAGGTGCTTTTATTTTAAGCGAATAAAATAAACTATTAGTTGGAAATAATTTTCTAACGTTTACTGAAATTTATATGTTACCGCGTCCATTGTTTATACAGTGTGTCTACTTAAGTTGGCGCCACATGGAAAACTTTGTTATTATTAGTTTTATAAAAATCTCTGCTTTCATAAACAATAATATTCAGCTATTCACATTTGACATCGAATGTACAGGCTGTCCACAAAGAAAAAGCTTCAAGCGAAAAAGTTCAATAGAAATTTTTTACCACTTCAATTTTAAATTAAATTTTGCAAATCCTACTTGTGAAACACGTTATCTCTTACAATTAAACAATCATCATACTCTCTTTCACAAAAAATATTTCAACTACAGAAAGTAGTACCTGTAACACAGTGTCATCGTTGACAACCCGTTTTTGACGCTTGTTTGTATATTTGTTGAAAACATTTCCAGCTGTTTTGAATTTATTAAAAATTTTCCTCGCTGTTGACTGGTGAATATGTTTCTATGGACGTCGGTGATTAAAGATGTCTGCAGTTTCTCGAAAAGTTTTATACTTGTCACCCACAATTAATACAGCTTCAATTTTTTTAAACTCAATGTCGGTGGCATATTTGTTTATGTGTTACTACACTGACGTTCGGAAAGAGAAATGCCGTTGTCAGAGTAAACTAGATTCTAATATTCCGCTTATCTTTGTGTATTACAGTAGAAAATTCATTATTCTGTTGAGTATTACTTTATTATTATAATATAATAATAATACATATTATGTATGTATGTTTATTTACATGCATTGCTAAAATATTACAGATAGGCGATTAAACATTTGAAGTATGATGACTGTTTAATTAAGATAGGAAATAACGTGTTTCACAAGTAGGATTTGCAAAATTAAATTTAAAATTGAAGTGCTAAAAAAATTCCTACCCAACTTTTTCGCTTTTTGGACGCCCTGTACATTCGATGTCAAATGTGAATAGCTGAATATTATTGTTTTCGAAAGCAGAGATTTTGATAAAGAATTACTTTTTTCGTAAAACTTATAATAACAAAGTTTTCCACATGCCGCCAACTTAAGTAGACACGCTGTATACAAATCAACAAACTCTATAGTGTACACCATACGAATTATTTCCGATACAAACTTTGCCACATTTCCTGAAATTGAATTTAAAACGGCGCCAAAGAACGTGATTCATTGCTTGTGTTAAAGAGCACTAATACCCCCTGCACACTAGTTGCATCCCGCGGTCAAGCGGATCTGGAAAGGTATATACTAGTTGCGTCCGGGTTGACCATTTTCTTACCTGCAGGCTAAGTACACAGTTCTGTACGAATTGCGTCGCGATGGTACGCTAATATATATAATTATATGTTACTTATAATGAATAAGATTTTCTAAAACGTTTACAAAAATTTATTTACAGGTTCGTACACTCGGTTAATTTAGAATCGACACAAACTGCCATAAAACCCGATAAAAGTATGCTTTATTGCCGTACCCGAATGCAAAGCAGTAATACATAGTATGTTCAACTTTATGTAAATTACTATTTATATGTATATACAATATATTTTTCTATTAAATCCAGTTTCATATGCAAGGGATCAGTTATAAATTCCTAAACCGATAATTTCTTCATGCGATCTTAACATACAGTCGCGGCCAAATGTTATAGGCAGGGTATATTTTTTCGCTAGTTTACTGATACAACCTACATAAATAGAACTAATAAAAAGGCATTGCTGTTTGTTATCGTATTTTATTATAATTATATATTATTATAATTCTTAATCACTGCTTTCGAATATATTTACTTTATTAGGGTGCCTATAACAATTGGCCGCAGCTATATAGTTAAATCGCTATCGCATTCTTCCACAATCCCGAGAAATGCGTCAGTGTAAGATGATACGCCTTTGTTTGGAATGTAGTGGTCATTTTGTAAACCGTGCACTGTAAACATTTGCGTAAAAAAATTTGTGCAACAACGAAATGTTCCATCAACGTAAATTGTTTTCAGCTGACTTAAAAATGTTAAATTTGTTTTACAAGAAAACATTATAACATTTTTTTCGTTGTTGTTTAATATTAAAAACGGCTCATTTTTATTAGTAAAAATATTAATGGAATCTAATGCATCATGTACGTCACAAAGATTCGATGGCATTCGCGGTAAGATGTTCTTTCGGCAATTGTATATATTTTTTCTGATCAAATTTACATCTTCAGTGGTAAGGCTGTCAACATGTTGACTTTGTAATTGTCGATGTAAAAGTTTAGACGGTTTTCCGCAAATATCTTCAATTGCTTTCCTTTTGAGAGAATTACTTAATTTTTGCCTATTTAATTTTGGATCATTGTCACTTTCGTGATTATGTTCTATAACGCTGTCCACAATTATTTCATTTTTTCTTTTAATATAAGCTTTACACGTTTTTTTTTGTACATGTTCACCGTTACACTTCATCACTTAAAGAAATCGAAATTTAAAACCGTCCACAATTAACAAAATCTTTCCCTTTTCACTTAACATTTCCGACACATTTACAATTGACTCCGACTGCATTTTAACAATACAATTTAAACTGGTCAAAGGTAAATCAAATACTAACATGTTTTGAACGTTCTAATTCAGGGGTAGCTATTTAGAGGGCTATTTAGTCTGCAATTAATAGGTAATTAATAAAGGAACTATTAGTGTATATAACAACAACCTTTTCCAAGTTCCTGTAATTAACTAACTACAGAGGTATTTAGTACCACATTTCTTAGAAGGCCATCGGGACGCAATTCGTATGCAGCCCTTACAACGACCCGGATTAAAATTTAACCGCGGGACGCAACTCGTATGCAGCCCTAATACCAAGTTTCAAGAAATCGTGACTAGGTATACATTTTTTTCCATACCAATTTTACTACCCCCTATCATCAGCGTACATGTTGCATTTTAAAAAACGCCACAACACGTGTTTGATTAATTAAAACTTTACCACCACCTTTCAGCCTATTTTACCCCCTTTCATCTCTTCAGGTGTAGAATTAAAAAAAACGTCGAAGCACGTGTTTCGTGAATGGCACCAATTCCACCCGTAAGGAAGTGGCAATGTTTATATGACCAATGTTTATATGACAGTTTTTATGGCCAAATTTATTCGAAACACAGTATTTCGAATAAATTTGACCATAAAACGCTATTCTCCCTACAAACTTTGCCACACCCTTAAAGCCATTTAAGCCGTTTTGTTAATTGAGAAATGTTAAGTTATTCTATCATCCGGAAAATATATCTTTTGTATATCTGAACATTTATCTACTTAATTCTGTAGAACAAAGTTCAAGTTTCTCTTTTTAGCAAAAAACGGACAAAGTTTCATAAATGTTTTTAATTACATGATACGTTTTAATATTTTCTTTTAATAAATAAGCAGCTAACCAAGAATAAATTAACAATTCTGAAGTAAAAGGAATGTTATTGAGAAATTCTGAACTAACGCAAATCCTATCTAATCTGGCGCATCAGAAGAAAAGTCTATTCATGGAATAATACAGCTGTAATTCTGATAATAACTAGTTTCGTTATAATTCATTTATACATCTATGAAGACAACATAAAATAAATAAAGTAAATAAACAAACAATATTGTACCAAGAATGTATAATAAACAACATTTTTTAATCAGCAATTTAATTGATTTATTTTTTATTAAAATAAACGTAATGTGTTTTCAAAATAAAAGAATATAATTTAAGCTTACTAACGCACCTTCGTTTTCACCCTCTCCAAATTCCAGGCACTTGTTTTGTATCTATCTTATTACCTTCACTTCTAGGTACTGCTGGGCACTGTGTTCTTAGTCTTCAAGGCATTAGATTATGTATTTTTAAAATGTAGACTAGAGTTATATCTCCCCTACTCTTGTTTTCAAATTTTAGGCCTTCCAGTCCCTGCTTATCTGCTTATTTAGAATTTCAAATTAATTGCTTCTTACTTCTCTCCTTGTGTGCACCACTAATATAACAGGAAACTTTCTCTGCATAATATTAAAAACAGGTTACAAACTATATTAGAGAGATTAATCCGTTAGGTCATTAGGGACTTGTGGTCAGGAGGGGATGTACCTGCTATCGTAATCTCGTAGGTAAAGTGTCTACTTAACATAAGTATAGATCTTTCAGCGATATAGCGACCTAACTAAGGGATTAGTTCGAAATGCAAATGTGCAAATGGACTGTACTTTATCTACTTGTAGCATGGTATATGTTGGTGTTATTATAACTACAGTAGAACCTCGATTATCCGTGCTGATCGGGACTGAACCAAGTCCGGAAAATCGAAAAGCACGGTTAATCCGCACCTACTTATTTTAGGCCAAAAAGTTGTTTTACAAATTATTATGACTACTTACCGTACTACGAAAAAATATCTAACTTGGAATAAATATAAAATTAAGTTGGTAAAGTTTATTATGGCAAAGAAAATATCAAAAAAAACAATATAAAATTCTCAAAAAATATGTAGATATAAAAAAATCAAAACATGCTTTTCTTATTACAATAATTGCGTAAAAAATTAAATCAAAATTTAATTAAGAAAAATAATCAGTTAATTTCATTTGTTTCTTTTTTCTGAGTAAATTCATTTTTATTTATTAATACGAGTCGATCGAAATGCTTTTTCAACTTTCATTGACAATTGAATCGAAGAAAATTTAGATTTAGAAAAACTTCCAGCGACAAATTTGAAGATAGAGAACTACAGAAGTTTTTGATGAAAAAATTATTTAGAAAAAGTTAAAATTGTAGGAGATATTGCAAAACGATTCAAGGCGTTAACGTGGAAAGCAGTATAAGTTGTACGATGTATACGATGATGGTACGGCGAATTGACGTGCACCGTTTGTACTAATTTGCATTCTGCACGGATAATTGAAACCCGGATAATCGAAGCTGTTTGCTAACACGGTTAATCCGCACACGGATAATCGAGGTTCTACTGTACAATAAATATAATTTGTGTAAATGTATAATTTTGTCGATCCTGCTTGATTATCGATGTCTTCTAATATTTTTAATCGCTTGTTTGTTTAATTATTTTTGTGTATGCAATATACACTCATTAGATAGATATATAGGCTTAGCGTTTGAAAGATTGGAGATAATCTTAATAGGCAATAAAATGTTGAGTCGCTATATCGTGGAAAGAACTATACAAGATACTGGTTCTGGTAAAAGATAAGTAGTACGCACTTATTATCATAATGTATCCGTGAAATCAAAATTCTTGTAGAAATATGGATATTTCACAACATAGCAACTACATAAATTAATGTTAATGAGAGAGGAAACAAACATACCGAACGTAATTATTATTATTATTATTTTTCACTACTTTATCATTATACTAATTTATTGCTGCATTGATTTCCCTGATCATCTGGTGGATGGATCTCCAGTTATTGTTTTCTGCCATACACTCTTTCGGTTCCATCTATTGCACACGAAGAGAGTGTGTTTCAGCGTATCTACTGAAGAGCATTATATACAGGTATCTATGTCGTCCTTATTAAAACGTTTTGCTTAGCATCTAAAAACTCAATCTACGGTCAATGCCTAAGTCAAATGGTAATTCGTGCACCGGTGCTTACAATTAACCCTCCATTTGATGTTCGGTCTCAATCTTTTGGTCCATTCAGCCTTGTTTTCCTCAGCTTCCCATCTAATTTGCAGGTGCCTTAACGAGGCTGTTCTAGTCATGTTCTGATTTTCTCTCCCATGTGGACGTAGGTGTATCTCCTTTCTACAGCCGTTTTCACTTGTAGCCACGGTTAAAATAGTTTTGAAAGCAGAGACCATCTTCTCAAGTAGTTCTTCGGATTTCTGCTGTTTTGATACTGCTATCCATATCGGAGCACTGTAGAGCAGAATGTTATAAACAGCGCTGATGTCCGCTCTTTTCTCCCTCTTAAGAGCCCTCACATTGCACATTATTCTCGTTTCGGTTTGCCACCTTCTTTTCGACTTTATCTGTTACAACTTGACGGAGCCCCTATCGTCGATGGTAAAATCCATATATTTCAGTTTTCGCGGGTGTGATTTTGATCCCATTCAGGTTGAAGTGAATGGTACCCCGTGTTTTTCTGCCTCTAAGCCTCACTGTTTCGTTTTTTTTTCGATCCTAGGATGAGTTTGTGATCTTCCATCCGTTCCCAGACTCTTCTAAAGCATTCATTAGCATTTAGCATGACCTCTTCACGATTTCTGGCTCCAACCACCAGATGCAAGCCATCTGCGAATCTTGTACTGGTGGTTTTATATGGAAAATTCACGTTAATATAAATAATAAATTAAATCATGTTGATCTAAGCATTTCAGATAATTACTCATACTGCTGCTACAGTCTTTGATAGTTAAAGGAAATATCAGGGGTTGGAGCCGGGAATTTTAAGGTCATTACTATAACTTTGTGGTGCAATAAAAAAATCGATATTTAATAATATGTTACCTAGGCACGTTTTACTACTAGGTCTAGTAATCTCAATAATTGAAGCATTAATCCCAAAGGAATGAATCAAATAACTGAGTTTAGATAAGTTACTACATGGCACCGAAAAGCTTGAAACCTCCCATCATGTTATACGTTTTTATTACATATATCGACTGTTTTCATAGCTAATAGCTTAGCTTCACCACACACTTTTGCAAATTTGTCGTCTAAAGCTCACACACAAACTGCAAAGGCACTACAACCCTGGGAAAGACGATAAAATAAAGATCCACACCGTGGTATAAAAGACATGAATTTTCTACGAGAGATAATCACTAAGTATTATAAACTTTATTCAGAAAAAATATGTTATCTTATTTGTTTTTAATGAGGTAGCGAATCCTAATTTAAAAAAAATTGTGACATTCTGTCCAGGTAGCACGCCCACGTCACATTGACGTTATTAATTGAATTATTAATGTTACTGTTTAAGGACGACACTTTGGTGACGAAAAAATACCGAAAATTTTAGACGTAATAATGTCGTCTTTTTGACGTCAGAACACATTTTATTTAAAGGTTAAGTCAAGTCAAATTCGAAAATAATAATAAATATTTTAAAGTATATCGAATTTGTTTTATTCATTATACTGTAATTTATACAGGCATATCCACTACAGAGCTGCTTTTTATTAGACTATACAGGGTGTTCCAGCTGACGCAGTTTCTTTGATAATTTGTTTATTTTACAGTATAGAGAAAAAAGTTTCAAATAAAAGTTGTCCCCATTTATACCATGCGTAGTTAGAAAATATTTCCAAATATACAGGGTGTCCCAATTATAGAAAAAGCGTATGTAACTTTATTATTTTAAATGGATCATCCTATACCGGGTGCCCGTTTTTCGAGTGCATGCATGGGGAACTCGGTTATTATAAGAGATAGGAGATCGGTTAAATTAGGGCAAAGTTGCGCATTTGGGAGAGAAAAGATATGCCGCCGAGAAACTTAAAAAATTTTCATGGGTTGCTGAGATTTTTGGAAAAAAGTGAAATTTTAAACTTTCGTTTTAACGTTGTATATCGAAAACCGATCAACGGAGACGTTTCTAACTCAGACATTATTAAGGCACTTTTTTACAAGGAATCCAAATGTGCCACCCATTTTTTTCAAGACGTTCTAGATTCAAAAGTTACGGTAGTCAACTTTGTTTTTTCTTATGGACACCATATTGGATTTTTACATTTTTGAGTAAAACTCTTGATTCTGATTACGATGATGTATCACACGATATGATCCAGTTTCACAATTTTATCAAAATAACCAGAAACCCGATTTTGAAAAGCATGCCTTGGAAATAATATCCAAGTAACTTTTATTAAGACCTTCCTAGACCAATGTGCTTTTGTTTTCGAGAAAATAAATATTTTATCAAAAAATTTGCAATTGCAGCGCTCTCGTTAATGAGCTGTAGGATCTAAAAAAGGTAGAAAAGCAAATTGACGTCTTGAATTGCTTTACTATTTCCTATATTAACATGTACGGATCCTTTTGTTGACATACAGTTACTAGCGCCAACATTTGGAAACATTTAAATGCCAATAACTCTGTTTTTTGTTAATGGGACATCCTATATCTGTTTACAGGGTTGGATGTAAAATTAAATTCTCTTTCTTTTGATATAAGAATGTACCCATTTATCTTCAACCGTTTTAGAGAAAAATGTATATTTCTTCTGATACTGTCGAATTAAGGTTATTACTTGTGTATAATTATAAATTGGTTATTAAATATATCTGTCATAATATTATTGTTCCGTAGCCTACTTTGTGCAAATTGAAGTGGTCTGTTTCGGCACGCAACCAACAAAAAGTTTCGCACCAAAAAATGATTTCCTCTACACAAAAAGTATCAGACACAGATAAAAATACAAGCGCAAATAATACATTGGAAACATCAAGTCGAATTATACTGGATGTTGAATCAGAGCATATAAACATAGACACTTCGAAGAATGAAGGTTGGTCAAATGTTCTTAAACAAAAAATAAGAAGAAACAATAAATTCATTATGGGAAGTTCTAATACTTCTCAAATTAAAACTATACCAAGAAAATCGTTCCTGTTTGTCTCGAGGATTAATCCTGAAACGGACGAGAAAACTTTGAAATCACATCTGGTTCAATTTTTTAAGGAAGTAGAGGTCGAGGAATTGACTTCATCCCATCCGGAAACTTACAAGTCCTTTAAGGTTTCTATCGATCAGTCGAGTTTTGATGCAGCTTTGGATCCAACCAAGTGGCCGTCTGGCGCATATGTTACGAAGTTTTTTCGTCCTCGTCGATTGATTCAACCACAGAGATAAAGCATGTGGATTACAATTTTTTACTGCTGAATTGTCAGTCTCTTTCACCTGAGAAGGCTGATGAAATTGTAATTAATTATGTAAATCTTTATAACTTAAACTTTTTATGTTTAACAGAAACTTGGTTGCCGGCAGATGCTTTGAGTCGAATTTACTTTGGTGACTTTGTGACTTTGCGTTGCAGTTTTAATCGTTCAAACCTCAAAGGCGGGGGACTAGCTATCTGGTCTAGTAAATATGTGACGACTACGGAGCTGAACCTGGAAGATTTTTCTGTAGAAGGTATAGTTGAGTTCTGTGGTCTTTATTGGAAATTTAATCACAATACCACTCTGATAATTTTATGTTACAGACCACCTAATAATTCTGTTTTTAATTTAACCACTTTTTATGAAAAAATTTCTATTTTACTTGATAATTTTTTTAATGTTAACATGCCAATAATCTTTTTGGGTGACTTTAATTTAGACCCACACAGAGATAGTAATCATTTTTCTATTTTAAACAGCATTCTTAATAGTTATAATTTTCAAAACATTATCAATATCTCCACTAGAGGTAATTATATTCTGGATCATTGCTACTTAAACCAATGCAGTGGAGCCACCAGTGCCATAGCTGTTGATAATTATATTTCGGATCATAGGAGTTTACTTGTTGACATACCTTCTGTTGTTAAAACAAATACTAATACAAGAATTCGCAGAAGGGTTTTTAGCAGTGGTGGCATTGCTGGTTTCATTGCGGATTTGAGAAATGAAAGTTGGTGTGAGGTTTACTGTTGTTCTGACTTTCAAAAATGCTTCGAAAATTTTCATAATATTTTTCTATATTATTTCAACTTACATTTTCCTTTTAAAACAATTTTACTTAGACCAGAGAAGAAACTATGGGTCAACAATAATGTTATTTTTTCATCTAATAATTTAAAAACTTTATTTCACCTAAAACAAAAATACCCGCAGTTAAATCGTTTCTATTTTCAAGCTAGGGATGATCACAGAAGATTAGTTAAAAATGTTAAGCGACAATATTACCAGACTAGAATTGTTGATTCTGACAACTCTTCCAGAACTGCCTGGAAGATTATTAAGGAGTTATCGAACTCTACTATGGATAATAAAAATATTGAATTGACTATAACCATATCAAGCCCTAATCGTATAGCCAACAAGTTTCAATGAATACTATGCCAATTTACCTTTGAATATTTCATTTTCAACTTCCTATTCCTGTTGGGCATACACAAAATAAGTCTCAACGTTTAAATGCATCTTTTTTTCTAAGACCAATATTACATCATGAGCTTGCCTTTATTTTAAACAGAAACCTGAAAAGTACCCTCTCTACTGGTTTTGATCAAATACCACCAATTATGATTAAAGCTGCTTGTGACCAGCTGATTCCGGTCTTATCTTTCTTAATTAACAAATCTTTTGTTGAAGGTGAATTCCCTAATTTAGAAGAAGAATCTAAAAACGTGACAATATATAGGATATTCTATTTAAAATAACGAAGTTGGTGCCTACTTCCGGTATATCCCGAAGCGCCGCCATCTTGAAAATATTGTATGTGAGTGGCCTCCATCGACTTTAGTATAATGCCAAAATTTCAGATCATTCCTAGCTATAGTTTTTCCGCAATCGATCGTTGCAGTTCCCGGTGAACCACCCTGTATACCTAAAGCTGACGGCGAAATAACGTCATTCCGAAGACCTCTATAAGACGTCTAATTTTCACGAGACTGGTCTGTGACATAGTCACGTGATCCTACCGTAAAAGTATCGTCGCTGTGCTATCTGGGATTTAAAATAAGTTCATGAGCATTTCTGGTACTAGAGGGAATGTCATTTACGCGAAAAGTTGGGCATTTTTACAATGTCGGGAACTTCAAAAACTTCTAATAGGTATATACTTTCGGTAAATCATCTTGTAATAATATAGACACATAAAAAAAAATCATAATTAGAGTAGGCTATGTGAATGGATAGCTACTTTAGCCACTTTCACATAATGACACTTATTCCTTGACATTTAATTTGAGGTTTTAAAGGTCAAAAACTAAAGTTACAATAAAATGTCAAGTAATAAATGTCATTATGTAATAGTGGCTAAAGCAACGATCAAAAACATTTACATAGCCTACCCCAATTATGTTTTTTTTCGATGGCACGTTATAAGACTTTAACATATTATTGCCCAACCCAGGTAAAGGAATAATTATAAAAACTTTAAAAAAATTATACCAGGAAAAAATTATTATTGCCACATATAAAATATAATAAATACCAGGTTATTTTATATTGCATATGAGTGAATGTTTTAACGTTAAAAAATTTTAACGTAACACAATAAAAACGAAGATCTAAATAAAAAACCTTACATACCAATAAAAAAAAATTATTCCAAGTTTAAAGGTCTATCCAGACACATCAGTGCTGCGTCCGTTCAGTATCAGTGTCAGTGAAAAATAAAATATCGTTGCGTTTGGTTCAACCAGACTTGTTCACACCCGTCCGACACAGTGACGTGTTTAAGTAGATAGTATTTTTCACTGACACTGATACTGAACGGACACAGCACTGATGTGTCTGGGTAGACCTTAAATGAAACAGTTTCCACAAACACCTAACCTAATAATACTCATATAACAGGACATAATACTGTACATTAAACACAATAAATCTAGAGTATACTTTCAACGTTAGTTACATAGTACAAAAAATAGTATAAAAAATATGCGATTTTCGAGTATTTATAAATTTAGTTTTGCCTTTTAAATCATGACTGCGCATAGAGCTGTCATACTGAAAGTTTTGTGTCAATTAAATATTTAATCTTAAATCGGGCGGCCATCAGCATCCAGTTCGTAATCTGGTGCTTCATAGGCACTCCTCTTCTTTCTAACACAACCAGTTGCTGAATCCCCATTTTGATTATCTGAATCTTGATTAGCTGGATCTGGTGGATTATTTTCTTCTTCGGCGCTTGCTAATACGTTTTCGGACATGTTTGTGAATTCTAGAACAAGTATACCCATATATTTTTTTAATTCGCACAGTCAATACATATAACTATTTAGAGATTTGTTTGATTCCCAATGAATGCTTTTAAAGTCGATATATAATTTATGTACTGTCACGATGATGTATTTAAGATAATATTATCATGTAATAAATTAAAACCGCAAACACAATTATCTGAGATAAACGGTAAAACCCTGAGGTGATAGAAGAAGCGGAAACTTATCGAACGTCAATGAAAATAACTGTACAATTCTGAAATTTTGAAAGTTGCATTTGTAGTATTTCCGGTTATGGTATAATTTTTTTTAATGCAATTGATTCTACGCATTTCTAAGATATTTATAATTTCCTTTAATATTTTGCTATTGCACCATAATAGAAAAGTTAATTTTTTATAGTTTTTTGAACCGTTAGCAATACAAAATAAAAAGTCAAAATTTACATTTAATTCACCAAGAAAAGATCCGTATTAAAACACCACGATTTTAATGCCTTTTAAAAATTGGCAAGGAGATTTTAATAAAGTTTCAGAAAAATAAAATGAACAACGACTGAAAGTTGCCTTTCTGCACGCTTAAAAATTAAAAGGAAAAAAGCTGTAATTTTGAATTGTTATCAAGTCAAACACACAGTGGTTATCAATAGAGATGGATGATGAGATAATTAACTTTGTAATAATTCACTTACGGAATAACTAAAGAGATTCAGTCAAACTACAAAACTCAATCTAAATAAATTTATCCACTAAACTGAAAAATGCAAAAATAATAATTTAAGTATATTCACCTTCAATACGACAATCACTTTTAATATAAATTCGTAGTCAGATAAAATTTATCCAAATTCTAATCACCACTTTCTAAACTATTTATGTACCGATTAATATCTTTATTTATCACTTTTAATGCAATTAGCTTGAAAGAATAACCAAATACAACGTTGTATCACTATCAACTGTTGCAGCCGCAATTCCAGCGCTACACACTTTGGCGCTAATATATTAACAGGATATATAAACACAGGTCTAATTATAACTAACCGCGGTTTTCCGAAAATACAGTTGCAGGTGACTGGAATGAATAGCTTCGATTAAATTCTCTATTTTTATAAAATTGTCGCAAACTGTATAGAGTTCGGAGAAAGTGTTTTAATTTTGGACCAATTTTACGATGAAATATTTACTGCTAGTGATATAGTATGATAGTTCGTAGTACAGTAAGATATTTCAGGACAACCTAGACCCAGACCTCATTAATCTAGGTTTACATACATACATACATATCTAAATATCGGAACAAGTAACCTTATATAAGCAAAATTGGTTAACAAAACTAAGTTCTCATCATTTGCATCTATATCAAGAGCTTAATTTGATTTATACATATAAGTTTGGCCTGCTCTATATTCATTTTTCTACGTCTTTGTGAGCGAAACCGGTTACAACAATATCCAAATGGCATTTAGAGTTGGGATTTGCGAACAAAAGCTGGGCAAATCCACCTTTTGGAGCAAAAAATCTTTGGTTTGAAGCTTGATGCATAGCACTCTCTGTTGGTGGTAGTTTAAAATGCTGGTTTACTGTTGATGGTTATCATCAAAAGAAAATATCAGCTACAAACTTAATGACAGCAATAGAGCAGGGATTTTTAAATTGGGGGTACAACCTTTACCGCGAATTTAAAAATCCCAGTATTTCATCAGAATCACCTTTACGGTAATCGTCTGTTTTGCGATGAATGGCTCGATCAGAATAATAACAATAGTCATATATAGTGCATACATTGAGGTACTGGTTAAGAAATAAATTTCTACAACACATAACTCATGTGGAGAGTAAGACGTAAGTAAAGTTGACAACTATTACAACATATACATGTATACATTATACATGTAAGTATTTATAATTATAAATCATATCGTATGAATAAAATATAAAAAATTTGAAATTTTTTATAGGATGATCTCAGAATCTAGTTCTGAAGAAGAAATTATAGATTACGGAATTCTAATTGTCAGACGTCCCAGAATATTTAGAGACAGAACAAAAACCGTTTGATATTATGATGAAATTGATTTTAAATCAAGGTTCAGATATATGAACAATCAACCCTAGTTTAAAAACAATTACTGAAAGAAAAAACCTATTTGTCCAATGCAACAAATATTATGTACCTTAAGGTTTTACGGAACGGTTTTAGGGGGTTATGTTAAGTTAAGTAAGGCCTCTGTTTGTAGAATTTTAAAGAAGGTGACCAGCCACATAGCGAAGTTGAAACCTATGTTTGTAAATATGCCTCAAGAGCAGACCATAAATACCATTAAAAGAGAATTTTATGAAATTTATTTCCCAATGTAATTGGTGCAATAGATTGTACCCATGTTCGTTAAAAGTCTCCGGGTAGCAATAACACAGAATTATTTAGATATCGTAAGGGATACTTTTCAATGAACGTTCAAGCTGTTTGTGATGCAAAGTTGCGATTTTTAAGTATAATTGTTCGATGGTCTGAATCAGTACACGATAGTAGAATTTTTAATGATTCGCCTTTAAAACATGAATTAGAAAATGACATAAACATTTCAAATTGTTTGCCTCTCTTGGTCGATCGACCAAATTGTTGTATTCTTGGCTTATAGCTTCCCAGATTTCTCGTTTTTTTTTTTTATAGTCACTCCGTCGGTTTTTTTATTTTCAATTATATCTCTGTATTTACATACAATATTTATCAACTCATGCTTCTCTCTTTCAGTATAATTATGACCTCTGTTTTGTGGCATATCTACTATACAGAGTCAGGAAAATGGGTGGGAACACCAGATTTCTGGCAAAATTATGGGTTCTATTAAAAACTAACTTTAATGAAAGTTTTTATAGTATTTTTATTCTATTCTATCACATACTTTTATTTTCTACAACTCTCACTTGTTTCGAGATATCACGTCAACGATAGTTTTTTTAAATAGATTACCTGTAAGTATATTTTAACATTTTTGGACAGACATATTTCCAAGAATTACAATGATATACAGTTTATATCTTATAATATATTGGAAAGGGCTAGCAACAAGAAGCAGCCTGACAGTATCCTAGTCTATCAACGAAGGACCTTATAATGACTTCTGAATTACGATTTGTCCTATCTCTTGAAAAGCCATCCTAATTTGATTTTCCAACTCTTCGAGCGACTGAGGTTTATTCTGATAAACATTAGGATTCAAATGCCCCCAGAGAAAAAGTCTGAGACTTAAATCGGGCGATCGCGGAGGCCATTATATATATCCTGTTCGACCTATCCAGGGCTGTGAAAATATTTCATTTATGTATGTATATATGTACGCACGTCAATTCCATAATGCGAATATTTCTTGTCATGTATCTGACAAAAAGATGTTTATATCCAACGTTTTTGTTTTAATATGTCAAGTCGCACACCAACCAAAACGTATATCATTGTCATTGTTGAAAATGTGTCTATCCAAAAATGTTAAAATAGACAGGTAATTTATTTTAAAAAACTACCGATGACGTCATATCTCGAAACAAGTGCAAGTTGTAAAGTTGCACTTTACTGCAAAACATTAAAATGACAAATGTCATTTACGTATGAAGCAAAATTAGATTCTGGTTGCCATCCATCAATACCAGATCAACACAGATTTTCATTCAAAATAGCCAAAATAAATTTAACAAATAGTTACTTAACACATTGCTAGATTGTGTTGATAAATTTTATGAAACGTCTTCTAAAATTAAACATTTGTTAAATTTAACTCATTGTTTACTAATTAAGCATTTAACATTCCTTTATGAAACCAATCAATACAGAAATCATATTAAAGCATGGAAATAGCTCCATGAGTGTTTGAAAATTTTTCCTGGAATGGAGTTAGTTTAATTCACGACCTTATATACAGAGGAGAACGCAATGCGCCCACATTTCTAGAATAGCGTTCGTACAGCCCTAATCCCCCCCCCCTCCTATTGAGCATTTCTGGAATATTTGATAAAGCGATGGAGAACTTTACATTAAAGATTTTAAAGACATTAAAGGAATCGTTCTATTTTATATAAATTAATGATGAAACTTGGCTTTGCAAATGGAGGACTATCTTTCAATGTGCAAAAAGCTTAATGTGTAGGACTATTGCAAATGTTATTCTGTCAGAGAAGTAGATGGAATGAAAAGAACATATTAATTAAAAAGGAAAACAAAATTGTGTCAACTTATTTTTTTGTATTTCTTGACGTTTTCGACTTATTTAAAATGGAACGTTTTCATTGGAATCCACTGTATTTTCATAATTTACTCAATATTCTACCAGAAAATTGATTAAAAAAACTAGTCTCATCAAGTGTTTTTATTGTTTCTAGTCTAATTGACCAAAACAACAATGACAATACAGGAAATAACATCTGAGGAAATAACAGTTAACACTTTCCATAATTCAAAAAATTTTTTTTATTCACCTTTATACCATCATATTTGTAGTATTAGAAAAAGATGACAGATGACAATGAGTGGTAGAGAACATTCTTTTTTTTTAGGTTTGATAAGTCTGAAATATAATAAATAAATCAATTGCCTCACCTTTAACCTTTCAATAAATCAGAATTTTAAATAACCAACTATATCGAAAACAATAAAGAGTAGTAATAGAGTTTCCGAATACCACACTTCTTTTATCAGGAACTTTTTATACTAAATTTAAAACATGATAAAGTACATTTTACGTGGATTTCCGGGAAATAAACCCAAATTATGGAGATCATATTAAGATACTATTTCCTAGAAAATTATTAATAGTAATTTTATCAAGCATTTGTAAAAAAGATAAGGGAATCGATTATATTCTTTAAAAAATTAATTTATTTTAGACGCTACCGGTTCCTCAAAGCAACTTCCTTGCATCAAACTTTATATCTAACAATAAAAAGTCCTGTAACTCAACTCATAAAGTTTTATAATCACATTTAAAAATTTTATTATATAAGTGTATAAGTTGTAAAATTAAGCGTAAAGTTCTTATTCATGTTCTGCTAATCTATGTACTTAGTGAATCTTGTAGAATAAAACAAAACCATAAGTGGTGCCCATTTCAAAGTAAAATCGTGTCGAATTTATTTTTAGCACAACTCAGTAGTGTAAGAAATATTACGCGTTCCACAGCATTACACACATTCTTCTGGATTAGTCGGAAACTGTACGAGAATTTTCTATTTTAAAAATAGGATTGTTTTGGAATGGTAGGTACTCCTTGCCAAATAAGTATGTCAATCTGATAAATTTATTACCTATGCCATATGAGAATGTAGTTTATGCGATTCTATTCTTAAACGTCATTAACTTGAAATCTATTTTGCAATGACAAATTGATTGAGTGAGAGATTCTGTTTGCAAACACTAAACTAATTTAATAGCAATGCTAATCAATTGATTTATTACTAAGGTCGAGTGATACATTAAAAATATTATAATGTAAATGAGTAAGTATATACAGTATGTCCAGCAATGTAATGCTATATGAGGTACAAATCTCTAGAGTATAGATTGTGACCACTGATGATAGATTATGATAAGTACTATCGGAATTAGATTATTGCGTTTTCGTTTCGAAGAAGAAGAGATCCCAAAATTAATGTTTCAATTGATTTTCTATAAACTTTTACACTACTTGTAATGAACTTGCTGTTGCAATGCAGTTATGTTAAAAAAAATTTACTAATTCAACGTTTCGTCACTAACGTAAATAGTTTTTTCAAGAACAAACAGTAGCTGAAGATATCGGAAGGTCACAATAACTCGACGTTTTAACCACGCTAGAGGTAACAGTCAGTCGTGGTATTAAATTTTTATAGTTGCGGTGCACGTCATCGACAGTATATTCGGAATGACAAACATACCAAATACTAAGTACTGGTTGACCGGTACTTACCTATAACTCCATCTTTAATACTGAGAGCAACCAGGGCAGTGTTGACAAATATCATTATGTCATTTAGATAATAGCGTGACAAATATTTTCAGTTGTGTTCTTTATTAAGTTTTGCGTTTTTTTAATTCTGCTTTATACACAGTTATAGTCATTTTCATAACTAAAAAGACACTTATTCATATACAAATACGCCAAAAACGAATTGTAGTCGGTGCAAGTTGATAATTACATCTACAGTTGCAGTTTGAAGCAGTACACGGTTCATGCTTGAAAATAAATAATATTGCCTGTAATAGTCTTCCAGGTTTCGTCGTATAGTCGCAATTGCAATCGACGTTTCGGTATGCTTGAAGCTTCTTCAGGATTCTGATAGCAGATCCTGAAGAATATGATCACATGGGTGGTACCGACTGAAATGCTTCTACGATAAGAGGCTTGGCAACAGAAATAGGTACTGGAAAAAGTTTGACGAAACGATTGATAGGGGGCATTGGTGAATGGCTTGCATGCGGATATCGACAGATGGATTACTTGACACAAGTCCTGTCTTGACGGGTCCTTTCCGCGCGTTCTTCAGTATCTGCTATCAGAAGCAGGAGCGAAACGTCGATTGGAGTTGCGACTACACGGCGAAACCTGGAAGAAGATTCTATTGCAAGTGACACCCGCCGCGAAAGCTTACGGAATTACATATAATATTGCCATTGAAAATCTAAAAGTAGTTGATCATTTTAGGAAATTAGGTTTCTTTATGTATTATAAAGATATTTTATAATAGTTTATTTTAGTTTTTGCTGATATTAAAAAACGTGGGACTGAAAAAATTACCTTTATTTATCAATATTTATTACCACTATTTATTCATTTTAATGCCAAATATCTTTAAAATACTTATTTTTACCAATATTAGTAATGGTAATCAGCGTAATAGTTGATTTCCATAATTTTGACAGATAAGTCCATATCTTTTACCACGTGGTTTGTACAGTTGTTCCGGTCTTCTGCTGTCTTGCTCCAATGCATAGTGAAATATTTGTTTTAAAAAGAATAGTTTTTAGATGCGGTAATGAAAATAAATAACAAAAATACCAAGAAAAACACGCTCCACACAAAATGTCAAATTGACTGATAACACAGGTCTGTGATGATAAAATTGTTTAAAAATTTTTGAGTGATTCTTGTGGCACCTTCTGCGCTGATTACAGGAAAAATAGTGGAAAAATTCCATCACCCTTTGTTTACCCACAAAACACAGATTAAATTTTTACTATTAAGGTTTTTGTATAATACGTAAAAACTGTATTCTTTGAGAAATAAATCTATATAAAATTTCAATTACAATATTTTTAGTTAAACAAGTTATTTTACGAAAGTAACCAACCTAAATTTAGGTTGGCAACATGAGACAACCTGTCTTTCGTTAAAAGAACTGAACAGTAAAACTGGTAGAGTCCGGTTCATACTAGATATGTTGCAAGTATACTATTTTTTTCAGTACCTCTTCCCCTCTTCCCGCTAAATGTTACTTTTGCTCTTGCTGTGTGGAAGATTTTAATTTGAAAAATAAACAAGAGATTTCGTATCCAAACATTCTTTCAGCTATTGGCTCTGTTCGTCATGGGCCTAATTTACCTGTACTTTGCTCTCGAGCTACACTTGAGAACGTCTTAGATGATGTTAATCAGTTGTTTCAAGGCAGTGATGACAATGAAAATGATGGTACTTATGCGCCCACCTACAATGAGCCAAAACTCTTCACGCAGTCGGAACTAAACGATTTGGTTAGAGAGGCCTTCCAAAAAATTCAGCCGAGGTATTAGGGTCGAGGTTGAAAGAAAAACGTTTGTTGGCTCCTGAAACATCCTTCTCTTGGTCCAGAAGTAGAGAAAAAGAATTTGAGCCTTTTTTCTCTCGAGAGGGTGATCTTCTTTTTTGAACTAATGTTCCTGGGTTAATGGAGACATTTAATATAAAATACGACCCCGAAGAATGGAGACTTTTCATTCATTCTTCTAAAAGAAGCCTGAAAGCTGCTCTTCTTCACAATGCCAATAAATATGCATCTGTACCAGAAGGACATTCAGTTCATTTGAAAGAATGTTATGAGAACCTCGAATTGGTACTTAACAAGGTTAAATACTCTGATCATAAGTGAGCTATTTGTGGAGATTTTAAAATGATCTCTATGTTACTATTAGGCCAACAGAGTGCCTGCACAAAGTTCCTCTGCTTCCTCTGTGAATGGGATAGCCGTGACCGCAAACAACACTATGTTAAAAAAGAATGGCTAGTAAGAAGAAGTTTGGTTCCTGGAGTTAAGAACGTCGAGAAAGAGAGTCTAGTGGATCCTTAATCACATCAAGTTGGGACCGATAAAACAATTCGTAAAAGCATTGTCTAAAGAAAGAGAGTGTTTCATTTATCTCTGTGAGCAGTTTCCCGATCTCTCTGATGCAAAATTTAAACAAGGGGTATTTGTTGGTCCTGATATAATAAAGAAACTTATAAAGGATGAAAACTTCGAGTTGAAAGTGGAAGACCAGGAAAGGGAAGCATGGCAGAAACTAGTGGTAATTGGCTTCCTAGGAAATAAAAAAAAAACAAACTACAAGAATATTGTTGCCGATCTGTTAAATAACTGCAAACTGTTGGGGTGCAACATGAGTGCTAAAGTTCATTTCCTTCGTTCCCATCTGGACTATTTTCCGAAAAATCTTGGAGTAGTAAGTGAGGGACAAGAAAGACGGTTCCACCAAGATATAAAAGACATGGAACACAGATATCAAGGGCGCTGGAACGTTAACATGATGGCTGACTACTACTGGATGTTAAAACAGGAAAATCTTCACCCCACAGCAGGAAAAGTACCAAACGAAATTTTGAAGGAAAAAGAAAACGTTACTACAAAGACTTGTAAAGGTGTTGTAGTAAAGCTTTATTAAATTTTTTCCTCTATTTTTAAGTTTTACATTTGTATAAAGTAATTTTATTAACATGTACATAAATAATATCGATATAAAATATGTCCATTTTATGATTTTCGCTAAAAGTTTTACCTCATTTTGTAGACAAACCTTACGTGATAGAATAAAACCAATATCATTTCTGAAATCAGCACCAAAAACTACGCAAAAATCAGTTATTAAAACTTAAACAATTAAAAAAAAATTTCTTTTTTAGAGGCCTGTGTAATTGATGGCATGAATGATAATTGACTGTAAACGCTTAATTAAATAACATAGGGGCATTAAAAACACTAAATTACCCTTAAAGAACTTTCTATTTGGTTAAATTTATTGTGGTACGTCACGAATGACGTAAGTTCAAATAAACTTTGGATGAACATCTAATAAACTGCATTTGAAATTAAAACTGTCAAATGTCAACGTGCCTGTCAACGTGTCCTGTATATAAAAATATCACTGAAGTTTTCAATTATATTTTTATTAAATAGAAAAAAATTGTGTAAAAAGTTGTTTCATAATGCCCTTTGGTGAACTCTTAATTATGTATCAATCTTACAAAGGAGCTTATTTAATGAGCAAACATCATACATCATCGATAATCAGTTAACTCTAAGTAAATTTAAACAAAACTTCTTTACCAACTTATATCAATGACAGCAATTTCAAGAAAATAAAAATTTGAATTTTTAGACTTTACCAACTTATGTCAATGACAGCAATTTCAAGAAAATAAAAATTTGAGTTTTTAGACATTAAAATTTATCAAGGCAAAAAAAATGTCTGTGTCACATTTGAAATATGTTTTTACGTCAATTCAGTAGTTCAGCGTACAGTTTCTTTGCTCAAGAAATCGTCTATGTCGAATCAAGTACCCCAATTTGTAATTATGTTCAGCTTCTTTCTTTACAAGAATTTGGCGAAACTAATATTTGGTGGAGGTTTCATCCCAAATAATAGCATTTGCTCCACCTGCATTTTCTCATACTGTTCGTTATTTTCTTCTTTCACTAATCCTCTCAAATGAAAAACATTTTCTTAATACACTGAAGACTACTTCATTCATACTGTGTCAGCTATACTGAATGAAAGTTTTTACTTAACCATATTGCATTATTTATACTATTTGTGGTTTTTTATCACTTGCTGATTGTACAACTAGGTTTAATTAAATTTGCAGTTGCAAAGGAATGATATTTAATACTTATTGTCGTATTCGAACTGAATTCTGTCTTAACCAAATGCATTGTGCTAAATAAAATGAAACGTAAATATATCTTATCAATATATGAAATAATGATATTAAAAAAATGGAATTTATCTTTCGTTTATTATCGATAAGGTACAATCAAAATATATTATACATGGAACTATATTATTACATACATATAAATAGCTTTAATAGTCCTATTAATACAAATATGTTTACAGCTATACATTGACTTAAGTCATTAGCGCCGCGCAAATATAATCAGTCAAAACAAATTTCCAAACTGTTTTAAAACTGTTGAAGGTTTATATTATTCGGAACTCTAATTATATGTCGTTTACCCCTCGATTTTGGTTTGTCCGACTCATCTCCGCCAAATGCTTCATCCATTAACTTATTTGCCTCAGCCTCTGCATTGTTCGGTGTAGTTGTGTTGTTATTTGTGCTTTCTGGTTTCTCAACCCCAGCGGAATTATTAACGTTACTTTCCGGTGAACTCATGTTTATCACTTGTTAAACGTTAAACTGTAATTGAATTCAATCTGATACAGATATTATATTACTGAACGGCAAGATTGTACGGGTTTCTATATTTATCCGTTTAGATACGTCATGCTATTTGAAATTTATCTGTTTCGCATCGTTTTGTATCGTAATTTGCTTATTCAAATATTTGTGCCTTTAGAAAATGTCAGTTATTTCATTGAATGTTTCGTGGAATAACGGCTTCGGTACATATAATTTAGATAAATATTTGCCCTCTATATAAATAAAATACATAAATAATTTGCTTGTCTTCTGATTAAAATCTACAGCTTGGTTATTGAAGGCAACCTGAAACATTGTAGTGCAATTTAGGTTGTGTAATAATTTCTATAAACCAATAATTGACCACGTAAAAACGTCGGACATTGTTAAAGCACAATAATCAAAAAATGCCGTCTACAACTATACCCTATTGCAAGCTGTAAAAGCAGCAGAAAAATTGTTAATGATTCTCATAGAGAACACGCAATTGTGTTGAGAGTATCTGCAAACGAAGATTTACTATTTTAGCTGTGAGTAGGTACTCGTTTAGACCATCCTTCTTCTAATCATTTGTAGTTGCTACTGCTATTTTGCACAATATTGCATGCGAACTGTCGTCAGTATAACCTGATATAGAAATTGTTATTAATATACAGCGTAGGACTTCTGTTTGGCCTAAAGATGGACACGATGTCCGTTAGCTTTTTTGTTCTCTAGAGTTTTCTTTTTTTCCTAGTGAGAGGGTTTTAGAGATCTGCGATTGGACGACCAAATCACAGCCAGATGTTAGTTATAGGCATCGACAAGATTCTTCGAGTCTCTACACGGGGATGGGTCTATCGGGATCTAGCTCTGCCAAGTGTTGGATCAACGGCTTCTCCAACCGAAAGGCTCTCAAAAAAGTACCGCTGGGCAGCACCACCGTGTGCTCGCTGTTCGTGGCTCGAGGCGAGAGATTCAGAAATTCAAATCTCAATGGATCTGAGCGTTGTTCACAAACCAAGACGCTGCAACGATAATTTGTTATATTTAGCAAATACTAAACAATATCCTAAATTTTAGTCATGATAATAGGGCTGAAAAAATTTGATCATGTTTTAATTTGTCAAATTGATTTTATTTACAGTTGAGGTACAGAGTATCATGTATTCAATAAAACAATTATTTGTAGAACACGTAAAATTTTCTTATAAAGTCTTCAATAGCCAAGGTATCAAGAACAATCCTAATCTCTTAAGCAGAGATAGTGTGATAACTGATAACTGCAAGACTTTTGGAAGGTAACAGAATTAAGAATGACTTACTGATGAGTTAGCAGAACATTACAGCATGAAACCCAACTACTAGAAAGCAGATATCGATAGACCTAGAATGAAGAAAGAAAAATATTTCCTGTAAGGCAAGTTTGAAACAATGCCTTCAAAAAATTTCGAATCAAATATCAGCAGACGTCACATAGAAACTAGTTATGTTTATGTCAAATAAACCAAAAATTATCTTTGATAATAATGGTTTATCAACAAAGTATTAAAAACAAAAACCAGAGTTGTTGTCATGTTTTTCTATATTTTGTATTTGTTGAAATTCGTTTTTTTTTGCGTTTGAAACAAGATTTCATTGTCATAAGTGTCAGTGAGATTGAGGTCTCGGCTGTACGGTGGCCAATTTAATCTTTGAATCTGAGCTGCATCAATATAATTAGTCACTATGCACCTGCTGGGGTGGGAATCTGTCGTATCCAATGTAGCCCACATATGGCAAAACATGATCTTGGAGGATGTTTTCGTTAAACCAGTCACTATAGTTATTCTTCCATTGGTTTCCACAAGTTCGGTGCGTTTATTCCAACTTATGCCTTCAAAACCGTTATGCCACCACCTCCAAAACTAGCAGTTTGTATAGGATTACAGCTGCTGTACCATTCCTCTTCTATAAAAATGAGTTTACCCATCGAGCGTCCATAATTGGATTCTAATCTTTTCAGTGAATAGAATATTGGAATTTGGGCAGGCCGTCTTGGGTTTAAACCTACTCCTTACAATCTTCGATTTCGCGTAGAATTTAGTGTCAAAAAGCGATCATCAACTACTGTTGCATCTTTTGCATCCTTGGCCAGATCGTACTATTCGATAAAAAAAATAAATCGTTAATTTCTAAATCTGTCGAAGTAAAAATTACATTTGAAAAGAGATACAACACGACACTAACGTAGATCAGGACTAAACCATGTATGCAAATGAACTTGCTAAAACGGTGCACTAAAAAACGGAAACTTAAACGGAGTATTAAGGTTTAAGTTCAGTTAAACTTAAACATCTTGACTAAACCTTCCCTTAAATCAAGAATCATCCAACTAAACTATTCAAAGATAATATTTTGTTAAGATCAGACGAAATTTTAAGCCAAAATTATTGCTAAATAGTAGTAATAGTGCGATTGCCAATGTAGTATCTATGATAGTTAATTTTACTTTAAACTCCTTTAGATAATGTTAATCATAAGCTCAGATTTAAAATGCCTTTTTTTCTCTGCTACTGCATATTTATCGTTATATGAAAATGTTCATTTGTCTCTAGCATATTTCTATGGATAAAAACTACTAGAAAAAAGTTAAAAGTTAAAAATTTTATTTATAAAATTAAATATACAATATTAACAACCTAATACATTTGAAATAAAATTATTCACAACAAATTAATTGAAAATTTCATACTAGCGAAGATGTTTAGACCTGCCCTCCCCAATTAGCATGGAACAAACAGCAGCATTAGCATATTAGCAGCCTGAAACAAATAAATTCAAACTAGAATAATTCAAATAAAATACTGTATAAATATTAAACATAAATTTAAAATGTTTAAAAATATTTTACTATCTGTATGCACCTTATCAGTATTCTTCCCCCAATGATGGTGGTTGAATTACATTCCGTTTTGTTCGTATTTTAGATTGATCTTGATTTTCAGATGTTGTACTTTCAGATGATTTGATGTTAGAATCACCAACTAAATTTTTCGTTTCAGTAGATTTGTTCAAATCTGATGACATATCAGAATTTGACACAGAACTCATCTTATTAACACGGTTTAATTCCGATTTGAGCTTGAAGGTAGCGATTGATTAAGTACAAAGTATAATTATCGACTACTTGCATGTGCAACATTCTTCTCCCACTTTTTTGATACGTATATTTTACTACCCACGCATTCTATACTATCTGCTCCGTCTATTGTTATTACTCGGAATAATTTAAATTAGTCAGAAAAAAGAGGAAAGAAAACAACACATTTAAAATTATATCTGATTGGTTGTATAGCACATAATATGCACCTAAAGAAATATTGGTGTTTGTGTGCCTATGTTTTGTACGTGTACTAGTATGCAGATGCTTACACCTACAAATGTTACATGATCTTATAGTTTAGAATAAAATATATAACAGAATTTATAATATTATTATATCTGCTACTATATACTATATTTGATACATGCGAAAAACAAATACTCATTTTGTACTGCGATACCACATGATGCGATCTATAATAAAAATAGTGTTCTAAAAAGAACGGCTATACGAGGAGTAGTCAAAAATTACTTTTAATCGCAAATAGAATCGTTATAACATGAAAATCTATCTTTACAATTTCTATACTTTTCGTGAATATTCGAAATAATTCCTGACAATCCTGCTGATGACAGGTCAACCTATTCTAATTCTTTCTTTCCTCTGGTCGCAGTACAGGGTGGTCAGATAAGAATGCAAAGTGTTGTATCTCTGAAACTGTTCGTCGTAGAGACTTGCGGTAAAAAATGTTATTACTAATGTTGGCAAAAGAAGACCGTGGAAAATATTTTCAGATTTCCAAGATGGTCGCCAGGAGGCGTAACCGGCATCTTAAATTTTAAAAGTGATTTTTCACTGAAACCCAACAGTAAATGTTACCAAAAAATATATGCTTTTTAAAGCTAAGCTTTACTCGAGTAATTTTTGTTTAACACTTTTTGACGTATCTATTAAAATAAAGTGGTGGGGGGTAATTCAATGTTTTTTTAAATAAACAGCTGTAACACCTAAACGCCTGAATTGATTTTAACAAATTTGGTGTCATTGGAAAAAGCATTTATTGTTCCATCTAACCTACCTTACCTGTGATGTCTATTTCTTGGTAATGCCGCTAGAGCGCGTGTTTTTATATAAAATTGCAAAATTCTCTAAAAAAACAAAAGTAATAATATTACTTTTTTTTTCATAAAAAATGTATCGAAGTGATACCTAAATAGGCTAGTGAAAACCGTATTTCGATATCTTATTCGCCGCCTGAAATATCGCTGAAAAGAGATTTAGTTATCATATAATTTTAAAAAATTTAATTATTTGTAAATAATAAAAGTATTCTTAGTTCAAAAAATTGTAAGAAAAATATGTAGGGGCATAGTTATCAACGCATATAATATGCAAGTGCAAGGTACGCAGAATATGAAGAGTAGGCCATGGAGGAAAAGCATATGTCTAAAATCAACTCGTCAACAAATTATACTTATAGAGGCAGTTTAATTTATGTTGTTTGCACACACAAGTAAGGTTTAAAAGTATTAAAATGCTTTTTAGAAGTGATGGAAACGTTAATTTGCATAATATGCATTATTGGTCTGACAACAATCTTCACTGGTTGCGCGAGGTCCAATATCAAAGCCATTGGAGTCTCGATGTATGGTGTGGCATCCTGGACGGAACTATTATATTTCCCTATTTATTTGATCATTTATTTTGCCGTGTTTCTTGATTTTCTGGTAAACTAATTGCCTATTTTATTAAAAGATGTGCCCTTGCAATTACGGCAAAATACGTTTTTGCAACTAGATGGTTGTCCAGCACATTTCTCAAGAAATGTGTGAGAACATTTAGATCTAAGATATCACCAGAGGTGGATTGGGCGAGGAAGTCTATTTCCTTGGCCTTCCCGATCTCTAGACCTCACCTGTTTGGACTTCTATCTCTGGGGTTGGTTGAAAAATATTGTTTACCAAGAGGCCATTCGTAGCCTGTCAAGAGCAGAAATTAAAACTGCTGTAATGTCTACGCATGAACGGCTCCAGCAATGCATTGAGTGTGATGGAAGACATTTCGAGCTCTTAAGGAGGCATTAAGTTTTATTTCAAAATCGGTCCTTTTTTCTTATTATTCCCCTACACGTCCTTTTTTTAATTTTTTGAACTAAGAATACTTTTATTACTTAAAAATTATTAAATTATAAAATTTTATCATTGAATCTTGAAACAAGACAAATAAATAACAATAAATACCCGTGTAATAGCGTCTTTTTAAAATTATACGATAACTAAATTTTTTTTTCTGCGATATTTCAGACTGCGAATAAGATATCGAAATACGCTTTCCACTAGCCTATTTAGGTATCATTTCGCTACATTTTTATGAAAACAAGTAATATTATTGCATTTAATTTTTTAGAGAATTTTGCAATTTTCTGCTATTACATCAAAAAACGCTCTCTAGCGGCATTACTAAGAAATAGACATATCACAGGTATGATAGGTTTGATGGAACAATAAATGCTTTTTCAATGAGATCAAGTTTGTTAAAATCAGTTCAGTCGTTCAGGTGTTACAACTGTTTATTAAAAACAAAAAACATTGAATTACCCCCCACCACTATATTTTAATAGATACGTCAAAAAGTGTTGAACAAGAATTACTCGAGTAAAGCTTAGCTTTTTTGGTGGCATTTACTGGGTGGGTTTCTGTGAAAAATCACTTTAAAAGTTTAAAATGCTGGTTACGCCCCCTGGCGACCATCTTATAAATCTGAAAATATTTTCCATGGTCTTCTTTTGTCCACTTTAGTCAAAAAAATTTTTACCGCAAGTCTCTACGAAGAATAATTTCAGAGATACAACACTTTGCATTCTTATCTGGCCACCCTGTGCAGAAAACAGGAAATCATCTCTCTCAAAGATATACTGAAAAGTCGGAATTATTAGAAAAATTCTCTTTTATAATTTTTTCGTCTCCTTTATTTTCCTAAATTTAATAACCTGCAAATTCCGATCATTAATCAGACCCGGTATCTCTGTATGCAGCTGGATATCGGCTATCATTTAAGGGACAAGCTGACTTCAGTATCTCAAGAAGCACTGCTGCATTAATTAGAATATATTCCATCTTGAAAAACCGCAGCACTTCGTTCAAGAATAAGATGCTGTTGTATAAACAGATCAATCGTTCTATTCTAACTTATAGGACAGCTCCTTGTGCAAACCTTGCTAAAACAAAGTTGCAGTTAATACTACGTTTTCAGAACAAATGCCCGAGGATTATATTAAATAAATATACTACTATAGTCGAGTTGCACGAGCTGGCAAAAGTTCAGATGATTGAAGAACATATTGAGGCGATTATAACAAAATTTTATGACCATAGAGTTAATCATAGTAATCTTCTAAGCAAAATTATAATCGCAAATGCTATTTTGGATCTATACTTATTGACCTGGTTGTGCTCGCCGATGTTTTTAGAAGGCTTTTTAATGAACTCTTCCACCTAATATTGCAATATCCTCTAAAAGTATAAAAAATCGCATTAAAAACAATTTTGTCGCGAGTGTGGTTTTTTTAGAGTCGCTGTTAAATGTTTTAAATAAATGATAAATGTTATTTACTCAAACTTAAATTGTAAATAATTTCTAGTACAGAAAAATTTGACAATCATAGGTGTATCGTTGTTTAATAAAGATCTGTTGAAGATGAAGTTGAATTGAAGGCTACTTCATAAGACTTCTACTACTCTAAGGCTGGACATGAGGTTCGTTAGCCTTTTTATCTGCTTAAGTATTTGCGGTACGACCAAATTAGGGCCTGGTGCTAATCCGCCATTAAGAATATTCTTCGCGTTATCACAGGGGGTGCAGGTCTATCGGGATCTAGCTCTCCCAAGTGCTGTATCAACGGATTCTCCGACCTAGAGGCCCTCTGATATTCGCTCAATAATGGAAAATTTAAATCTCGATGGATTTGAGCGCCGTTCATGAATCAAGATGTTGCGACAGCAGCCAGTGTGGAAGAATATAGGTCTGAGAAACACCATGAGCTTCATCTTTAAGCACGGAGAGCTCTTCCAACACAAGAAAGAAGCTAGCATGTGGAAAGCTACTCCATCTTAGTAGATAGTTGGGTCCGGAATTCATGAGGTTTTTTTCGGAAAATTGTATCCGGATCGGTCTACCATTCGCTGTTGAAGGCGATGTGATTAACAGCATTATAAATGGCGAGATAGTGCTGCAAACACGCTATTGAACTGATTTATACACGGACGAATTATACAGCAGAAACTGCAATGGTAGTTAGACTATCGCTTTATTGAATTCGAAACTTTTGAAGTTTTTCTAGGTTTGTTCTGCGTTTTTTCCAGAATTTTCTAAGCTATCTTCCCTTTTTTTTGGAAAAATTAAATTTCTAGTTATTCTAGTTGCTCCAACCATTATAGAAATTTGGAACAATCTAGAACCTGGAATTGGGGAAAGGAGGAACTTTAGTTTTTCTGTATTATTTCATGAATTATCTATAGTAGAAACTCTGAAACAGTAATCAGAACAATTTTGAGTAACTTTCTAAATGTCAATTTTCCTAAAGGGTGTTGGTGACCCGCATTTAATTTTTTTGTAATATCGTTTAATCTATTTCTATCTATTTCAGTTTTATCCTAAAATCCAAAATGTACTAACAATGTTTGGAAGAACTAAAATAACCAGGAAGAACAATCAAAATGTGGATTTTGGAAAAGAGAGGCTATGTTAAGAATGAACTTTTTCCTTTTTATAGACTAGTTTTTAGTTATTTTCCGCTACTCTGGAACAATGTAGAATAAATCTAGTAGAAAAAAAATTTAATGGAAATCTCTTTCAATGAATTTTTAGTAATCGTAACATACTCGTACATGTTTCAAATTTTAGATAAATTATAGAAGGCTACAAGTAAATTGTAAAACTGTTTTTGGGTTTGAAACGCATCACTTCCGAAATGGAAATAATTCTGTAGGATGATGGCACTTATAATATTAACTAGAAGCATTTATAATGAGAATCGTAAAAAATACCTCCTGTATAATGCGCCTTTCTTTTCCCTGCTACTACTTTTTATATGAAAATTTTTATTTGTCTCTAGCATGTTTCTATGGATAAAAACTACTAGAATAAAGTTATAAGTTAAAAATTTTATTTATAAAATTAAATATACAATATTAACCTAATACATTTTAAATAAAATTATTCACAACAAATTAATTGAAAATTCCATACTAGCAAAGATGTTTACACCTGCCCAATTATCTTGGAATACACAGCAGCATTAGCATATTAGCAGCCTGTAACAAATAAATTCAAATTAGAATAATTCAAGTTAAATACTGTATAAACATTAAACATAAATTTAAAAATGCTTAAAAAATCATTTATTATCTATATGCACCTTATTAGTATTCTTCCCCCAATGGTGGTGGTCGAATTACATTCCGTTTCCTTCGTATTTTAGGTTGATCTTGATTTTCACATGTACTTTCAGACGATTTGAACTTAGAATCGCTAACTAAATTTTTCGATTCAGTAGATTCGTTTAAAGCGGATGACATATCACAATTTGTTACAGAACTCATTTTATTAACACTTTTAATTCAAATTTTAACTTAAAGGTATCGATTGATTAACTGCAAAGTCTAACCAAGGAATGTCTAGACACTTTTATATGCTCATATATATGTATATGTAAGGTTTGCATATGCCTACGCGTATTGCAAATTTCGTTTGAATTACTTACAAAATTAACAAGAACTGATAATAATGAATGAAACATCGGAAAGTATTATAATAACGTCTTGTGGTACATACTTATGTACTACATGCGTCAAATCCTTTATGTAAGGGAGCTCATGTGAATATTTACACTGAGAAATTATATTTAAAAAACCCATATTGTGTTTTGGAAATCCATGTTATGGTGTGATTCATATTCATTGAATATTACGCATATTAAGCGGTATTTTATTCACGCAAGTAGATATAATTAATTGCAATAATTTTACTTTGGATTCCCAATGTGCATACACATCATACCTCTTAGGAACAATTTAATACACAGTTGTAGTTCATTGAATGTGAAGCTTGCAACTATTATTTGACACTATCTTCCACAATTTTTCCATAATTAATGTATTTTATTATAAATATTTAAAATCGTTTTTTGAAGGCTTGGAAAGGTATGAGAAGTTAGTAATTTTAGATATAGAAGGTGCTCAATAAATACAGAAGTCCATAAAGAATTCTTTTTTTTATTTCTTTTTTAGTTAGAAATAAAAGAGAAAAAGTTGACCTACAATTTTTTGAAATAAGTTTCTTGATATCTTCTCCAACAAGAAAGGTATTGAATTTTGGTGCAATAATGAGTCACCTCTATATATATGTACAAGGTTATTCAGTAAAGTTATTCAAATAAAAGTTTGTTGGTTTCAAGCAAGTTATCAATCAATTAAGCTTCTGCTTCAACGTTGGTCCAATAAAATTATGTTACTCTGAAGATTTTGGTAATTAGTAAGATTGCACTATCACACACGCACACAAAAATGTCTTGAGTCTGTGGTTCAGACCATGTTTCCTATGTAGTTTTACGGTTGGAGAATCCGAATCTATGGTCAAAAAAAAACCAATCACGTCAGTGTTTGGCATAACCTCAAAAAAAATCATAATCTAAACTATTTAACACTGTGACATTTTGATTTAAGTCGTGAACTAAAAATTAATCAGTTAACCCTTAGACACATTACCCTATAACTCCATAATCCCATAACTCCGTAATCGATAAAAGACATTATTACAGTCACTTTGCATTATTGCAATATGGAACAGGGTCTGTTGATTCCTTGAACCCATTTTATTAAATCTAACTCCACAAACTCATAACTTAACAACATTGTGATCCTACGAGTAAGACTTATGAATTCGCTTTCTCGCTTTATTCCCTCCCTCCTCCCCCCTCCATTTGTAGTTATGTCTAAGAAAATGGATATCGCAATCCCAGATTCTATTGTGGATCATACATGAAGAAGATTCTGATCAAAAACAGAGTTCAAGTTCATACAACTTTTAAAGAAATTTTTAATTTTGTTGAAATTTGTTTTATGGGATTATGTGCTTAAACATATTGTTTTTTTTTTATTTTATCCTCCTGAGACCCGAATATTTTACGTTTCAAGTCTCTCGGTCCAATGTATTGTATACGTACTTTAAACGGTTACCAATAGATGGCTGGTGGGGGTTTATTGTGACAGTGATAAATAGAAATAAAGGTTAGTGTGAAAATGGGGTCCTCTTATCGTTCCAAATTAAATAGTAAGCAAAGCAAGTTTGCTATTCCTTAGATGCTGTTTATAATGATATTTACATGTTTATTTTGTATGTTTTATCATAAAATATTTGTATCAGAAGATTCGTCTTAGAAATGTGAAAAATCCTTGTGTCCTACCGGTTGGACAATTGGACTTGCTGCCGCAAGAATCTAGCCTTACTTTTTTGTAAATTTCAGAGTGTTTCGGGCACAAAAAGTTTTTAAAAGTCGGAGATGACGATGATGCATTGTTGACATTATTGGAAGCAGACAACTCTGGTATAGACATTTTTTCCGATGATGAAAACGAATGCGATACTGAGAGATCTTGAAGAATCTGAGAGTGATGATGATTCAGATGCTGAGCCGCTGATAAATATTAAAGGAAGACTGGAAATAGAAAATCAAGAACGGTACTTCAACGCCAACTTCTATGAATCGAAGAATTCAGCATTTGCCTATCTTGGCCTCATTTGTAGGTGCAAAAATCCGGGATGTCAAGGAAAACTAAATTTCACTGTGAATGTTGCAATTTGTTCTTATGTTTAACTGGTAATAGTAATTGTTGTAGAGAATATCACTTAAAGATATAGAATATTTGTTATTTGAATACTTGTTTACAATAACCCAAAATTTTATTTTATGTACCACCATAACCATAATAACATAATGTCCAATAAAATGAACACAACTTTTTTTTCCTTGAGAAAAAAATTCTTATGCTCTAAAATGTCGGTTCTCCAAATCCCATTAAAATCCATTCAATCGTAGCATCTCGAGTCTCAGGAGGTTATAGCCTAAATCAAAACATTTCAGTGTTTAATTGCATAGACTAAGGGGTTCTTCAAGGTTATTAAGGTAAGGGGTTAAGACGTTATGGGGTACGGCTTGAGTCAAAACGTTGCAGCGTTAAATAGTTTAAATTCTCAAGTTATGCCGAAACCCTGACTTGCTGGGATTTTTGTTTGACTTCGTATTCGTATTTTACAACCAAAAAACAAAACATGGTCGACTCCAAAAAAATTTGATCTAATTTATGACAGGTGTTCCATCTAAAAACTGAATTGAATACAATTTCTATAATAACACGGGCATTATCAGATCAGAAATATGTTGTAATTACACCCATCACAGAACAAACAGGTTGTCCAATTTTCCTTGTCTTTAGTGGGATATCTCAGTAAACATAGAGGGTGGACACATTTTCATAAAACTCTTAATGAAGTTTTTTAGTATGGAATGAAAAAAGATTTCTTGTTACGGAAAAAAATAGCTGACCTGTTGAGACGTTTGTAGGAGTTCTTGTAACTATTTTGTAAAAAGTATGTCTGTTTCGACAGGAAAATCAATAAAGAGATTCATTTAATTTAGACATTTTGCCACCACAGTGGTATAAAAATTTAAGTTTCACAAACGGAATAATAAGTGTTCAAATATAAAGTGTTTTTGGGGCAAAAATCAATAAAGGACATTTCGGCAATCTTTTAATAACCTATAAAAAGAAGACTCAAATTGAAACTTAAAAATTTCTCTCTTAAAAAGCTTTTGGAAATAGAAAAACCGGATTTGGGGATTTTATACGAAGTTCAGTAGTACTTGAACATTTGTAATTTAACTTGAATTTGAAATCCTTAAGTACATCCTCGAACTTTTTGTGTTGTATGGAGTAGCTATTATTTATTTTTGTCTCCATCAACACTTCGATTCAGCATTTTATTAAAATATGTTGAGGGATTAACAGTACCACCCAAGATAAACTATACGATTTGACAAAATTAATTATTGAAGAAATTAAACTTTGTTCTTTTTTAAGTACAGTAGGATCCCGAGTATCTGAATCTCGTTTATCTGAAATCCGCTTTATCCGAAATGAAATCATTTTTTGAATTCTCCGTGTTATCCGAAATGAATATATTCTATATACTCGTATTTATGAGAATATAACACACCTATAGAGTTAATAAACCTTCTGCAACACATGCATAGATATTAAATAGTTAATATGGACACTAAACGAAGAAAGTTGTCGTCTCGCTAGAAGACAAAATTAAAGCGATTAAACGACTAAATAACGGAGAGTTGTTCAGGAAAGTTGCCGCTGATTACGGTGTTGGTGTAAGTGCTGTATCGGAGTAGAGAAAAAATCAGACTAAAATTGCAAAGTGGTGTAATGTTCTTGCTGCTCCAGCGTCTTCGCGCAAAACAATGAAAGAGCCTAAATATGAGGACATAGATAAAAGTCTATATTTATGGTTCACGGAACAACGCGAGCGTGGTGTACCAATTTCGGGTCCAATCTTACAACAAAAAGCTAAATCCATCACCGAAAATTTGTCACTAAGCAAGTATCCTGTCGAATTTACCGCTAACGTTGGATGGATGAATCGATGGAAAAAACGTCATGGAATACGAGAGTTGAAAATATGTGGTTAAAAATTATCCGCATGTGTTGCTAATTTTAAAGATAAATTAAAAATAATCTTAGAAAATGAAAATTATTCACCAGACCAACTTTAGAATTGCGACGAAATCGGATTAAATTATAAAATATTACCATCGAAAACTATCTAAAAATGAAACATCAGCACCTGGATACAAAAAAATCCAAAGAGGGCATAACAGTTTTAGCTTGCAGTAATTCTTGCGGTAGCCACAAACTACCACTCTTATGTGTAGGAAAGTCGGCCAGACCAAGAGCTTTCAAACACGTCAGTGTTTTGCCGGTGCATTACAAAAATCCAAAAAGTGCGTGCATGGATGTGTTCATATTCAAAGAGTGGTTCTTTGAATACTTTGTGCCGCAGGTTCGAAAATTTTTAAAATAACGTGGACATCCTCCGAAAGCTCTCTTACTAATTGATAATGCACCATCTCATGCAAATGAAACTGAACTGACGAATGGCGACATTAAGGTAATATTTCTACCTCCCAACGTAAGTTCTCTAGTTCAACCAATGGACTATGGTGTGTTAGAAAACTTAAAAAGAAACTACAGACGCATTCTTCTGGAAACAATTTTAGATAAAATTGAGATTAAGGAATGTAATTTAACTGACTGTTTGAAACGAATAAATTTAAAAGATATTGTATATTGGATAGCAAATGCTTGGAATAAGATTAAACCCTCAACAATACAAAAGTCCTGGTCGAAACTTATTGATCAACGAGGAAATGTTTGAATTAATAACTGAAATAGGCGAATCTGCACGAGACAACGCAGTGGGCAATAAACACCTTCCAGCCCTACAAATCACCAGGAGCGGATAGAATTTTCCCCGTGCTTCTGCAGAAAGGACAGGAAGAGGTACTACAGCATCTCGTAAACATAACGAGAAGCAGTCTCGCGTTGGGATATGTACCCAAAAACTGGAGAAGGGCGAAAGTCACCTTCATACCAAAAATAGGGAAGGAAGATGGGACTGACCCTAAATCCTTCAGACCTATTTGCCTGACATCTTTTCTATTGAAAGCAATGGAAAAAGTAATAGATAACTATATAAGAATGGAGGTTATGGAGAAAGCTCCACTTCATACAAGTCAGCACGCATACAGGGCAGGCAGATCGACAGAGACTGCCCTGGAAGAGTTAACAAGGACCATTCAGGAAACCCTGAATGAAAAAGAAACAGCTATCTGTGCCTTCCTAGATATCTCAGGTGCGTTTGATAACACGTCGCATGATGCGATCAGACGAGCACTGGAGACGAGGGGGATGAGTAAAACAGTAACCAAATGGATAAGTGAGGTGCTCTCCACAAGGACAGCTGAGACAACGGTAGGCCAACACACTAGGAAGATCAGAACTACCCGTGGAACACCTCAAGGCGGCGTGTGCTCGCCTTTGATGTGGAGCCTGGTGGCGGATGAGCTGCTTAACAGGTTGACTGCGTTCGGCGTACACTGCATAGGATATGCCGATGACATTGTTATAATAGCAAAAGGCAAGTTTGAGGAAATTCTCTGTGACCTGATACAAACAAGCCTTAGAATTACTAGCGAATGGTGTCAATCAGTGGGGCTGAGCATTAACTCAGCAAAAACTACAATCGTACCTTTCACTAGGAGGAGAAAACTACTGAAAATGAAAGATATACGTCTAGATACAGCAGTAATCGAATGCAAAACAGAAGTCAAATATCTAGGAATAACCCTGGACAAAAAACTTCTGTGAAACAAGCATATCGAAGTGACTGTGAATAAAGGAACAAGAGCTTTAATGATATGCCGGAATTTAGCAGGCAAAACGTGGGGTTGTAACCCAAATATACTGCGATGGCTGTATACTAGTATAGTAAGACTTATGGTAATATACGGGGCAATAACCTGGTTCCAAAAGGTCACACACGTCACAACCAAGAATATCCTTGGCCAGCTGCAAAGGTTAGCATGTGTATGCATTACCGGAGCAATGGGAACCTGCCCAACCGCTGCCCTAGAGGTCATTCTAGACCTCACACCTCTACATCTAGTAGTGGAGGGAGTGGCCCGTGCGGCAATGTACCGACTAGCCAGGGCACGGACGGGAGGGGGCGAGACTCTATGCCAAGGAGCTTTGTCATCCACGGCGGGACTCTGCCCACTTTCGGATCTGCCAAGCGATGAAATGGTTAGGAAATACAGCTTCGAAAAGAACTTTTCAACGAAGTTGAGTAACAAGAGAGAGTGGGAAGGAGAATCCTCCGCCTACTCTCTAAAAGCAAACACCATCAAATGGTATACGGATGGGTCCAAAACTGAAAAAGGAACAGGTGTAGGGGTATTCGGGCCAGGAACCAAATACTCAGAGCCGATGGGAATATACCCCAGTGTCTTCCAGGCAGAGATTAATGCGATTGGAAGATGTGCTCAGGTGAATCTTGACAGGAACTATCGGAAGGAGAACATTGCAATCTTCTCCGACAGTCAGGCAGCCTTACTGGCGCTGAGTTCTAACACCATCAGCTCCAAGTTAGTTTGGGAATGCCGGGATAAACTAAACAACCTGGGCAGGGAACACAAAGTTGCATTATGCTGGGTACCAGGACACACTGGAATCAGTGGCAATGAGAAAGCTAATCTATTAGCAAAGGAGGCCGCCACAACTTCGTTCGTGGGACCGGAACCATTCTGTGGAATAGCGATGAGCACATATAAGAAAGAACTTAAAGACAGGGAAGATGACGTCAGAGCTTCCCTCTGGCACAATCTTCCTGATCTGAGACATTCCAAGGTATTCCTTGGAAATTTCAACAAGCAGAAAGCAAAAACCATGCTAGAACTAAACAGGAACAGATTACGCATTCTCACAGGTTTTCTTACAGGGCATTGTCACCTCGGGGAGCACATGAAGAGAATAGGTCTGAAACAGAATAGCGACTGCAGGTTCTGCGGGGCGGAAGATGAAAGTCCGGAACACCTGATATCCAACTGCACAGCAATTGAAGAAATTCGCGCCAACTATCTTGGCAAAGGCGTTATAGACGAGGAAGAAATACCCTCTCTGAAACCATCACATCTGTTACAGTTTATTAAAGCTCTCAGGCTGGATGGGGAGCTGTGACTGCGGGCAAAACCCAGCAGCTTACACCTCATGTAAGGGGGCACAATAGACCCACGGTCGCGGTGCAATATCACCCTTATATCTAAATCTAAATCTCTAATAACTGAAATAGACGGCTGTGAAGAGGTTACAAGAAAAGATTTTACTCAGTGGTTGATAAGTGACGAACGGCAAGAGTTAAAGGACAGTGATATTCTGGACACTAACGAAGAAAATGAGGATGAAGAGGTAGCAGATATACCAAAGATTTCCCACGAAAAAGGAATGCAAGCTTTAGAAGACGCTTTGACTTATATGGAACAACAACTAAATGCCACAGCAGTTGACATATTACTTCTGAAAGATGGAGGGATTATACAGTAAAAAATCGCAATTCTAATCTGCGACAACAAAGTCTGGACGGGTTTGTAGTACGCACATAATAATTTGTGAAGTTACATATTGTATAGTTATTTTTACTGTATGTATGCATTCTAAAATTATTTTTAGTTTCAATTTTGTTCATATATACACATTTTTACAGAAAAAGGAACTCATTTTCTGAGTACAAACGCTATTCGGTTATCCAAAAATTCCGGATTACTTCGGATAATCGGGACTCTACTGTATTCAAACATGTAATATAGAAAAATACTTGTGCGTTGTTTTTGAACTTAAAAATTATACCTTTTACCACAAAATAATCAAAACTTTAATCAGTGTTATAAGTATCAAATACAATGTTTGGATATTTTATCGTAAAAATATTTTTTATATAATATAAAACAAGATAGACGTTTATAATTAAATATTTAGTAGCTTGCTCGGAATTCAGGCAGTGCATTACACAATATAGAAATTGTTCCATTCATCAATTGTTTGGGAAAAACCGTGATAAAACTAATACAGTAGCGCATATTTTCAAAGAAAATATGAAATCAAATAAAGACTGATGATAAGATAAAATAGATACAACTTAAGAGCTTAATCGCTGACAGATTACCTTTTTAACAATATTTTTTTATTTATGATTATTCTATTATATTTTGTAATAATATACCAAATCTGACTGTATTATATCGATGGTTGGGGCATGATTTTCCACACTTGAATAACTTGAAATTGTCGATAGCAATTGCTTTTTTGCGACTTAATTTATATATTATTACATATTTTTATATAATTATACATCTTAAAACTAATCATTATTTACATTGTGACATATGTTACACAAACATCTAAGTGTATGATAAGAATTACTGATTTTACCAAGTATTGATGATTTTCAAAAAAAAAACTAACGAGGTAAGATAAGTAAAATTAATAATTAATTGGCTCTCAAAATTATCATCTATAAAATTTTATAATACACACTTATCATGTTTACTAACTTTAATCCTATTCTTGCAACGTTGGCACTTATGTAGCTACTAATGAATTTGAATACATCAATTTTTTTTCAATGAACAATAAAATTGAATTTTAACCACAGATATATACAAACTATTATAAACAATATAATTGGTGGCTTTTGTAACCCACATAAGTATCCACAACTTAAGATATCATTTGTGGCTAAATTTCCATCGTGCGTAATTTAAGTAACTATCCTAAGCAGATTATTTAATTTGCTTACCTTGATTTTAATATTGTTGTAGAGTACCATTCGGATTAACTTGCACTATATGCCTCTTCTGACGACTATTTCCTGTGCTGTCCGTGCATATAGCTTCCTTTACTGTAACAGTTTGCAATTTAACCTCGTCTTCTTTTACTGGAATTTTCGAGTTGTTTTCAGCATTTGAGTCGACCGAATTTGATCTCTCCATAATGAACGTTTTACTCACACTGAATTACACGTATACTGTACTTAAGGACCAGCAATTGAAGATTGATATATCTAGAGTAGCCCACATTTATATTGGATAGGTATACCACTGAATTAATCGCGAACGTAAACAATACAAGCTGATCGATTATGAGATAAGTGATATTCTCAGAAAACAACCGAGGAAATTCTATTAGTTACATATTATTACGAGCAATAATATTTATTTTAGAGATATTGACGAGAGACAATTTCAAGGAATTAATTTCGATATCTATTTCTACCGTTCCGGAAATATTGTCTCCTAAATCAGTTCTCACCTTTAGAATTATTACTGAAGTCTGCATAGATGCTTATAATACTGGCAGCAACCTTCATTCAGACAGTTTGACTTTTCGATTTACACTAGATGTGAAAGTAGGTGTGAAAACTTCTGGTCCTTGGTCCTGAGTCGCTGTGATGACAAACAGCTAGTTCTAATTGTCTTCAATGTTCTCAACTCCAACCTGTTCAAAAACGGCTTCCAAGTATCTTAGACCAACTACTTCCTGAGAACACCACTTCTCATGATCTGACATCTGGAACTCTCAACATTTCTTTCAGTTGATAATACTAATAATAAAATATCTTAATTAAGAAAATCTCACAATAAATACAGGGTGTTTTAAAAAAGTGTCGGATACTTTACCCGCTTATAGCTCTCGTCAAGACAAACAAAAAAGTTGTAATAAACATAGGTCCGCAAATCAATTCTTTCATAGATACAGGCGATTCTAGTTTAGGCTGTAAAAGAATTGTCATTAATTTTCGGTTAAGCGCTGTCAGTGTCACGTTTGTCTGTTCTATTAAAACGAAATGGCTTTCTATACAAATTCAGAGATGGCCGATATGCATTTCATGTACGGTCGTGCTAATGGTAATGCTTATGAAGCACGGCGATTATACGCCGAAGCATTTCCTAATCGTGTAATTCCATCTGATAAATTGTTTTCACGACTACATCAACGATTAAGTGAAAATGGTTCATTTATTGTTAAAAAAATATAATGCCGGACGATCAAGATCAATGGCAACTTCAAAAACTGAGGAAAATGTTCTAGCAAGGGTAGAAGAAAATCCGAATATCAGTACCAGAACAATAGCTAGGGAGCTGAACATCAATGCTTCTTTAGTATGGAGGATTTTGCGAGAACAGCTGCTATATCCTTATCATTTGCAACGGGTACATGTAGAATCATATCAGAAAAACTTATCCAAAATCAAAACTTTTTGGCTAATATTTTATTTACTGACGAGGCTATTTTCATAAACAAATCAATAATGAATTTCCACAACAACCGCATCTGGGCGGATGAAAATCCTCGTGCTGTTATGGAGACAAGACATCAACACCGATATTCTTTGAACGCTTGGCTGGGTATTTTTGGAAGTTGTTTCATAGGCCCGGTATTTCTACCGAATCGTTTAAATGGCGAAAATTATCTGAACTTTTTAATTAATACTTTACCGCATTACTAGATGTTCCTCTAATTGACAGAGTTAACCAATGGTTTTTGCACGATGGTGCACCACAACACTTTGCTGTCGCAGTAAGAGAATTTTTAAATGAAACTTACAACAACAAATGGATAGGATTCAAGGCCAATTAATAATGTGGGTGAACTACAGCAGCGAATAGAAAACAAATGCCACACAATCAGACAAAATCCAGGGTTGCTCGAAAGAATACGAGCTTCCTTTCGGCGAAGATATTGTTTGTTTATAAAAATGTAATTTTTTGATGAGAATAGAAATTCACCTCTATCTGTGAAACAATTGATTTGCGAACCTATGTATATTAAGACTTTTTTGTTTGCCTTGACGAGAACTATAAGCGAGTAGAGTATCCGACACTTTTTTTTAACACACTGTATAGAGTGAGTGAAAAAAACAGTGTAAAATATTTAAAGAGTAAACAACATTGATTAAAATAAACAAGAAAGTCTTAATAAACATGGATCCGCAAAGTAACCGTTTCGAAGATATGGAATGTTATTTTTTTACGATTTCTTATCATGCACTGAGGAAAAAAAAATTGAGTTTGCAGCCTTGTTATATGACATTTTAATTCCTGAATTTGGTAATGTCTAGTTCGGAACTCGCAATGCCAATATACACCGTGTCCGTAAATGTTTGACGTCTGTCAAAATGTATGCAATATCTGTACTTAAAGTTTACCACCCTGAGAATTTCAATTGGTTTATTCCTCTATGGCCATAGTCGCACGTCCGTAATTTCGTTGGGTTTGTTTTTTTTTGTCATTGCAATGGTTTTATAGTTGTAATTTTTTGTAATTATTAATTTTAATTAGCAATAAGCGTTTTTTTTTTTGGAAAGGATATTGTGTTTGATTTTAAGAAACAATTTTAATAATTATGCTGAAAGTAACTACCGCGTGGGGCGCTAATGTTAATTCTTGCGATCGAAATCAGATGTAAGGCTTGTTCGTTTGCGTTGCTGGAAGTGCTCAATATCACTGTTGTCAATTTATTTGCTCACTTTCTCCGCTCAAACAGATATATTGCTGTTTCACTCACTTGCTATTTTTGGCAATGTTAGAAATTCAAACGAACAGGCCTGTAGTGTGACATACTTAACCAAAATTTGACAGTAACTGTCAGCTTCAAACATTTACGGACACCCGATATATAAACTATTATTACACATTACACTGAGATAGAACATGCTTGTCAATCCAAACTTTAATATCAACTGACGCCACTAGATGATGGAGCAAAAATAAGACCAATAATGTTAATAATGAAACCAACAACGACACAATTTCGGGCATAATTATTATATGTAGTTGTGATCGTAACCCACGCGATAGGCACAAACTTCACCAAATATTTAAATGTCAATATAGATGGACGTTTTTAGTTTCATATGAGTAAATTTGTGAAATAAACACTAATAAGGATCATGTTTATAGTTCGTGCTTGAGGCTGTGTCGATGCTTGAGCACGCGATTTTGACGTAAATGTTATTAGAAATTGCCAAATTCGCGTGCTCATATGTACATCGACATAATCTCAAGCACGGACTATAAATATGACAGTTTGACAGTTTTTGTCACTGCACCAGTTTTCGTTTGCTATGTTTACTCTAACACAGAATTCATTAAAGATTACGTGGTACCTGTTTACTTAGCAAACAGTGCAATTTATCCGGTAGGTCCAAGTCCACTACACATCTACTCCTCTTGTTTGCAGAAGGCTCCACGATCAAGTACTTTAACCGTACTCGTACCATGTACAACGAGCACAGGCCTTAAATCCACTTGATCATCAAGCAGGTATGGTTTTTTTTTGTTTCTGGTTTGCATGCAATGATGCTAAAGACCCCCGTTTTCTAGCCAATATTGATGAAGCAGAATTCACACAAAATGGAGTTGTTAACTTTGATAATACGCATGTCTGGACAGACAAAAATCGCTATGCTGTAATGGAATCTGATTTTTTAGACGGCATTGCTCTGGACCAAACGCAGCAAATGTAGCTCCAACTCATTTTTTGATTGCCGTTAGAGAGAATTTACAAGAAATTTTTCCACGTAGATCCTGCAAGATCGCATGATTTAAATCCTCTTAATTTTTTTCTTCTTCGTGGATATTTGAAAATATTAGTCTATGGTTCTGCCGTAAATAGCATTGAAAAGCCGAAACCGCGAATTAATAAAAAGTGCTAAAGTAAACTTCTTATATAACTCACATTTTTTTTTCTAAAAGCCTCCTTATGTTTGCACATAATAACTAAGTAATAAATAATTACAAATAAATGTTTCAAAAAAGATCTCAGAGCTGACCAAAACTTTATGGAATCTCATCAACATATTTCTTTTTTGAAGTCTAACAGCACTTCTGCAATGTCTGAAAATATTCCATTCCTAAACTTCATAAAAACTTTCAAGTGCTCAGTTAGTCAAGATGTTCTAATGCTTAGATACTCTGATCATAGTGAAAGGAGCAAGATTCCTCCAGAAAACAAGGGTTTTGGAAGATAGGAAATTTTCAGATAAATTCTTCAACCAACTTAACAATCGACGTTGTGATACTGAACATGGAATTTGAGTAACCTTTCACCTCAGTGATCAGTGATCAGTTAGATCCCTCATTTAATTTATTTCTAAAAATTGCAACACAAAATATCTCTAAAGCGACTTCTTGTCCTGGCAATAATAAATTCATTACTAACGTCAATGCTAAAATGGAATGAATGAAACTTTTTTAAAGATTTAAGATAAACAATTATTGTATCTTTTATTGCATCTGTATTAAAATAAAACTCATCACAAACAAAACTGTAGTATTCTGAGAAACATATCACAAATAATAAATATGAGTTCATGTCTGTTGTTGTCTGTGTAGTTATTTATTTTTAAATAAGTCCGAGATAGTTGAGTCTGTTATGATTATGAATAATGACTGTTCAGGATAATTTTTGTGAGGTATAATAAACAATATAGTAATTGCGAAACTTTTAATTTGCGCTTCAGTATTATTTTGTGTGCGCTTATCAGCATCAATGAAAATGTATTTAAGGATTTGTCTTAGATGCTTGCAAAGTTCTATTTTACGATAATATTATAAATATATTTCTACATAAATTCGATAATTCGAATAATTTGTTAATGCCAGTTGATATAGAATTAATACAATAGTATTAACAGGTCAACACAACTTGAAATATGTAAAAAATTCTAAGAAAATTGTAAGTTTAAGTATGGATAAAGATAACTATCTCGAACACCTGGGCTTTTTAAGAATATTTTTAATGGAAAGGATACTTAACGCGTAAAAATTAAAGTCCATTGCTTCCGGTATAGATTTAAATATAAATAAAAATAACGTAAACCAGTTTACCTCTAGATGTGTATTTGTATTAAATAATATATTTGTTTATCTTTATTATTATTGACGTATAGGAACGCCTTCCTTTTGGTCACGTATAATATATTTTCCGAAAACTAATCTAACTTATCTATACGAATAGATCAATTGCAAGCTTAATCAATTCTGCTAACCGAGGTTTGATTATATGTCTGACATTATTGACTATATCCTGCAAATATCCTGATTGAGATTAACTCCTAAATTACATCGATACTCCAGTTTGGAATGTCAATTGTATTATATCATACACATAAAAAAACATAATAAAAATATTTTTATTTTAACGGTAATACTTTTAAATATAGTTTAAAACGAAAATATCTAAATATAACATACAGCAAGACCGTTCATTAGAACTTTATGGGGTTCTGACCAAAATATAAATTAAAAAATTCAGAATTATATACAGTGTTCGCCAAATTTAATGCATAATTCAAAAATTCTCGTTTTACACGAGTTAATAACAGCTTGACAACGATCCTTCGTACTGGCAACTAACGTTCTCACTTGATCTTGATCAATTTGCTCCCAAATTTCCACCAGTCTCACAAACAGATCAATTAATGTGTTTGGACATGTGGATCCCACATGTGCTCAATTGGATTGAGGTCCGGACTTCTGGGAGGCCAAAACATAGTGGGGATTTCGACCTCTTGTAGATACTGTTTACACACTTCCTGCAATGTGGAGCCAAACATTATCATGGATAAGCAGGAAATTTTCTCCAATAAACGGTGCAAATGGCACAACATGATCTTCTAAGACGTCTGTAATGTACCTTTCTCCGGCAAACCGACCTCTTTCTATACGTACTAACGCCGTAGTGCCTCCTTCTGTATACCCTATTCCGCCTGTCATCGGAGAAAAGACAGTATCTGGATTCATCTGTGAATCATATTCTAGACCAATCTTCCATTTTCCGTTAATGTGTTCCCGAGCAAAGTTTAGTCGTTACCTTCTGTGCTTTACAGTAAGTAACGGACCTGATGCTGTGCTTCTGGGTCTTAAATCCGTTTCTGAAAGTCTTCTCCGTGCCGTATTTTGGCTAATCCTGACGTTGTAACGCTACAAAAATTCATTTTGAAGCAAGGTACTGGTCACAAATCGTTGCCGAAGGGTACGCATTCGTAGAAAACGGTCTTGATCAGAGGTTGTAACTCTTGCACGACCCTGACCTGGCCTTCTTGCGTTACTTCCAGTTGCCACAAATCGTCTTAAGACTCTAGAAATGGTTGACAGATTTACATTAAATCGTTCAGTCAATTCACCTTGAGTGCAACCTTCTTCACGAAGAGAAAGGATTCTTATGCAAACAGCTTCACTTAAATTTCGATTTTCTAATCGCTGTGGGTTCTTTTTGCAGAAAAATACTCAATACAATATGCCACAAGGTGTTGTCAGACAAACTCACATCAAATTTATGAGATCGAAATAAACCACTCGACGATCTTGTAACTACTCTCTTGCAGCTGTACTTTTACAAGATCGTCGACGTAACCGCAAAACGTAACGGATGCAGCTCATCGAGCTGCAACGAATGAGTGAAACGAAGAAGAATCTCGTTTCACAAATTGTGGTTTTGTTTAATGTTTACAATGATCTCAGAAATTGTCTCAAAGGCTAGATCCCCTGATTTATCAGTTTTGGATTATTTCTTGTAGGGTGTACTAAAAACTGGACATTTTGAAAAATCGACGATTTAAGAGAAGCTGTCTTAGTTGCTTTTAATAACATCGATAGGCGTAAAGTCCGCAATGCTACAAATTCTGTTGTGAAAAGATGCAATTTGTGTATTAATAATAATGGAGGTATCTTTGAACATTAATAATGTTGTGTGCCCATAAGATTTCAAAATAAGTTTTCGTTTGGTTTGTTATTTTTCAGTTCGAAATTCAATTGTTTTCCATAAAAACCATAAAAATATCTATATCCTCTATATTTTTAAAAATAACCATATCAAACTTTATATCATTGTAATCAGCAAAAAATAAGCTTTTTAATGATGTCAAAACCAACTATGGTGTCTATTTAAAAAAACACAATTTTGTGTCATAACTCGATAATGGTGAACGAAAAAAAAAAAAATTAGCTACATAGTTTTATTTGACGTTAAATTATCTAACACTTTTGTCTGAAGACTTTTTCTCTAAAATTATTATTAAGCTAAGCATGTTTAAAGAAAATCGTAAAATTTAGATTTCTTTGAATATCTAATAAGCTATGAAAGTTATCGGAGAAACAAAAGCACTTTTAAATCAAACTCGTAAAAGTGCGCATCTTTCCCCATTTAAGCGTTTTTCTATCTCCAGTAGTTTCTGAGATCCCAATGCTAAACATTCAAAAAAACTCACCCTGTATATACGAGGGAGCGTTTTTATATTCGCGGAATGAGCGGGTTATAGGGGGGTGATTAGGCGCATTGGGGGCGTCGCCTGTGCAGCGACTCATAATTAGTATAAATACGAAGTTTCATTGTTATTAGACAGTTAGTCTGTGAGTTATCGTCAACCAAGTAACATAAACCAAGTAACCAACCAAGTAACAACAGCGCGTAGAGTGTTCGCGTGCTTTTTTGGACCTCTGTAATGAAGACAAGGATGGTGTATTGAGTCGAATTGTTACTGGAGAGAAAACTTGGGTTCATCATTATGAACCTGAGTCCAAACAAGACTCCATGCAGTGGCATAAAAAGGGCACAGCACCTCCTCAAGAAATTTAAAGTGTCACAATCAGCTGGGAAACTCATGGCAACGGTATTTTGGGACTCGGAAGGAATATTGTTGATTGATTATAAAGATAAAGGTGTTTCTATAACCGGAGAATATTACGCTTCAATATTAGAGCGACTAAAAGAAGCCATTAAAGAGAAAAGACGGGGAAAATTGACGAAAGCTGTGCTGCTTTTGCACGACAACGCGCCCGTCCACAAGAGCCGCGTTGCGTTAGCTGCCCTGCATAAGGTGGGCTTCGAAATTGTGAATCACCCACCCTACAGCCCAGACCTGGCCCAGAGTGATTATTACCTGTTTCCGAAACTGAAAAAAGAGCTGCGGCGTAAAAAATTTACTGCCGATGATGAAGTCAAGGAAGCAGTTTCGGCGTATTTTGCAGATAAAGAGAAATCATTTTTTTATGAGGGTATAAATAAATTAATTGAAAGATGTGAAAAATGTATCCGTCTTGCAGGTGAATATATTGAAAAAGAAAAATAATTTGGTTTTTTTATTTTCACCCCTTATCCCCCATTCCGCGAATATAAAAACGCTCCCTCGTATATTCAACATCAAACTTGCACCTCGATGCAGAAATTGTAGATATTGATAAGATTAATGCTTAAATTTACATACGCCCAAATTCAATTAAATACAAGTGACTGACAAAAAAGAGGGAGACGAATTACTTGAAAAATAAAAAAATAATTCTTATTATAAAATGATTGGCAACACTGTATGCTATCATAAAATCTAACAATTTTTAATAAAGCTTGATAGATGTAAGTTTTGGAATTCTTTTTGATACTCCCCGCTTTATTTGAATATCGTATGTATCTTCTTAATTGGTTACTATTCTAATCGGATTCAATTTCTGAATCGATATAATGAATCCTTTATATCGGTAATACCTTTTACAAAATGTCAATAATGATGGCGGTATATCTTTTATGTCATTCATCAAGTAATTGACTGTTATAAGTGTCAGAAATTAATATCGTTGACGTTTGACATATATGTGTATACATTCTTTTGGACTAAATATGTGACCGCAAAATTAGCCGTGTATAATCTTCTCTGTTTAACAAACAATTATGGGAAATAATCATTGCATAACTGGGTGAGTCTGTTACTTATTATCTTTATCTATTAAGATATCTTATAAGAATTAGCAGTTTTCCAGTTCGTGTACGCTTCTGTCTATTCTAGCTTATCTCAAATCTTACCTCAATTAAGAATATATATTTTATTTTTTTGTATTATCAAATTTCTAATTAATTTTCGTCAACGTAAAAACGCGATGATTTTAAAATACATAAATTTATAAATTACAAAAATCGTATAAAATAGTTTTATTTAAAATGCTGTTGGGGGCATTTCAAAATAAACATCCAAGATTTAAATTGAATCTTAATTGACACTTTCTAGTTTGTGTATCGTTGGTAAAGAAAATGACCTTGACTTATGTATGTTCAAAAAAAAGTCATCAAAAAAGACTTTAAACGAAGCATTCTAAACTTATCTCATTTCTTTCTAACTTTACAAATGTATTTGCTACTACAGTAAAACCTGTGACTAGCGGCCACTAAAAAAATCAAAATTGTTGGCCGTTATTTAAAGGTGATGATTAAAGACAGGTGATGGATATTACTCACGCCTAATTCTAAGTAAATATTTTTTTCTTTTAGAAATAAAACTCATTTGGACATTATTTTAAATGATTTAGTTTAAACTTAAAATAGAGAATACAGAGACACATACATAACTAAACTAAAAGTGTATACATTTTGTTTTGCGTTTCTTTGTAATATGTATACGTGCACATAGACTGCTTTTATTTTTTGACAAAAAATGCTTCAATTTTTGTTTGTTTTGGATTTTTTCACTTAGATTTATACATTTCACTTTCACATTTCTGTAAAAAAATTTTAAATGTCTATAACCATGTCACCGTTATTGTTACACAGGAAGTAACTCTGTATTTCTCTTAATTTTTCGCACACTTCGCCCATATTTGACAAAGTTGATTTTGGATCTTCAAACTCTTCTATCTTGTTGTTATCGGAATCATCATCATTATTGCATAGTTTTTCAACAATGTCTGCTATACTAAGATCAGGATTCGCTGTAGGTTAATCATTGTCAATTGAAGCAACGTCGTGTAAACTTGCAAATACCCTGCCGATTTTTGGAAATAGCTCAGCAATGGGTATCTCGTCCTCCTCGCAAAAATCTTCATTAGATTGAACTACTCCTGCGAATCCAGCTTTGGAGAAACAGTTTGTTATTGTAGAACGAGAAACCTGTGTCCATGCGGTTGCAATCCATAGCGCACTTAGATTTTAGATTTATGGTTTTTTTCGAATCTTCAAAATCACAATCACTCTCAATGAACGTTAATAGTCTTTTGACTAACGGCTGACAATACGACGTAGTGTTTGGACGCAAAAAAATCAATTTGACATTTTCTAGCATAATGTTAGGGCGTGAAGTTGCATTATCCAGAAATAGAAGCACCTTTCGATTTTGTATTTTCATTTTCATGTCAAATTGTTGCAGCCATTTTGTCATAAAATCTGATCTCATCCAAGCCTTTTTGTTATTATTATTATTTTTCGATATGATTACGCTTAAAACACCAAGGATTCTTACTTTTTTCCAATAACTAAAAGGTTTTCTTTGTTGCCTTCCATATATTCGCAGAATAAAATAGTTAACCGTTGTTTTGCTGATTTTTTCCCATTGCATTTATCGTATTTTAATGCAAAAGTTTTATTTGGCATGGTACGATAATACAGACCTGTTTCGTCAACATTAAATATATCCTTCGGGGAATAATCCTTTAAAATTAATGGTCATTTAGATATCCATGCTTCTTCATCTTTCCAATTTACATCAGCGGACTCACCACAAATTGATTTAAAAGTGATATTGTGCCTTTGACAGAAACATTCCAACCAACCATTTGAATCAACAAAATTTTCGATGTTTAAATTTCTTGCTGTCTATAGCGCCTTTTGTTTAATCAATGATCCAGATATGGGGGATTCATGCAGAACCACTTTTTGATCTGTTAACCCGTTTTGAATTTCCGTTTCTGATTCAAATTTACCATCTTCATACACTTTTAATATCACTTTTGATTTTTAGGAATCGTTAATTTGGGTTTTTCGAATTGTTCGGCTAACTTCCACGAACTTAAATTATACTTTTCGCTCTCCTCGATAATATCAATTTTGTCTTTGAGTGACGAACGTTTTTGTTTTTTCGAATAAACAGTTGTAAAATAATTCTATCGTGTTTCATTATAACTAACAACAAAACGTCCTTTATACAGTTAAATGCTATGATTCTGCTTTAAACTGAACAACAAATACGTAAGTGTATTAAAATTTTCGATACGGACGATGACCGTTATTGAAAGGTAAAATTGCGTTTATGCCATAAAATATTGGGATCGTCTCGTGGCCGCTTTGTAACGGCGGCCGTTACAAGGTTTGTATATATGGAAATACTCATATTGTAGATCTTTGCAATGTTAAATCTGGCCATTATCACAGGTGGCCGTTTTATACGTGACCGTTAACACAGGTTTTACTGTGTATACTTACTATTTCTATATGCAAGTATTGCACACTATTTTTATGGACCACAATTTATACCCACACAAAATTAGCAGTTTGCCAAATTGCATCACCTACGCTTTGCTCAATTTTTAGACAGCTCAATCCCTCTGATGATCTTATATAAAAAACAAACGCAAGCAGCAATTGCCTAATTAGCCCGGCTGTATTGCAGTAATCTATTTCAGTGCTTCCCAATTAGTGGTGCCACCTCCTCACGAGTCAGAAGCTTAATTGTAGAATTATGAAAAAATCATTAAAAAAATTAGTCATTAAGTATTCAAAGCACTGGCAGGCATTCCTCAATATGTTTCATAATTAGCAATAGCAAATTCGATATAAACTCGTACATGGCATAGTCATAGACCAGTCTTTCTGGTAGCTATTCAAAGCTTATTATTGGACCAATTACAATATTATAATGGAAATACAAGCAGTGAGTGTTCATTAAGTAAGGCACAGCATCAAGGACAACAGTTTTTGAGATAAAGAGATTCATACAGTATAGAGGATTTGAAATTCAGTTTTATAGAGTTTTGTCATCATTGGAGACTGCTGCAACCCAGTCGTATTTTGTACTTGCGGAGAAGTCCTAATAAATGATATTAAAAATGAACTAGCACATCTGAAGCCAAAACCATGTTCCGAAGCATAAGAAACCTATCGGATAGAATAAGAAAAGTTCTACAATGTATCGACTTGGTAGACTTATTGTGCCATCCATCAGGAAGCATTGATAACGAAAGAGGTTTCAAAGGAATCGAATCAAAAATGACAACTGTATAGAAATCATAAATTTTCTCAAGAACAGAGCACAAGTATGCTAAGAAATCGAAATTGAAGAATCATAAAGCAAACTGAAGTAAGGTGGTTTTCGAAAGAAATTGCACTGATATTTGAAAGTGACATCCGTCAGTTAGCATAACCACAAGCATATCTGTCCTTTAACAGACATAATAATAACATATGGGGAGCCAGTTCCTCTGTAATTGGCTCAAAACTATTGCAAATTACAAGGAGTTAATATAAATTATTTCCAAGAGGAAAGCGAAATTGAAACAATAATTTTTAATTGGAAATGATGGGAGATACGAGTCACAAACAAAAATATAGAATCGTTCCACAACTTGTGGAACGTTTTAGAAATGGTGCAGAAGACCCTGCCAAAGGAACAACCTCGATTAATCAAGCTTCATTTGCAAAATTAAAAGAATACTTTCAGAGAATAATTTTCCTTTCATGACAAAAATAAAGCTTACATTTAAAATCTATTCTCCATAACAAAAAACGCGTTCTTGAGAGGAAAGGAACGAGAAGATTTCATTGGCTTACTTGTCAACTTACATTGAAGGTTTGAAGGAACTGACTGACTTTTGAAGTTGCATTGCCTGTAAATTTTTGCCCTTCAGGGAGAAAGCTTTGCAGATTCTAAATCCAAATAAAAAATAAATCGAGAAATACAATCATTCCTTCTGTCATAACTTTTGGTGGGGTTTTTAGATTACTCAAATTGTAGTTGTGGCATGGCAAATTATTATTGCCCTTATCTGAATACAAAATGACAGGCACACAGGCAACAATCTTACTTTTAAAGATCGTAAATGAACAAATCTGGCGTATGTACCTGATTATTTAATAGTGAACTGATTGTAAATTTCTAATTAATAAGCTGCTGTCTTTGCTTAAACCTGTTGCTGCTCTTCCAGCCATATATTCAATTTTTCTATGTTCAGTATCTATTTGATGAACAAAATATAGATTAATTATTAATTAATATCTAAACAAACGACCCACATTTCAAACATCTAATGTAATACTTAATATTTTTAATTCATGTATGTACATATAAATTGTGGCACATCTTTGAAACAAAGAAAGAAATAAATGAAAACAAATTTTTTTTTTGTTTTAATAGAACTTAAAAAAATAAGGAGACAAAATATGAATATAAGATTTTTATTAAGTAACATACAAACTGTACACAAAATCTACATAAAAAATTCATATAAATAAGAAGTAGGTACATAAATAAAATTATATTAGCAAACTTATGTTTTAGGTTTATTCATAGTATCAGTCATACCACTTGGATTCATGTTTTCATTCGTTGTCCATTTTGAATTGCTACTGTTCTGATGATGATTCTGATGCTCTTGTTTCATCTCTTCTTGGTGATGAACTTCCTCATTCTGCCCAGGAGAACCTCTAGTATTAGCTCCGTTGGTCCACATACTAGGGTTTCTTGAATGCATCATCTGGTCAACGGGTACCTTGTCTTTTTCGTCGTGTTTTGGTGTTGCTGCAGTTCGTTCCATATCCTTTTCTTTCATTTCCATCGGCGCCTTCATCGCAGAAGTATCGGCATTGTCTTCGCTGGCCCTGTACGCCCCTGGAGGAACGTAAGATGAGGGTGGTGAATATCCAGGAGGCATAGGAGGTACTGGATTGTATCCTTTATAAGAGCCTGGAGGAGAATTATAATCAGGTTTCATAGGAGGTGGTGGAGGGTATGGTGTTTTAGGAGGGGATGGAGAGTAGGATGAAGAACCTGGATAACCTGCAGGAGGATATCCTCCGTTTCCGGGCATTTTTGAACCACCGGATGAGTAACCTCCATCGTGACTGTAGGAATGCGGTGAATAAGATCCTCCGCCGCCACCACCGCCGCCGCCGCCACCGCCGCCACCACCGCCGCCGCTGCTACCACCACCACCATATCCTGAATATGCTGCGTTGTAATTATAAGGATAGTAACTACCGCCCTTATAATTGGACGATCCACCATATTGCGATTTAGAATCACCGCCATCTCCGTATTTTCCACCATCTCCATACTTTCCACCATCACCGTATTTTCCACCGTCTCCATATTTGCCACCATCGCCATGTTTTCCACCATCTCCGTATTTTCCACCATAATAGCCATATCCTCCAGATTTTCCATATCCATCACCTACGTTATAGTATTTTGGATGATACCTCATCGAAGCTCTTCCTGATGGTAATGAAGTTCTATAGCCACCGTAATATCCTTCGAAAGGACTTCCAGAATGACTTCCTGAATGACTTCCAGAAGATGACATAGACATACTTGCGTGTGGAATTGCCGATGTATAGCCTGCTAAGCTGGGTTGACATGTGATTACTATACCATGGTGTTCCATACCCTCATCGCCGCCTTTATCCTTCTTCTTCTTCTTCTTACCACCGGCGCCTTTAAATTTAATCAAAGTAGGACCACCGTGACCAGCTTCGTCAAAACCTGGATGATGACCGTAACCATAACCGTAATCGTCACCATAACCATAGCCTGCTGATCTCATCGGATGCATAAATTCCATGTCGTTGTTTCTCTCTTCCATGTCGTTACCAACAATTTCGAAATCATTCATTTCATCTTCTTCCATCGATTCTTCTGCTGATCTGTAAGATCCGTAATGGGTACCTTTAGGATAATTGGATTCTGCTTTACTAGATGAGGAAAATGCGGCGTTAGAAGTGGTAGCGTAAGATGAGGATGGTTTAGCGGCTGCATACGCTGGTTTCGCATAACTCTGACTGGAGGATTGCGAAGAGGAAGAGGTGAAAGCGGAACTAGGCATTTTATAATCGGCATTTTCTATTGGTACCGTATAAATGCGGTTTCCTGATTCGCAAACCTCGTACGGCTTCTGATACGGATCACTGGGACGAATTTCGACGCAAAACGTTGTGGTTGCAGATTTCTTGTGCCGTATTCCACTGTCGTCTTCTTTTGCTTCCTCGATCGGTTTTAGCGCAGGTGTATCTTCATGTTTCTCGATGTTGCTCTTCGTTTCCAAAACTGGACCTTTTATTGCTTCGAACGATATAGGTTCTTGAGGAGCCGCGTTTATTGAAGCCTCTACGATTAGCAGGAAAACGAATGTGAGTACCTGCATGATGGTAAAATACAATGTGCAACTGATAATTAATCATTTACGAGCTGTTTTATATGATAGTTATTTGCTGAATTTACAAACAAAGCAGAAATATTCGACCTACTTCTATAGTAGGTATTATAACGTAATATTTGTTTTCGTGTAAGGTTTGGTATTTTAAACTAATGCAAGGTTTGATTTGATTTAAATTTATAACAATATCCGCAAACAATATTATATATCGCAGCTACATAAATTTGTTTCTCAATTATTATAATTCGGGAAAAAATTAAAATTATAAAATCTGTTAAAAATATTAAAATGAGTAATAAGAAATACTTCAATTGAAGTAGAATAATGTCTGATACATACGAGATTACAACATTTTGATAACATTAAATACAATCAATCGATAATAATCACAGAAACAATCACACAAGATTTGATAATTATCACTATAGGTTTAAAACAATCTGTCAGTCAGGTTAATATGCAATTTTAGCACCACATTATGTCTACATAGAATTTGCAACATTTTTGTCTGTATTAAGACTTAAAATCCAATTAAACTATCGAATTTTACTCATTTCTCAGTTTTATTTCATACAGTTTTCCAACTCTTTGTTCTAGAATCTAATACAACATTGAAAGAAATAGAATAAAAAACATGTTTAATACATATTACTTCCAGTGTTATTTTAGTATTAAAACTATTTCAAACGAGACAATGCAGGAAACATGCTTCAAAAGCTTTTTATTTTGCATTTTAAACTTCATATTCACTTTTATACATATTGGCATCAGTCACTCTGTCTTTCAACAAACTCTAAACAAGTGTTTATTGTGCAAGAATACATAGCCCCTTTGATTATTAATTACTAATTCAAAATATCTTGCAGAGAAACCTATGACTATTTTGACATAAACGGGTCTGTATATTTTAATTAGTGGATAAAAGTTATCGTTATATTTATAAATAATAAACACGTGTGTTGAAAAACAAACAATTTTTTTAGTAAAAGTTATTGTGAATTTTGTCTGTTTACCTATTTTATAGAATACTTTTTTTCAAGCGACCCCTTCCATTTACCTATAGAACTAAAGGGAAATATACGTTTTGAAAAATCGATTCTCACAAAGAAATATTTGTGCTAGATTGGATATAATTTAAAAGTAGTTTATACGAGTAATAATAATACCCCTCTAATTTCTTTTAGATTATTCTCCGATCGTATACACAAACGGTTTACCGTAGTGCTAAGACATTCGGCACATAAGTCTGTCCGTCTTATCAATGTCATTTAAAAAGAGATTTTTCTCTAGTCTTTTTGTTTTTCAATTTATTTGCGATCTCGTATCCTGTTGAACCTTTTTTTAGTTCAAAATTATGCAGCTGTCTCCAGTTATGCAGTAATAATTTCGAAGAATCTTACGCTATTTACACTTTTAGCTTTTTTTTTTAATTTAATAAAATTGGATTTGGAGAAAAAAACTCCTGGTCCCCAGCCCTGCCACCCCCGTACTTTCGAATTTTGTGTATGCTATCATTTTATGCCGCAAAAAGAAAATTTTGTGCTTTTATATTAAACGAGTTATAGGGCTCTTTTTGGCGGGGCCAGAGACAGGCGAGCCCTGCCACCCCCGCATTTCGAAATTTTGAATATGCTATCATTTTGTGCCGCAAAAAGAAAATTTTGTGCTTCCATATTAATCGAGTTATAACGATCTCAAAATCCGGCCCTGGCATGTCACCAGCCCCGCCACTTCCTATTTCGAAGTTTCCTATACGCTATCATCAATTTTTCTCTACTAAAATAATATCTGCTATTCCCACTATTCCTGACTGTAATCCAACTCTCTATAAGTTATGCAGTTAATGACCTCGCTTAATATAAAAATACAAAATTTTATTTTTGCTTCACACAACGGCACAAAATAAGCACAAAATGATAGCATATTCAAAATTTCGAAATGCGGGGGTGGCGGGGCTGACATGTCCCTGGCCCCGCCAAAAAGAAAGCCCTATAACGTGGTTAATATGACAGCACAACATTTTCTTTTTGCGGCACAAAATGATAAATAAGCATAAATGAAAATTTGAAAGTGCGGGTTACGGGGCTGGAGACATGCACCCAAAAACTTGATAATAGTGTTTCAAACGATTTGGTTTATATTAATAGTATTTGATTAAAGTATGTAATTATAATTTATTTCAAAAAGTAGATTGGACATGCTGGAAAGGTTGAGAATATTGAATTTAGCACATAAAGTGTGCAACTCGCACATATGTAAATATTTCTTACACTAAATCTAAATAATGACAATTATTCTACTAATCTAATAAGCTAAAAACAAATATGTTTCATTTTCTCACTAAGTAAGTACGATTTTATTTGGAAATTCCATTTGTAAATGGATCAAACATGGAATTGTTTTTTAATTAAAGAATGCATTTGTATCTTAATAATTCTAAGCGTTACATAAGTTAAATAATAAATAATTAAAATAATTTTAATAAATAAACCATAAAAACGCAACCGATTATAAAGGTAGAATAACTCAATATTGTACAATAGGAACACATTTTATATTACAATTCCTGCCCTAACCGATTATAAAGTAGATGAAAACTTGGTATTTACGTTTTATTTTGTTTCTCAAAAGAGTACACTGTCTTTGCCAAGTATCCTTTAATTTTCCATAGGAAAATGTAGTCCAACTTAAGTCCAAAATTTATAGTGTTCATGCTTGTGGTGTTGATGCTTGAGCATGCGATTTTGACATATTTGTAATGACATTTATGTCAAAATTATGTACTTATGCATCAACAACACAATACGCGTAAACTATAAATCCGGGTGTGAACTAAGACCCGGATTTACATATATTTCGTGCTTAAAGTTGTGGCCATGCTCGGGCACGTTATTTTAACACAAATGTCTCCAAATTGCGTTCCCAAGCATCGGCACAACCTTACAACTGTAAGCACGAACTATAAATTTGGACTTCAGAGTCAACTATGATTTTAGATTTGTTTCTATTTTGCAATAAATTTACTATGTTTGTCTAAGTAATGTGTAACACGTAAACAATATTAGAGCAGTTTTATAACTAAACCAATATTCCTACATGACAAGGATATGAGCTATATTATAATTCAAATACTTTTTTCAACCGTAATTACATAAGGGTCGCTGATATGTTTGGGAACTGTCGATTATTGGGTAAAATATACGAGGTACTAGAAAAAGTTAAATTCAAAAGTTTGAGGGTTTTTAAATGCTTATTAGTTAATAATAATTTTAAGTATACAGGGTCGTGGCACGTCAAAGTTTCATTTTTTGAACCGGAACCACCTGTATATTATTAGATAATTCAATTCTTTCTTTAATTTTAAGTAAAAATTGTAATACACATAATGTATTTAAATCCAACCGTTTCCGAGTTATCGATTTTTGAAAATATTAAATAAAATCTAGGTATCTAAGTAGGTTAAGACGCACCTTATAAAATAGGACTGTAAACCTAAATTTTACAATTACATACTTGTTTTATTAATAACTGTTTTATTTTTCAAATACAAACTATATCTAGATTTTATTTAACTAATATTTTCAAAAATCGATAACTCGGAAACGGTTGGATTTAGGTACGTTATGTGTATTACAATTTTTACTTAGAATTGAAGAAAGAATTGAATTGAAATCTAATAATATACAGGTGGTTCCGTTTAAAAAAATGTAACTTTGACGTGCCACGACTTTACCACCAACCCTGTATACTTTTTTTTTTTATGTGGTGGGTGCTTAGTTGCAGTGACTCCGTAAGCTGTATCGCTTGTCTGTCTATTACTGCAACTCTCGCGGTGTAGTTTGTGTGTGTATGTTGTGTTCAATTGGCTTTGTGACAGCATCATATCGCCTTTTATGATGCTGCGCTGTTAATCACTTTGCTCCCAACAGCGAATGGCAAGTCGATCCGGGATTAAACTCTCTGAAAAAATGTCACCGTCCCTCCAGAGAATTGAACCCCGGCACCTATCGTCCTCTCACAACGGTAGTCAGCCGCTTAACCACTGCGGCCATCGACCAGTAATTAAAAATTAAAATTATTATTAGCTAATAAGTATTTAAAAACTCTAAAACTTTTGTATTTAACTTTTTCCGGTATCTCGTATATTTTACCCAATAATCGACCGTTCCCATACATATCAGCGACCCTGTATATTAACAACCACATTTCAGATCTACTATATTGCACTTGAGCCTAAAAGTTTAGCTTTGTTATGCAACGTGACGATGGCTAGATAACCAAGTCTAACTAAAATTGACTAATAAAACTGACTCCATATGAAACGCTGGAAAAAACAAATCACCCTGCGAACGAGTGCAATGAAAATAGATCAAGTCACAATTCACTTCTCACTTCACTTGTATAATACCTTCAACGATGTACTAATTCCAACTTCATGCCCACTAGAGGGCATTAGTACGTACATTATCGGGGGTACTATACAATTAAGGTTGAAAAGGGGACTGCAATCAAATTAGATCTTGCATTTAAAGGATAGCTGACGAGATTGAATGAATTGAAACCATGTGGTCCTATTCTAATACTTGATCTATTTTCATTAAACTCGTCCGCAGGGCGATTTCCAACAAAAAGTAATACAGTGGGAGTCCATAATCTGGAATAAATTCAGTAAAGCGAAGTCTTTTTTCCGGAAATATGTTCGGATACGTCGATTAGTATTTTAAATTGCCCACTTTTTCATCTGACAAAATTTTATACAGCGTGTACCAAATTTGAGATATGACGTAATCGACAATTTTTTTAAATGGCAGCCCTAATTTTCTCAATATTCTTAAAGTGTATATCAAATTGCACATGCGCGTACCAAATGTCATGCTTTTATTCCTTGCCATTAAAAAGATATTTAATAATAAGTAATTCGAAAAATAAAGAAATCTGATTCAATTTTATTTTTATGAAGTTTAAAAATGGCATGTCAAAAGTTTTTGTTTATAATTTTTTTGTCAAATCAGGTTGACGTCTTATCACTATGTCAAAAAACAAGGCAATAAAAATAACTAAGAAGCGAAGGTAGTATTCGACTCGTATTGAGCGAGGACACTTATTAGTTTGCTGTTTTGTAAAAAACACTCGTTTGTTGAAAAATCGACCAAAATGCTGTATTTAACTGAAACCCACAGAGAGAAGTATTCACTTACCACCCATATCTCAAAGTACCGTCAGCAAGTTTAAAGGACAGTTTCTGGAAAACGGGCATTTAAGAAAAATAAAATAATCATCGTCAGAGTGCGACACAATGAAGAAAAAATCTAATATCTCCCCTAGGACTAGGCTGATAGGTAGGAAACTCGAAATTAGCCAATCTTCGGTGTCAAGAACTCTTAAAGTGCACAAATTTTATCCCTATAAATTGACAATCCTCCAGTAACTCACCGAAGATGATCCGGATTGAAGACTTCAGTTTTGCGAACAAGTGATGGATGTAGGTACTAGACAGAAATATTGGAAACATTGAAATCGTTCTATTCTCTGACGAATTAACGTTTATGTTAAACGGTGAGGTAAATCGTCAAAACTATCGTTATTGGGCAGGCAACAACCCACGATGGATGAGGGAAGGCCACACTCAACATCCAGAAAAAGTAAATGTTTGGGCAGGCATTGTTGGTGATCGACCAATTTTCTTCCAAAAAAATTTCAATGGAGCGAGATATTTAGAATTCTTGCAGGAAGAACTAGTTCCGAATTTGGCTACTCTATTCCCTGATCCGCTTGAAGCTGATCTCCAGAATAGAAATGTCTAGTTTCAACATGTAGTTTCATTTTGCGTGAGGATCTAGATGATGTGTTTCCAGGCAGACGGATTGGTAGAAGAGGACCTTTCGAATGGCCACCCAGGTCTCCGGATTTAACACCAATGGACTATTTCTCATGGGGGTACTTGAAAGGCAAAGTTTTTAAATCCAAACCGGAAAATATTGAGGTGTTGAAAGAACGAATAAGACATCAGGAATATAGGCTAATTTCCGCTGAAGTAATTAGAAATGTTCACAATGATTTTCAATTCCGTTTAGGGTATTGTCAGAAAGTACATAAGACAACATTTTGAACATTTATTGTAGAAGAAATACGATTGAGGTGGAATCAGATTTCTTCTTTTTTCGAATCAGTTATTGTGAAATATCTTTTTAATGACAAGGAATAAAAACTTGAAATTTGGTAAGCATGTTCAATTTGATATACCCTTAAGAATAGTTATTAAAAAATTAGGGCTGCCATTTAAAAAACTGTCGATGACGTCATATCTCAAATTTGGGACAAGCTGTATAAGATTTTGTCAGATCCGAGCATATTTCCGGAAAAAAGACTGTCTTCGCTTTACTGAATTTATTGCGGATTACAGACTCGCACTGTATAGGCGCTCATAACTTTTTACAAGCATTTTTGGCTTTTTAAAACTGACTTCAATTGAAACAAGTAGAAGATGATGGCTTGATTTGTAAAGTCTGCCTGTTTATAACAATTTATTTTCGATTTTTTTCTTCCTCGGATAGCAATTTACCTCTCAATATATTTATTAACTGATATGTATACTTCGATAATATTCATATTTAACAATAAATAAACTTGTGAAGATCTTTTGAGGCTTTTTTTCCACTGGAAGGTAATGCCTGAACTCATACTGTTGCTAAATGTTTATAGTGGAACTTAGAAGTAGAAAGATCTATAGAAATTTTGCTGAGTGAGGTAGAAAGAATTTACTTGTTACTCAATAATATTGCAGATCTATTAACCGGCATTCATATTCCACCAAAATTTCTGTTTAGTTAAAAAATTCACTAAAATACATGTATGTATGTATGTACAAATCCGAAAAAAGACATTTGTTATTTATGAATAGGTATATTAATTACGCAGAATTAGCACCCGCACTTCCTTCTTACCTATAATATACTGACTTCCAGAAAAATTGCAACACCTAGAAGTTGTCGAATGATTTTATTGAAATTTTCAGGAAACGTTTATTTTCATTAAACAAATTGATGATTAAAATTTGAATAAAATCTAGCCAGTAGTTTTTTTTTTTGCATGTTGTTTCCATAGCACATAGTAACTATAAATTTGAAGTATTAGACCATTTAGTAACTGTCAAGTTTACAAATTGTTGTTGTTACGTCACAATTTCATTCTGCACTTGATAACAATGCCGAGAGTACGTCAACATCAACATTTTGTCCAATTAAGTGATTTTGAACGTGGCCGTATTATTGGTATGAGAGAGGCCGGACTTTCGCTAAGAGAAATTGCTCGTCGTGTAAACCGAAATGTTTCAACGGTATTGAGGTGTTGGTCCAAATGGTCCGAGGAAGGGGTTCAACATCGTCGCTTAAGACTTTTGGCCACAAGAGATAGATTTTCAACAACTCGATCAATTGCAAATGATTGGATGAGAGGTACAGGACTCAGAATGTCAATGTCAACTGTTTATCGCCGGATAAGATCTTATGGATTGCGTTCATATCGTCCATTTTTATGTCTTCCTCTTACACCACTTCACCGTCTACGCAGACTAGAGTGGAGCAACTTAAGGGTTAATTGGGCGCAGGAATGGCATCAAATTGTGTTTAGCGACGAGTCCCGATTTTGCTTGTGGGCCCAGGATGGTCGTAGGAGAGTCAGACGGATGCGTGGAGAACGTAAAAATCCAACATTTTTTGTGGAACGCAACACAGCCCTCACTCAAGGAGTTATGATATGGGGTGCAATATGTTATGGTAGCAGATCACCCTTGGTCTTTATCGACGGCAACCTTAACACCTTAACGCACCTGGTTACATTGCTAATGTGCTACAACCGGTTGGCCTTCCATATCTTCAGGGGCTGCAAAATCCCATTTTCCAGCAGGATAATGCGCGCCCTCATACGGCAAGGGCTACAACACGGTTTTTGGAAGAATCTAACATTGTCGTCCTCCCATGGCCTGCTCGGTCGCCTGATTTGTCGCCCATTGAACATGTATGGGATATGATTGGTAGGCGAATAGGTAATTTACCGCACCCTCCAGATAATTTACACGATCTTCAACAACGGATTCAAGAAGCTTGGGACGATATACCACAAGCAGCTATAGATCACTTGATTAATAGCATGCCAAGGCGTCTAGATGAGTGCATTACAAATATTACTCAAAAAACTTTTAAAGTTTTTATTCTTTTGTTTTTAAAACTTAATCATAACTTTGTTTCATAGAAATAGACGTTTTCTGAAAATTTCAATAAAATCGTTAAACAGCTTCTAGGTGTTGCAATTTTTCTGGAAGTCAGTATAGTTTACAATTGACGTCTATAATAAACGCATTTAATAAAGTTTTTAGCTTTCAACATTTCCAGTTTATATTTATAAATTATATAAACAAAGATTAGCATTTATTTATGGAATTATAGATAGCTATTGTAGATATTTTTAGAAAAAATAAATCGCTTCACTAAATTGTTAGTTTTATATGTTACAATTGTGACATGACCTCATTTATATTTGTTTTTTAGACCATACTATATTACATATACATACCTTTGTAGTGTCTTTCACCATACCGTTGTATTAATTCACTTCAATCAGCATTCTTTATTTAGAAGTAGTTTACCTAAACAATGTCTTCAATTACGTGCACATATTACGAAAGTGTACATACTTATATGCAAGAATAAAAGTACGGATTTCACGAATATATAATCAAATAATTTATTCGAAATAGTAATTACAATAATTCTAGTAGAGAGTTAAACATAAAAAATAAATAATATAAATAATATTAAAATCAATTACAGTTTTTAACTTTAGAATCATGAAACTGTAGACGAAGAATTATTATTGACTTGAGTTATCTCTGGCTGCTTTCCTCCACTTGATTCTAAGAGTAATTCACCTCTTAATTTGTCAACGAATGTTTTTATATTCTTTTCAATTTGTTCAAAATGTTGAACCTCTTTCAATTTCTTCAATATCTCATTCATAAGTTCGTTAGTTCTTTCCAAATCTTCAATTGTTGTTTCTTGACGATTTTGTTCGATCTCTTCTGGAGAAGGTTGTACATTACTACTTATATTACCAGAAATCTTCTCCGATTGTATTTCCGCAGCTGGTGAAGCATCAATTGCAGATGAAGACTCAGTTGTCAATAACCCGTCATTTATGGGAGTCGCAGGCGAAATTTGACCTGTTGCCGATTGGAAATGATTTTCAGTATTTTGCTCATTTACCTTAGATTGTTGAACGCCCATATCGTTGGGGTAAGATGATCCAATATGTTGATATTTTTCGTTCAAATTTTCAACACTAACTATTGACGGTTTAATACTGGATAAATCATCCGTTCTGAAAAAATTTAAATTCTCGTCTGATGATTCTCCTACGATCGTATTTCCCGGATTAGTATATCCCACGAGATATTTTCCTGGATCTTTATCTTGAGTAAACGATTTATCATACGTCCACAGCATATCGTTTTTAATCGGAACGTAAATATGATCGTTGAATTCACCGCTGTAATCAGCAAAATTTCGATTTTTTATAATGTTACCTTTATGGTTCTCTTTATCTTTAAGCCATGATGTCCGCCCTTGTATATCGCCGACCGTAACGAAATATTTATCAAGAACCTCGTCATCGACTGATTCCATATCACAAAATCTGCTTTCAATAGCTGGAGCTAAGCTCGCTTCGATCGCAGGACATATTTCCAATGGTTCTTTATTGTTGCTCCAGATACTTTGATAATCTGCCCTTTTCGTCATCGTATGAACGCTTACATTGTTACCGAAATTATTTGATGGAATGACGTTACTTTTGGCAACTGCAATAACGACGCCTATTGCAAATAATGGCAACATTTTTTCTTGTGACTATCATGTGCAGCAAAATATTCCTTACTTATACGTCAAATACAGGGTTACACATGTTTGTTTGTTTCATATGTTTGCAATGGCGAATGTGTTTTATATTCAAGCAAAATCAAGGTTGAAACGGTTTAAATTCTGATGCCAATACAAACATTTATCAATGTTTACACATATAAGATATACTTTTATTATATTGTTGATTATTATCTAACGAAAATTTATCTTTTCCAGATTTTTCAAGAAACAGATAATTGGTGATAAATCTCTGAATGCTGTACTCGTAGTAATCGAACATTTAAAGGAAAGTATGTGAGTTCAAAGCAGATACTACTGTTCTAGCACATTTCTTTATGATTGCATAAATATTACGATAAGTAAATTCTCTTATATTATTTCATTAAAATCTGACACAAAAAGAAACAGATGCTTAAACTTAAAATATATTTAAGATTGAACATAATCGTAAGATAATAGGGTCCATGACATAATCTTTCAAAATGATGAAAAAAAAAACATGTATCACATAAAATTGATGATTTCTACAATTTAAAATAAAAAGTATATTCGAGATCATCATATACAGGGAGAGCCGGTTAAAGTAGCAAAGAGGTGTAGATTCAAAACCACACTAAAAATCCATTTTCAAATTTTACTTGTCATGCTTCATTTGTTTAGTATTGAAGAAAAACTCAAATTTCCCTAATTTCTTTTATTTGCCGTAACATTTTTATGTTACTTGAGATATTAAGATGCCGTTTGAAGCAATTTAAATTGTAATCTAAATACTTTTATTGAAGTTTAATCTCACCTAACCTCAAAATTCTAAATTGGAACCGTGCAATTCTTGTGGCTCTTTTAAAAGACGATTTTTTTCTGAATACAATCATGTATCGCATGATATGGAAATTTTGTCAAAATTTGGAAAATTAAGCTTATTCTGATTACGGGGAGACATTACAACTTTTTATTTATCGCGTTATCTATGAAAACAACACGGTTGTCATGATACGAACCTGTCAGAAGTGTCAATTACTTCAATTTATAACGGATAATTTTGAAAAATACGATGTATTTTGCACGTATATCAAAAGTTTGAAAAGCGTAAAACTAACATTTAATAACACAAATTTCATGTGTGCTTATTATTAGTAACCTAATCTCATCTCAAAATTTTTCAGTTGAGCGTTTGAATTGTGTATCGCATGATATGGAAACTTCTTAGGTTTGAAAAATTAAGCCTATTCTTTTTAAGAAGTAATCTCAAACTTTTTATTTATCACACTATCTATGAGAAAAGCACACTATCATACATGTACTCACAAGAAACGATAACATCGTACTTATCATTCTTAGTTAGCTTTTGAATCTACACATTTTCGCTAATTTAACCGTCTCTCTTCAAATGTACCCATGTTGTTCGAAAAATAAAAAGTTACCAAACTAATTACAGGAACCAAAATTTGGCAACGTTGCAGGTTGTTTACTATCTTATTCGTAGCTTTGGGAAATTTAAATTCACGGAACTGGTTCGTTAGAACTTTTTGATGTTCTTGAAATTCAACATTTCTGAAAACTTGTAATTATAACTGGAACTCATCAGCAAAATTATTTAAGCAGCAGCTCAGTCGTTTGTTGGCGGGAAGTGTTTTTATATTATATTTCTGATTGTATATATGTTTTTATTTATTCTTTTTATTATTCTTTTTATACTTTTGACATGTTCTACACATTTAATATATAGGGTGGGGAGAAATTCGCGTAAGATCTACACGTGGCGATCTTCTTTGTTAAATTCTTAGCCGTTTATCTTAATCCGAAAATCTTCTATCTTACATCCTGCGTCTACACGAAGTCTCTAAAGTTTCAGTTTTGGAGTTATTAACCGCGCATTTTAACTATCCCTTTGTTGGTAAAAGAAAGAAAAGTTAAATAATGTGGTACTTTAAAGATTAGTTTTTCATAAATACTATCCTTTCGCATTATAATGATGTTTTTAACATTTCTTTGTGTCTATATTTTTACTTTAAATACATGTGGCAACATAGTATTGTGAATGCAGTATTTAAAACGATTTAAAATAGCATGATAGGTTACCTTGTCAGATTTTATTAATAAATAGTTGACATACATATTTCGAGTTATCAAATTTAATTGTCATCCTTGGCTGTTTTTCTCATTCAAAATAATAATTTCTAGTATTTTCTGTTATTCATAACAGTAGTAGGTTTATTAATTTAGGTAGGTAAGTTTATTTAGATCCTTGTTCGGTTTTTTTCGCGTTCTAATTTTTATTTCGTTAACACAATGTGATAAGCGTACGATAAAAATTGTAATTGTAATTTTTAAATAAAAAAAAACTTTCGAAGTTAATTTTGTTTCGATAAATAAGTACTTATTGAATTAAAAAGCGTTGTTTTTCCATTTATTACAGTACAATAACATTAATAGTGCAAACCTTCATACAATAGGGTTCTGTGCACCCTCAATTACAGCGCAAATCAATACAATCTTCAGTACTATACATACATACATACAACACTGTTGCCAAATGTATGTTTTCTTCAAGCGGTTCCCGAAGGCACACGAAGGATGATACACACTAATAGTATAAAAACTTTTCACTCGGAATTGAATGAAGAATACTGTTACGTGCAGCTCTTACGCCAATTTCTCCCCACCCTGTATTTTACGGAACTAAATATATTTGTATTTACGACATTGTACCAACGACGTCAACTTTCTTCATTTCAATAGCATAGTATATTTTTTATGAGTTTTTTGTATCAGGCATACAATTCTGCATAAAAACTTACTAAAACACCCTATATAAAAAATCAGCCGTTTTTGAGTTATTCATTCATACATCAAACTTACGTCCTAAAATTTATCATAATTTATACAGGGTCGTCCGAAGTTAACGTTCATTTCAACCAACTTTACGTCGATAAAAGTAACTTTTTTTAAATGGAACATCCTATATTAGTTAGTTATTAGAGAGTAGAGTTATAAGAGATTTCCCGATGAAAGTCCGAATGTATGCTATTTTGGGTAATAACCAAATATGAGGTCTTTAGCTGCAATGCCTTCAGAAATACGGATTTTTGAACATAACATTGAAATTGGTCCTATATTTGAAAAAAAATTGAATAACTCAAAAACGGCTGATTTTTGACATAGGGTGTTTTAGTAAGTTTTGATGCAGAATTGTATACCCGATACAAAAAATATACCATGCTGTTTAAATTAAGAAAGTTGATGTCAACTTCCGATAAACCGGAAGTGGTACGATGGCGCAAATAATTTTGCTCATGAGTGTCCACATGATATCAGTTATAATTACAAGTTTTCAGAACTGTTCAATTTCAAGAACATCAAAAAGTTCTAACGAACCAGTTCCGTGAATGATCCTGTATACAGGATAACAACTTGAACTACGAAAGCTATCGATAGGGACAGGGCAGGTAAAATTAAATGTATTCATTTTAGTATTGTCAACTGTTTGTATGACCGGAATGTCAGTGGTTATGTCAAATACTATGGCAAATTATAAAACCATTTTATAATTTGCACTTTTTCATTAATTATGTACCTATTCCATTACGATAAAGTTTGATGGTTCGGTAAAGTATTTGACATGACCACTGACATTCCTGTCATATAATAAGTTAACAATAGTAAAATGGATACATTTAATTTTAACTCCCACCACCCTCTCCTTTTGTAGTTCAAGTTGTTAGCGTGTATGTATGTATTTATATCTACTGAGCCACAAAATAAATTTGCGAAGTATTCAGTTATGTCTCAGATTGATTCAACGAGTTAACCTATACATCTCTTATTCAATTTGACGTTTATGTTAGATGGTTAAGTTAAGGTAATAGAAAAATTGAATTTCACGAGGAAGACGGTTATTGAAAGTTTTGGTTGTTGAAATGTGTAAATAAGAATTTGTTGTAAGATTTTTGATTTTTTTGATGGGCTTTCTGTTTTAAAATGAAAAAATATTGAAAAAGAAAATTTGAAAACTAACCTCAAAATCCAAATATTTTCAACTTGTCAATTTGACATGTCAATATTTATAAATGACACTTTGGATATTAATTTTAATTCTCTAAGCTAAATGGCCTACCTAGAATAAAAATTGTGTGGCTCGCTTGATTTCAATTTCAGTATAAAAGGGTCAAAGTTGACTTAAAAAAATATACTTATTAATATTTATCTGGAATGTCTTTTAAATATCTTTTCCAAATTTAGTACAGATTTCACTCTTATCTAAGCATAGTTTCTGTGTGATTTCTAGCAAAATCGCTCGAAGAACCGATAGATGAAATAGGGAGTGTGGTACTCTTTGACCATTTTTTTCTGACGAACGGCTTAGACTTGGCAGCCATCTACTGACTTCTTCAAGCTTCTTTGCGTCTTATTAAATTTTGATTTGATCCTTCCTTTTTTAAAGCTATTCTTACCTATTTGACTCATGTTGGCATTTCTGATCTACTGACTTCTTCAAGCTTCTTTGCGTCTTATTAAATTTTGATTTGATCCTTCCTTTTTTAAAGCTATTCTTACCTATTTGACTCATGTTGGCATTTCTGAAGAATTCTATTTATTTTATTTTTACTTAGACACTATCCATACTTTAATAAAATCATCACATTAATTGAAATATCTCAATACACATCTCAGATATTAATAAATATACGTACTTTTAAAAAAGTTAATGCGACACCCTGATGTTAATTACAAAAAAAGCGTCCAAATAGAAAATGACAAGAAAAGAGTTTAAGAATTGAAAACCGAGTTTCTTACTACTCATATATGGATACCAAGAGTGCTCGTTATGAGCAGTGATTGTTTGGCAGTTTTGTAATGTGAATCAATCTTAGAAGGTTTCAGTTTTTCTTCTAAAAATAAGTGCAAGAAAGCTTTATGTTGAGGTATACCATTTCAAAATCTTGGGCGAGTTTCGGTTAAGACTTACATATTTTAATGTTATTTGCATGATTTTTTTAATTTTTCTATTTTAGTTTCTGAAATATTTCATATTGATCCTTCTCAAATAAATGTGATATAGATAAGTATACTGCTCTAGTAGTGTTTAGTGGGAGCTTGCAAAAAACGACTGTTAATATACAAAACATCTAAATTTTCTAGTGTAAAACCGCATTCCAAAAAAAAATTGAATACAAAACTTTAAATTTTGCCTTTGAATTGCGTACTAATATAAATAATGAACTTATCATTTACACGCATGTCTCTATTGAATCTGATGGTTTTTAAAATACTATTTCAATAACTGAAAAATAAATAACACAACAAGACTTTAACACGTTTCCTCAATATTTTAAATAATATTCTGTACAAACGTTTTGTTATTTGTCCAAAATCATTCTCAACAGAGCTAATTTTTAGCCATGGAAGAAATTAATTTTCCCAAAATTCAGAAAATCTGGATTTAAAAGGGGATCCAAACAATTGAACGAAATCTTCATCACCCTCGGCCATATTCCTGGAACAAACGTTTTGTTATTTGTCCAAAATCATTCTCAACAGAGCTAATTTTATAGCCATGGAAGAAGATTAATGTTGTTGGCAAATTACTAATAAGCCAAACATAACATAATATTTTCCAGAAAATCTCTGTAATAGTTTCTAACCAATCTTAATTAAAAGTTCTAGTAAACACCAGGAATAAACAATTGAACGATTGGTATCCCCGATCTTCATCCCCCTCGGCCATTTTCCTGGAATATGCAAATGGCGCTAATTTTAAATTATATCATAAATATGATCTAAACACACGTACTTATTAGCTAAAAGGATTAAATTCAAATTTGCTAATTAATTTATTTAAAAATTATAATAAATAATTGGTAAGCAACGAAAAACGAAAATATAAATAATTAGTTTTAAAACATGATATAACCAATATAAGAACAAATTGACATTTGACATAATGTGACATAGTTCGCACATTCTAGAAAGATGGCCGCCCAATCATGTAAATTGGCGCTATATCCGTTCTGATTTAGGCATCTATTCTGTGGTTTCACTGAGACGGAGCATGATACGATGATGTCTCAGATCTTGAAATAACTAAATTAGCTGTTTGATTTATCCAGCATGAATAGGTTGTCACACTCGAAATTGGTCAAAAAAAGTAGACCAATTAAAAGTCTTGCACCATCAACTGTTTCTTCTGAAACCTGACAAAAAAGTCTTTACCTTCTAAACCGGGTTTTACAGAAATGTCATTAGTGTCAATGTCATTGTTATATACAGTGTTAAAATAAGATAAAAGATCTTCTATTTGCTTTGAATGCTAAATTAAAAACTTTATTAAGAAATATAAATAACGCTAGATTACAAAATCATTTTGAAAAGGTCTATAATAGAAGACTGTTTTTGTCTACTTTCTTTTGTTTTCGACAGTAAATTTCAAGCTGTTGACAGTTCATACACCCAACAATGACGTCGTTTGACATATAGGAGGCCTAGCGACGTCAATTAATGGTCTCAAATGACTGGATATCGCATACATATCGCTTATTTTATTATTAAATATAGTTCAAAACTAACGGTTGATTATTTATTTTGTACACATTCTAAAAATTAAGAATGAGATAATATGTAAACATAAAAATAGGAAGTGTATTTAAAATGTGCTAGAACATATAGTACTGGTATTAAAGTTGCGATAAAATTACGAAATCGCTTGCACATACAGATGCCAGAAACAGAGATTTATTCCGAATTTCAAGACATGATGGTCGCATCAAACAGATAGCAAATGAGATCCATAAAGGAGGGAAAGGTTTAGAAAAATTATTGGAGGACTGCACCATAAGGGAAATCGCATCCGGATTGCAGTATTTCCTGCTGAATTTAAAGAAACCTTTAATCCCATCATACGTACAATCTCTAGCATTAGGTATACTAATTATTCTAATATACGACCTCCTAAATCCTTTGTCAATAATATTCCTTTATAAGATGATAATCCAGGAGTAGCACCTGAATTAATAGGACAAGATATATTAGGGCTGTTGAGGCAAGAATTGAATGCCAACCACCTCGTGCTGCTAATAGCTGTTTTAGACTTATTACACCACTCCTTAAGATGTTCACCAGCTGATGAGTTAGCGGGGTGTTCTGTGCCAATCAGCATGCTGCCTATTTTCTTCAATATGCAGGTCATTTTAATTGGCAATTATTTACAATTAAAGATTTTGGTTATTCAAGTTCAGCATAAATTTTAGGCGGAGCACATTTCTCATTGGAGGAGAGTTGCCATGATCTTCATGGAAGTGATTCGATTTTCACCATCTTATTTTCAAATTGATACTGAAGAGTATAACGACACTGGAATGCATAATGTACGGAACCTTTTCGAAAACTATAATGTAACTTAAAGTATTAGATATGCTTAAGAAATGTTGGGTATTTTACTCACAATCAGTGCTACAGAAATTGTAAGTTAGTCAAGATGTAGTAATAATATCCCATTATTTGTTAATCATATCAATAACAACCAATATCACAGTATACTATATATTAAATAAAATGTTGCTTGTCTATACAAATAAAATACATTGTCTTACAGTTTGCCCATCAAAATAGGGGAGTTAATAATGCGTTGCTTCAACAACGTCTACTAGAGATGAACGTCGTCTTAAGAAGATACATAATCAGACAAGGTACATAGATTTAGGTAATTTGATAATTCTTCAAAGTTCAATTGTCAAACTAATCTGAGCCAATATTGTTCTACTTATCTTCTGCACGTTTTATTCACAGGTAACAGGGGTGACTGTTGCGATTTTGAAGCGTACCATCCTAGGCCATTTGCACCAGTGCGAAGACATACGAGATTACATTTTTAAAAGCTTATAAAAAGTAGTGTGAAGTTAGGCTAATATTGAATCTGTCAAAGTCAAATGTAAAAATTACATTCACATTATTCAGGAGTGATTGTTATCCTAGTTATTGCAATATATTCTGTACTATAACTTCAATAAAACAATAAAATTACTATTATAATATAAATAATAAATTATTATTTCATTATTTGGTGATTTCTACCATTATTTAATTTATTAATTTATCATTTTGCCGAGATACTATAGCCAACATAAGGAAAATAAAATGTGTCACATTGCTAAAACATAGTGGACACCAAGCTCACAAACCTGTGACGTAATGTTAGGAAGTCCGACCAAACAAGTTTAAATTACAATAATTTAAAATTCTAGAATGGTCTCGCTTCGAACGCGTCAATCCTCATCAGCATATGCATATTCATTATGATGTATTGTAGTATAATAATATAGTATAACGTATACAATCAAAAAATAATCAAAACATTTGTTGTTATTCGATTATTTATATTGTTTTCATGTTGTATCGAAACACATATTCGGGACTGACAATCCACGAATTGTCCGAGGCGGTGCTACTTTCGATCTTCCCCAGTAGAGGGCATTGGGAGGAATTTTCATTATCGCAGGTATTATACAATTAAGGTTAAGGATGAACTACTATGAAATTAGGTCTTAAAATCGGAGGGGCGTGAAAGTCCAAAAGAACGAAAACGTGGTCTACTAATGCTTGATCTAGTTTCATTGCACTCGTTTGCAGGTGGATTCCAGATTAGATGTAAATATTAAAATACGTATGGTATTGGTCAGCCTGATATAAAGGAAGTTAAGAGATGTATTGTTAGCGACATCAATCGTTGGAAGATACAACAAAGTCTATTTTATAAACGTTTTTTAAATTCTAAGTTTTTTACACAGATTGCTATTGGCTAATACGAGATATTGAGGTTAAATTTCATGATATCGAAGAGTTTGAAGGTCTCAGTCTTTTATGATTTAGGTTTTCGTGTTCAAATTTGTAAATATTATATACAATACAAATAAATAAAATAATATAAAAGTACTAAAAACTAAATTACTAAACTCGACGTTTCGTAATCTAATGTAAGTAGTTTCTTCAGGAAATCTGGGTACGATTGAGCCAGAAGACCATGATAACATCAACTTAGGAAGCATAAAGGACATTGGTTGAGGTTAATTATATTAAATTAACAAATAAATAAGCTCATAAATTGTTAAATTGATGAAATCTACAAAATTTCATTTGTTGTGGATTTTTTTGTAGAAAATTTCATGCTTTATAAAAAAGGTATTACAATTTCTTTGATAACTTGCTCTTAAAGCTGTGCTTGCGAAAATATAGAAGATTAGGTCTAATTTCCACGATATATCCTTTTTTCAACAGCTCAGCTTTAACCACACAAGATATCCAAAAAAAAATGTTCCATACCTTTTTTATAGAGCAGAAAATTTTCTACAAAAGAATCAGCGATAACACTACACTAATTATTATAGTTGGCGCGTAATAATCGTTAATGTGAGGTTTGATTTAATATAATAGCAAATATATTTCAAGTTTTATATTCTATTTAATGTTGTTTACGTTATATCAAGTCGGAGTGTATCGCAAAAAAGCCTATTAACTTTTTTGGTGACAATTTACCCGTACGTACTTTATCCCCTTTTTTCCTTCTTACCTCAGAGGACAGTTAGTTTTGGGATGTGAGGTGGTAAACATTAACATTACTATAAAATATATCCGCGTTTATTTTACTTTAAATTTTGAGTGCCTTTCGGTATTAATTAATTCAATTATATAATCGTGAAACTGAACTCTCTTTTGGTAAAATTGTGTGAGTGAAAATATGTGTTCCATTACACGGAAGGTGTTTAATTCGGTAAGTAAAATTAATGTCATTTCTCTATTTTTTTCCTCTTAAATTGGTATTAAAAAATTTTGGTTTCGTACTATATCTACATAAAAATTTCTATCAAACTTTTATGTACTTATAAAGTAAATGAATTTTGTTTCCTTCAATGGCGTTCGAAATCGTCGCAAAATCGTAATGGCGTTCTTTTATGTTGGTTTTACAAGACTTTCTCTGTTCAAATTTCTTTCAACGGCATTTTAGATATATCATTATTTTCCTTGAATCATATAAATTTAATTATACTTTCGCCATAAATAACTTAAAATTTTGCAGGTGATTTCGGTCTGTGTGTTTTAGATTTCTACTTCTTCCGGTTACACTGACAATGCGTATTAACTTGTCTATATATTTTTGTTACTGATTTGTATTGGCAAGACATTTTTAAAACTAATTTATGAAACTACTTCAATTTTTGTAGAAAAAAATTGACAACTATACAGGCTATTACAAATCTTCATATTTTCAAAAAATTAATGCATGTACAAATTTAAAATCTTAAGTAGTTAGTTATTTAGAAAACTGTGTTGCATCAAACTTTACAAAATTATACCAGGTGTTCAGAAATTAATTATGTTTTGCGAATTCAAACCAGTTGAAAGTCTATTTGAATTGTTTACTTTCAATGGCGCCCTACTTCGTCACAGAAACTTAATGGCGTTTTTGTATTGTTGTTAAAATACTTTCTTTGTTCAAATTTGTTCTATCAACAACGTTTTAGATATTGCATTCTTTTATTTTACTCATATAAATTTAATTGAACTTTCATCATAAAAAATTTTGCAGATAATCATTCCATTTTCTTCTCTTTATTACAGTTCCGCAGCACTTGAACCCAGGTTAGTGATTTAGTTAGTGATTTATACTTTCGTATTTTCTATTCGCATCGACTGGCGCGCAATTAGAATTAAGGGTGTCAAAGTCACTGCTGGCAGTCAAGAAGTCATTCTTCATATAACGTTTTGTAAAACTCTGTTGTATTTACTAAATTATTGTACCATCTCCACACTTTCTTGTACTTTTACTAATTAGTACTAGTAGATTGAAAATTAACGCTGAGTATTCCTTAAAGTTTGAAGCTATTTGTCCCCATCAATGCCACATTAGAGAATTATTATTAAATGGCTAGTACACTGTATCATATATTGCTGCTTCAGAATTTCTCAAGGTTGAACTATGTTACTATTTACATGCATTCATTTTACGTAACTTTCTACACGTGGTAGGTAGGGTATTGCCTGTTTTCTTTCTATACGTCTTTGGATGTACTCTTTCCAGCGTTTTGATGGCCTGCCCTGATTTCTTTTTCCGACAGGGTTATTTATTTTAGCACTTTTTACCAAGTCTATCATCGCTCATTCTGCTTACGTGTTCGTTCCAGCATTTTCTTCATTTCTTATCCGTTCCGTCTTTCTCCCCCACCCTCCTCACATTAGCCAATGAATGCTTCTTATCAGTTTCATTTCCACTGATCGTCACTACGTCAATACGAGCTTGATTCGTGTTTTATATTTGTCCCTCCGCACGATGTCTCTTAAGCAGCCTGATATTCGAGATGTTTTAATTGTTTCTTCCCGGATTTCACTATTTAGATTACCAAAGGTCGTTATATCAGCTCCTAAGTACTTGAACTGATTCACTTGTTCGATTATCTTCTCGTTAACCTCCAATATTTGGTTCTTTGGGTATTACTACACATTTGGTTTTGTTAATAGTCATTTATTAATCAGTTTTTTTTTCGCTGATTGTATCAAAATGCTGTTAGTAAACAAGAGTAGGTACACGCAGTACATTATTGTTAAACACGTTTTTATGGTACCTAGAAATACATTAAAACAATCTCTTTGACTTCGGAGTATCGATACATGATACACTAAACAAATAAATTTACTGTCCACGCACATCAACTTGTTATGATTTCGTTTTATATTCATAATTATGCTACAATGCAATACTATATATTAATCGTTAATAATAAAAACCCATATGCGACTAAACTTAGTACATTTTACAAGATCCCCTATATTAACGTCGGTGACGGTGTTAACTAGCTGAAAACATTCGAACAAACTTCGGTCGTCGCCCATGCACGCTGTCTAAAGATTCCTGCTTTACTTATTTATAATAAAAACTCTTTTTATATTGTACAGAAGTAGTTCAGTAAATTCAGTTTATCTGTTGCATTTAATTTACCTTAATGGAAGGGCAATCTTAGACATACGAATTGATTATTGGTTAGCGTACCTTACGAATATGACCAACCGTAAATTTTAAATATTCTACAGAAAAATATCCAAACAAAACTATATAGTATATTATTTATCCATATATTTACCTCTTTATATTTCCACTTAATAAAATATAGATTGACAATTATTATAAAACATCAATATACAATTTAAGTTAGACATAAATAATTATTTTCGAAATGTTATAATTTAGATTTACACTTAAAATCTGGAGCATCCTCGATGATAATCTCGTGCCACCAGCTTGGCCGTGACATTCCACCGGGATTTTGAAAGAATTCGGTTTGTAGATGTTGGTAAAGCTAAAAAGAACAGCATATTTATATTTAAACATTCCTGAAACAGTATTATTGCAAATATTTACTTTCCCATCGGCTTTTCCTAGTACGGAATTAACAACAAAATCCGGTGGAGCCAAAGCATCGACAATACTAACAATGTGTGGTTTTAGCGCGCAGCAAAGCTTCAGAATACCTTCTTTAACACAAGCTATTAGATCTGGTCCACTGGCGAAGTTTCCTTCGTAAAAGTAAATTAGATGTTTATCCAACGAGGATAATCCATACATGGAAGCTAAATTCTCCAATACAGACATTAGATTTGGATCAATATTAGTGTCGTGTATACGTTTCCAATAATGACGTAATGCTAAGTATTCACCGTATATCCTTGATAGTGGTCCAGCCCTATATACTTGGAAATTATTTCTAGCTGCAAATTTACTCTCACCTACAATATATAGAATTAAAATAGTTAGAGATTTAAAATACTTGTTAAATATTACCTCCGTCAAGTAATTTTTGTTGCTTCTTATCTGTTTCACATATTAAATAAGTAATTAACCATTCATATAAACTTAAAATATCTAAAACAAAACATGCATCGGGTTGTACACGAATAAAATTCCAGAACGAAGTCACTTACAATCAACGTTTACTGCAACATTTGCACTAAACTTTCTGTTTAGAATTACGCGGTAGTCTTTCAAAAACGTACACGTATTCAAAGGACTGTTCACTTTTCCCTCCTGTTTAAGCGTAAGCCATTGGCGTAACAACCAGTTACTCGTTTGTTGTATAAGAACGTTATTGTCTCCTTCGTATGTTACGCAAGGATCATTAATGTTCCTAAGATCGCCCAATCTAGCAGATTTTAAGTAACCATGACCGCCACATGCTTCCCGACTTTCTTGAATAGCATCTCTGCAACTCCATGTAAACAAAGGTTTCGTCGCTGAGATTATTGCGTGAATTTCTGCCACTAGATCGCCCTACAAAAGTAGATTAGAATTAATTGAATGAAGAACAATCGCCTTACCATGTATATGTATACAGGGTGTTTCTGAATTGATACGAAAGATTTCAAAAGGTGATTCTTTAGCAAAAGTTAAGAGGGATCTTTCATATAACTTTTTGTTCAACACCCTTTTCCCTCCAAGTTACAGCCCTTTAAAATTAGGTAAAAAAATTTGTTTTTATTTAATATATCCACTTTGGAAAAATTTAGAAGAATGAAATTTGGCAGATAACTGATGCTAATAAAATGGCAGTTTTTGAGTATTTTTGTTACCCTAAAATGTAATCACAAGGGGCTGAAAAAACAACCCCTATAATATTTTGCATCAGAACTTTTTAATGCGCCTATATTTTCCTATTTAAAAAATTGATTTAAAAAGACAGACTCAATCTGCAACTTTTTTATGTCTTGACTTTTTATCATAAACTTGTTAGTTTGATCACAAAAAAATAAAATACTGCTCAGACTCTTTTCCCATAAATTCACAAAGAGGTTATTATTTATTTTAAAAAAAACTCAAGTAAGCTGCTGTCAAATGAAGTCATATGACAAATAGTTTTATTGTTTCATTCTTCTAAATTTTTCCAAAGTGGATAAATTAAATAAAAACAATTGTTTTTACCTAATTTTAAAGGGCTGTAACTTGGAAGGAAAAGGGTGTTGAACAAAAAGTCCCCCCTTAATTTTTGCTAAAGAATCAGCCTTTGAAATTTTTCGTATCAATTCAGAAACACCCTGTATATTAATGATAGGTGGAAATATGAAGTGATAGAAACAGACAAAATTACTGCTAATTTAGATACTTACCAATCCATTTAAGCGTGCTGATGTCGAGGTAGTTGTCTTCTCAACAGCAGTTAAGTAATCATCAGTAAGGCATGTAATAAACATTTTGAATACTGCTGCAGAGGCTACATAGGGGAATAATCTCCATTGCTGGAGAAAAATGTATAATTAATTGATTAATTGATACCAAACTCAACCTTTAGTTGAGTTCTTTTCGACATATTTGCATAGCTAGACAAAATACTTACGTGCAACTGATATTCAATAATTGGTAATTCATGATTATCGCTACCGTTTCCATTTCCGTTACCATTACCGTTATCACTGAATTGTCTCCGTACAGCCGCATATCTTATAGATATCGTTACGGCGCATATCAAATTATTTACACTTTCTTGACAGATACCCATACGTCCCGTCGATAAATTTTCCAATGCCGCTCCCAATATCTTACCCGGTTCCGAAAAACTGCTTTCATAATCGCCTTCCGGCGTAACGTCCGCAGTTCTATTAAGCAGATACTCTCTAGGTATCCGGTAGTTGTTGAAAATGACGAACCTGAGAACAGTAAAGATTTACGATAATCCAAAAAGACATCCGTTGAGCTTATTACCCATTATCTATACCGTTAAGTCCGACTTTTTCGCCCATATCACCAACGACGATGCCTGGATAAGGAAGTAGCGTTTTCGGATTTCTTATGGGTACGACGAATGCGTGGAGACCGTGACATTGACCGTCCGTATATAATTGGGCGAATAATAAGGCTACCGTACAGGTTTTTCCTAAAATTATAATAGACAAAATTAGTGTTATTGTTTCTTCAATTTTTCGTTGTTGTCTGGATTTAACATATATGTATTTCAACTATGTGCTAAGTCTAATTTATTAATATGTGCTTTAAAAATAACTGCAATAAAATATATTATAAGTGTTAAAACAATTTCAATGGCAAATACAATATATATTATGCTGTAAATGTTAATAATTAGATCGTCTAATAATTCATTTCTAAAATCAAGGCAAGAATAACGGTTCCGATAATAAACCAAGAAAATTGTAAAGATTAAATAAATTAAAATAAAATATATTTTCCCACTCCCCTTATAGTAAGCATACCATTAATACATTGTTGCTATGGACGTAAGTCGGTTTTACTGAAATGACTGTGATTGTTATGACAACGGGACGTAAGTAATTTACTTACGTCCTCTAGGGAAAAAAGTGCATCAAAACACGTGTGTTTATAAACAATTGTATGTAGGAAGTGCCTAGTAACGTTTCAGGTGTGTCTAACATGTGTCTAATTTATTAAATTCCGAGGTTGTTCACGGTTACTGTTTATCATGATTACATATAATTTTTGAGGATTTTATTGTCTGGGGAGTGGGAAAAATGCTATAAGCAATTCGGGAGGTAACATTTACAAGTCTCGAACTCTATTGCAAGTCCTCGGACGCAAACTAGTCCTCGACTAGTAAATGTTATTTACCTCCCTTATTACTTAAATAACTATTGTTTTGATTTGTGTATGTAATAGTAATAGTTGCAATGGACTTAATTGTTTCTAATTTTATTGTTCAAATAAAATTATGATTTTACATTATCTCCTTCAAAGGGGATGCCTTAATAAGCCAGATAGCGCTGAAGGGGATGCTTCCAATCTTCATAGTATGGTTTAGGTAATATGTTACAACTAATTCAATATTGTCCACATACTCAAAATTGTACTTCTTCAAATGAACCTTCAATTCTTAGAAATCGAAAATATTATAAGAACTAAAATAAAATTTTGTAGAAATCGTATTTTTAAGCCTCTACTAAAGAACCAGCCACACAATCGGAGTGTATACCATCGACAATTGTATACCTTAAAAGATACCACACCCCCAGAAATTTTGCCATATTCAGCATGCTCACTTGATCTTGGGCCTTTTTACATTTCCATTTGTTTCTAACATTCAACGTAAATGAAGTGGGAAACAAGAACCTTGCTCGTTTTTTCGCTAATAAACCAAAGAGAGATTATGACTTTAGCAAGAACCACATATAGCCTATGCAATTATTAAACATCTGTTACTAGCTGGATGGACTGGAAGAAGCTGAAGCATAGCAACAAGTTTCAAAAAAAATACAATGAAACAGGTAATTTTTTATCTAATAAAGTAAAAGCAAAAATAATATTGAGATTCTGCGAACATCTATACTGAAAATCTCATTGAAATTAAATAATGTAATATATCCAAGAAAGATGGACTTTCTTTATGGAGAAAACAAATTAATTATCAGTATTAAAAAGCTAGTCACACCAATTGTTTAGAACTCTGGAATTAAAATTGGATGGACGCTTGTCAGCTATAAGCGCTCTCTTGTCTTGCTTCGCTCTTTTTGAAATGTACAACTATCAGAGCCCTACATCAAATCCAACAAACCTGACGAAATTTCATTGAGGTTAACTCTGCTAATTGAAAATACTAAGAGAAATTTGACCATCTACAATTATTATAGCAGTTCTCCTTTGGCTAATTATCAAATAAAGAAAGGACTTTTTTTGGAGGGTACTCCAAATTCTTACACAACAAGACCAGAAATGCAAACACACAGCTTTCGAATTTTGAATAAATTTATAACGCGACCAATTCTATGTATTTGACTGGCGGAAAATATGTGAACTATTATTGGAAACCTCTTTCCTCCCAACTCCTTAGCCAATATACTCGTCTAGTACAGTCTGGTACAATAAATTACTATACATAAATTATTGTTTTTGAATCCTAAAAATATTATTTTAACCCAAGAGGCTCTGCAGTTTAATAACTAATGAACAATAGTCATAACCTTACATTCACATTGTTTACATGATAAACGTCAAACTTAAACAACTCAAAATTTTTTTCTGAGAGTATCTTTTAAAACGACGGTGCTGCGTCAGCGGTCACATTAGTTTGGTTGGAGTGTAGTTTAGTTTCAACAGTTGCCAAAAAAAATGGCAAAGTTCTGATCTTTCTGTCACCTATACATAGTTACATAGCACAGTTGAAGTGCTTTAGTAGTGACTCAAAGTGCCATAAAACTTTATAAATATAACGCTTACATGTCTAACCCCTTAAAAGCGACTCAAATTGCCATAAAACTCGATAAAAATATGCCTTATTTGTATGTGCCGTTAGGTCCACGTCGCTTGTCGGGTGAGTCGCTTTTAAGGCATTCGAGTGTACAATAGAAACGGGTGAATGTGTGTAGTGAATTTAGATTATAATACCACAAGAAAGCGGTGTTGACATTTGTTTTATTTGTGACACACATAAAAATAATAGAAGACAATCCGTCTGTCAAGCTTGTAGGAGAAATATTTACAGTTTTCCAATCTTCAACTGTTTAAAGTGGACCGAGGAAAATATGGAAGAATCTCTTGGACCACTTTAAACAGATGACGATTAAAAAATTGTGGATCTTATAAATATTTCTCCTACAAGCTTGACAGACGGATTGAATTCTATTATTTTTATGTGTGTCACAAATAAAACAAATGTCAACACCGCTCTTTTGTGGTATTATAATCTAAATTCACTAGACATTTGTTCAAGTTTACTTGTACATACAGGGTTTCCACGGCCAAGTGGGACATAGGGAGAATACATATAAAATCGGTTATCGGTGAATATTATCTCCCTAATACTACTTCATTCAAAATTTAGGGCCGCATATTATAACTGGGTTAACAATGGACGTCTCCACAATCATAGTACAAAGAAAGTCATTTTAATAAAGCCAAAAAATTATTATTTTTAAATCGACTGTTCGTGAATTCCTAATAAGGCATTTAATACATGAGTTAGTGCAAGCGTCCGTGGCGTAATGGTTTGCGCGACGGCGTAATAACGCGAATGCACGGATTGTTTAGGGCATCTCCAACAATAATGCTACAAATTCAATAACACTACAAAAATCAGAGATTTTGAAGACTATAAAATGAGGATTAAGGTAAATAATGAATAATAACAAAAATGATCACGTGCTATTATATTATTCGATTTTTAATTGTTACTAACGACGAATCATTTGTTAAAATAAACAAAATTTAATCAAGATTTTAAAAAAATAAAAAATAAAATTCATTTCTCGGATTTGAACACCAAACAATATGTGCCTTGCGTTATTAAGGCGTCGCGTGAACGTCTGCGCCATGGCCGCTTGCACTAACTCACGTGTTAAAAGCCTTATTAGGAATTCACGTACAATAGGTTTAAAAATAATAATTTTTTTGGCTTTATTAAAATGACTTTCTTTGTACTATGATTGTGGAAATGTTCATTGTTAACCCAGTTATAATATTCGGCACTTAAATTTGGATGAAGTAGTATTAGGGAGATAATATTCACCGAAAACCGATTTTACATGTATTCTTCCTATGTCCCACTCAGCCGTGGAAACCCTGTATATACCTTTAACTGTGTTATGTATAGTTAGCAGAAAGGTTACAATGTTGCCATTTTTTTGGCAACTGTTGAAACTAAACCGGTTTGACAAGATACATTTTCCTGTACAGAATCATGTACTATTGGTTTCATAATTATCTAGGACAATATGCATTTACTATTGTAAATTGCTCTGTAGTCACTAATACAATTTTGACTTATCGCATTGACATTTTCAAACATTTGTCCATTGAGCTAGTATACTAAGGAGACGCTATGAAGCATATTTCCTGTATGTTCAAAACGGCGCACTGGGCGGAGCTTAAGTGGTTCACCAATATGGCTGCCTCACCGGTCCGTTTACGACCCTGCACACAACCCTGCACATTGCTTTTATGTCAAACACTGACCTATGAAATGTTATTTTCAACGAATTCTTCTTGTTAACGCTGTTTCTACTCTTGCAACTAGGTAGAGCACAAGAAACCATTATGTCTTGTAGTAGTTTGCTATATAATATAACTGTAAGAACTGAAATAATCAAATAATACAACCATGCATGACATATACACTAGAATCTACTAATTTGACGTAAAGTGGTGCACCAATATGGCCGACCTGCGCCGTTTTAGCCCGTGATAGCGTCTCCATACTTATTCTATCTCAATGCATTTGTCGAATAAAGTCACATTTACACTATTAAAAAAACGACTTTATGTCAGTTTTACTGTGCCAGATCATTATTAAATCAATAGTACATTTTCATTTACATGTTTTCAAGGTTATTTTTCTGTACAGCAATTACAAAACAATCACTACTAGCTGCTTCGACTGCTGGAAAGGCAGGTTCTGCTTATGGATTTTTAGAAGACCGTACAATCGAGGTGACTTAGATTCCTTGGGAAATATCCATTCTTGTATGTCAGAAGGAATGTCGGAGGTTTTAATTAATGAAGAGATTTGTCGTTCAAATTTCAAGGTGAGATCGCGCAACAAGGGGGTGTGAGGATAGATTTTTGATTATTTTTGATGATCAATGAGTTACAGTGTTTTTGTTATTTGGGACAAGTAATTGAAACTTCCGAATACGATTTTCGTCATAACATAGACTCGGATCGTAGAAGCCTTCGATATCATTTAGAATATAATTTTGTTTATACATGTTTTAGATTGTAAGTAACATTACGGTTGTTAGCGAAGGCGAAAGTTTCAGATCCTTAATGTTTTCCACACGTATTCACGAAAGTACCATTTCTAGATTCACCTCATTTTCCGGTCACTGTCGATATTTTCTGTACAGAATCATGTATAGAAATACAACAAGTCCTATTTTAAAATGCACATGAAAAAAATGTATACATTTTTATGTACATGATCTGTACGACACGATATAATGTACAGGGTGGTCAGATAAGAATGCAAAGTGCTATATCTCTGAAACTATTCGTCGTAGAGACTTGCGGTAAAAATTTTTATGACTAAAGTGGTCAAAAGAAGACCGTGGAAAATATTTTCAGATTTCCAAGATGGCCGCCAAGGGGCGTAACCGGCAGCTTAAACTTTTAAAGTGATTTTTCACTGAAATCCACCCAGTAAATGTTACCAAGAAATATATGTTTTTTAAAGCTAAGCTTTACTGGAGTAATTTTTGTTTAACACTTTTTGACGTATCTATTAAAATAAAGTGGTGGGGGGTAATTCAATGCTTTTTTAAATAAACGGCTGTAACTCCTAAACGATTGAACGGATTTTAACAAACTTGGTCTTATTGAAAAAATCATTTATTATTCCATCAAACCTAACTTACCTGTGATATGTCTATTTCTTAGTGATGCCGCTAGAGCGCGCTTTTTGATATAATAACAGAAAATTGCAAAATTCTCTAAAAAATTAAATGCAATATGACTTTTTTTTCATAAAAATGTAGCGAAGTGATACCTAAATAGGCTAGTGAAAGCCGTATTTCGATATCTTATTCGTAGCTTGAAATATTGCAGAAAGAAGATTTAGTTATTATATAATTTTAAAAAGACGCTATTACACCGGTATTTATTGTTTATAATTTAATAATTTTTTGTCACAGGTAAGATAGGTTTGATGGAACAATAAATGCTTTTTCCAATAAGACCAAGTTTGTTAAAATCCGTTCAGTCGTTTAGGAGTTACAGCTGTTTATTTAAAAAAGCATTTAATTACCCCCCACCACTTTATTTTAATAGATACGTCAAAAAGTGTTCGGTCTTCTTTTGACCACTTCAGTCTTAAAAATTGTTACCGCAAGTTTCTACGGCGAATAGTTTCAGAGATACAGCACTTTGCATTCTTATCTGACCACCCTGTACATAAAAAGGTATGGAATTATGTACAGAAAAATGTATCATGTCAGACTGACCTTATATAATATATAAATGGAAGTAAAATAGTTTCTTTGTTCATTTTAAATTTCTCCCTTTTTAATACGTTAGTGTTAATTCTTATATAATTTTTTCTTTTTGTTTAAGTAAAGTTACCTACTCTTAGAAGCGAGGAAAATTTAGTTTTAAATAATTATTCAGGTCACGAGTGCTTTCGTGTTTTGAACGCGTTATAGTAAGCGTTTGCAAAAATTGAATTTTTATTTTTGATTGAATTTTTTCGGTTTCGATTTTGATTTAAATAATCACGAATGATAATATTTGTATTAATTTAATTTTACATGTAGAATTCCTACGTCGTATATCTTAATCAACACGCTGTATACAAACGCCCGCATTTATACACACAACGCATCGCTTAAGAGGCCTGTTTAGGTAGGTTATAACTTTTAAGTAGGTGCTTATTATTAGTTTTTTTTCTTAGAGTTCCATATACTCTAATTATGTAATAATTTTTCACTAAAATTACGAAAAAATTCGAAAATTGATTTTTCACTTACAAATACAATTTTGGTAATATGTTTAAAACTGGAAAACTACACACAGATCTCATTTGGGAAAGAAACATAAAATTAGATATGTAACTATTTAAACATTCTTATCTGCCTCATATTCTAATTTTCACAAGACGTTCACGTATCTTTAAAATATTTGTATGATAATGTAATATGTAATATTTCAAATTTTATTAGCAACCTAATATTTTTACGACCCACAAACATTTTATTTTAAAATGTATTGTGTAATGAAATACATTGTATTTTTATAAACTATTCTGGCACTAATTACTCATAAATTTTACCTAAATTTCCTACCCAGCACTTAGCCGCCTCAAAATCCGGTGTATGTATAACAAATTCCTGAGTATTCTTATCATAAGTAGCGGTAGTACGCACTTGTTTCGTATTACTGCCGTGTGCCACCTCCGTTAACGCCAAACACGACAGAATCTGCAAAAATTGAAATTTACACAAGAATGTACAGATGCTGAAGTACACACCTGCCTGTTCCAAGCCGCTTGGAACATGTGCTGGTGTCTCTCGGTGCCTAAGGTTTGAAGGGTGTTCGTAAAGAGACTGACGCCGATCGCATATTTGACCGAAACGTCGGGAAAACAAACCGCTATAGCTTCATTGACCGTCATCATGTACTTGGTCTGAAATAATATGAAATGTTAAAAATAAAAGTATGTTAAGTTGTATCATACAATCACCTTTCTTTTGTACGGTAAATTTTGTGCATCTGGAGGTAAAAAATTATATTTACAGTATTGGTGGAATTGAAGTGCGGTTAAGCGTTTCTGTTCATCTGCCGTTGGTGTTATCGCAGGTCGCTGGAAGAGTGGATCTTTCTCTAACGTTTTCCATACATTTAACTGTAAAAAAATAACATTTCCATAAATGGACTGTGATAGACATTATATAGAGTAATTTTGAGCTCGTTTGCACTTGTGGAGCTCTATTACTAAGTCTTCCAGTGAAACCCTATTTAGATTTATTTAAAATTTACACAGAATGCATCACTATTAACTCTGTATTTTTTGTTTTGGTAAAATATATGGTGGTCTTTAAGTTCGTCGAGAAATGTTAGGGTGCGATTCCTTGGGCAATATCTAGAGAAAAAGTTCCTATAAACGTATGTCCTAAAGTGCTCCGTTATATGAGGGAGCGTTTTTATATTCGCGGAATGGGGGATAAGGGGTGGAAATAAAAAAACCAAATTATTTTTCTTTTTCAATATATTCACCTGCAAGACGGATACATTTTTCACATCTTTCAATTAATTTATTTATACTCTCATAAAAAAATGATTTCTCTTTATCTGCAAAATACGCCGAAACTGCCTCCCTGACTTCATCATCGGCAGTAATTTTTTTACCCCGCAGCTTTCGGCAACAGGTAATAATCACTCGGGGCCAGATCTGGGCTGTAGGGTGGGTGATTCACAATTTCGAAGCCCACCTTATGCAGGACAGCTAACGCAACGCGGCTCTTGTGGACGGGCGCGTTGTCGTGCAAAAGGAGCACACCTTTCGTCAATTTTCCCCGTCTTTTCTCTTTAATGGCATCTTTTAGTCGCTCTAATATTGAAGCGTAATATTCTCCGGTTATAGAAACACCTTTATCTTTATAATCAATCAACAATATTCCTTCCGAGTCCTAAAATACCGTTGCCATGAGTTTCCCAGCTCGGGTCGTCTTCAAGGGATTCTCTTCCTTGTTTAAATAAACTATAAAAACGCTCCCTCGTAGAGATACAGGATGATTTATTACACACAAAAAAAATTGCAAAAATTTAGAAAACGTTTAGATAACAAGAAACTGTTAGAATACAGGATGTCAAAAAATAAAAATTTGCAAAAATTTAGAAAACGGTTTAGGAAACTGTTGTGTTGGTTGTCATGATAACAGCATTTATTTGTACTTACGTAACTGTCATAAGTATTGTCAAACAATTAATTTGAAAGTTCGTACCTACAAATCTTTTTTTGTAATTATGGTGAATTATACAAATGCTGAAATGGTAGATATGCATTTTGTGTACGGTCTAGCAAATGGAAATAGTTATGAAGCAAGACGTGTTTACCAACAAAAATATTCTCGGTGCCTTGTACCTCGTGCGGAAACTTTCAGTAATATTCACCGTAGTCTTGCAGAAACTGGTACATTTGTGAGAAACAAAAATACTCCGGGAAGACCTCAAACTATAACAATACCCTAATTAGAGGAAGCTGTTCTGCAGCTAATCGATGAACATCCAGAAACCAGTACAAAAAAGATTGGTAGTTTCCATATTCAGAGAGTACAAGCTCTTCTTCCGCGTGACTTTCCGCAACGCTTAGTCCTTTGTCATTCCGACAAAAAATTGCCCAAAATGTGCAATTTCTATCCTACATTCTATTTACTGACGAGGCGAACTTCTCCAGAAATGTAATTATGAATTTCCACAACAACCATTTATGGTCAGATGAAAATCCGCATGCCATAAGGGAGATGCACTTTCAAGAGCAATTTTCCTTACATGTATGGGCGGGGATAATTAATAATTATTTAATTCGTCCCTTTTTCCTTCCTGTTCGACTTAACTCACTCCAGCACACTTTAAGCCTGCATATTAGCTGTTGGTGGTCATTTTCAACAGTTCCTTTAGGGTTTATTGTAATCGTTTCTTAAATTTTTGAAATATTTTTTTTTATGCGAAATAAATCAGCCTGTATCTCTACAACGGAGCACTTTAGGACGTATGTTTATAGGAAGTTTTTTTCTCCACATTACCCAAAAAATCGCACCTTAAAATTTCTCGATGAACTTAAGGACCATCCAGTATATACAAATATGTCGAGTACAAATACATAGTTATATCTTTTTTTTAATGTGTGATGGGTGCTTAGTTGCAGTGACTCCGTAAGCTGTATCGCTTGTCTGGCTATCACTGCAACTCTCGCGGTGTAGTTTGTGTGTGTAAGTTGTGTTCAGTGGCTTTGTGACAGCATCATATCGCCTTTTATGATGCCGCGCTGTTAATCACTTTGCTCCCAACAGCGAATGGCAAGTTTTAAACTCTCTGAAAAATGTCACCGTCCCTCCAGAGAATTAACCCCGGCACTTTCGTCCTCCCAAACGATAGTTAGCCGCCTAACCACTGCGGCCATCGACCCGTTTCGAAACAGTAAAGCCAAGAAGCTCTCAAATCTAAGAAGAAAAATGTCACCGGTGTAGTTTAGGTTGGTTAACA
>CM043019.1:31304854-31371500 GCA_023690525.1 Holotrichia oblita | reverse complement strand
ATTTGGGTTTAATGTTTGGTGTGGTGTTATAGGATCAACTGTTCTTCCTCCTTTTATTTTTGATGGATCACTAACTGGCAATCGTTATCTTAATTTTTTACAACAAGATTTCGAGGAAATGTTAGATAATTTAAATTTCAGAACCCAAGCAATACTGCAATGGTTTCAACATGACGAAGCGAAATTATTTAACTTCCCTCATCAATGGATAGGACGAAATGCACCCATTGAATGGCCGGCTAGATCCCCTGATTTATCAGTTTTGGATTATTTCTTGTAGGGTGTACTAAAGGACTTAAATCGACGATTTAAGAGAAGCTGTCTTAGTTGCTTTTAATAACATCGATAGGCGTAAAGTCCGCAATGCTACAAATTCTGTTGTGAAGAGATGCAATTTGTGTATTAATAATAATGGAGGTATCTTTGAACATTAATAATGTTGTGCCCAATAATATTTCAAAATAAGTTTTCGTTTGGTTTGTTATTTTTCAGTTCGAAATTCAATTGTTTTTCATAAAAACCATAAAAATATCTATATCCTCTATATTTTTAAAAATAACCATATCTAACCTTATATCATTGTAATCAGCAAAAAATAAGCTTTTTATTGATGTGAAAACCAACTATGGTGCCTATTTAAAAAAACACAATTTTGTGTCATAACTCGATGATGGTGAACGAAAAAAAAAAAAATTAGCTACATAGTTTTATTTGACGTAAAATTATCTAACACTTTTGTCTGAACACTTTTTCTCTAAAATTATTATTAAGCTAAGCATGTTTAAAGAAAATCGTAAAATTTAGATTTCTTTGAATATCTAATAAGCTATGAAAGTTATCGGAGAAACAAAAGCAGTTTTAAATCAAACTCGTAAAACTGCGCATCTTTCCCCATTTAAGCGTTTTTCTATCTCCAGTAGTTTCTGAGATCCCAATGCTAAACATTCAAAAAAACTCACCCTGTATATACGAGGGAGCGTTTTTATATTCGCGGAATGAGCGGGTTGTAGGGGGGTGATTAGGCGCATTGGGGGCGTCGCCTGTGCAGCGACTCATAATTAGTATAAATACGAAGTTTCATTGTTATTAGACAGTTAGTCTGTGAGTTATCGTCAACCAAGTAACATAAACCAAGTAACCAACCAAGTAACAACAGCGCGTAGAGTGTTCGCGTGCATTTTTGGACCTCTGTAATGAAGACAAGGATGGTGTATTGAGTCGAATTGTTACTGGAGAGGAAACTTGGGTTCATCATTATGAACCTGAGTCCAAACAAGACTCCATGCAGTGGCATAAAAAGGGCACAACACCTCCCAAGAAATTTAAAGTGTCACAATCAGCTGGGAAACTCATGGCAACGGTATTTTGGGACTCGGAAGGAATATTGTTGATTGATTATAAAGATAAAGGTGTTTCTATAACCGGAGAATATTACGCTTCAATATTAGAGCGACTAAAAGAAGCCATTAAAGAGAAAAGACGGGAAAATTGACGAAAGGTGTGCTGCTTTTGCACGACAACGCGCCCATCCACAAGAGCCGCGTTGCGTTAGCTGCCCTGCATAAGGTGGGCTTCGAAATTGTGACTCACCCACCCTACAGCCCAGACCTGGCCCTGGCAAAAAATTTACTGCCGATGATGAAGTCAACATCAAACTTGCACCTCGATGCAGAAATTGTAGATATTGATAAGATTAATGCTTAAATTTACATACGCCCAAATTCAATTAAATACAAGTGACTGACAAAAAAGAGGGAGACGAATTACTTGAAAAATAAAAAAATAATTCTTATTATAAAATGATTGGCAACACTGTATGCTATCATAAAATCTAACAATTTTTAATAAAGCTTGATAGATGTAAGTTTTGGAATTCTTTTTGATACTCCCCGCTTTATTTGAATATCGTATGTATCTTCTTAATTGGTTACTATTCTAATCGGATTCAATTTCTGAATCGATATAATGAATCCTTTATATCGGTAATACCTTTTACAAAATGTCAATAATGATGGCGGTATATCTTTTATGTCATTCATCAAGTAATTGACTGTTATAAGTGTCAGAAATTAATATCGTTGACGTTTGACATATATGTATACATTCTTTTGGACTAAATATGTGACCGCAAAATTAGCCGTGTATAATCTTCTCTGTTTAACAAACAATTATGGGAAATAATCATTGCATAACTGGGTGAGTCTGTTACTTATTATCTTTATCTATTAAGATATCTTATAAGAATTAGCAGTTTTCCAGTTCGTGTACGCTTCTGTCTATTCTAGCTTATCTCAAATCTTACCTCAATTAAGAATATATATTTTATTTTTTTGTATTATCAAATTTCTAATTAATTTTCGTCAACGTAAAAACGCGATGATTTTAAAATACATAAATTTATAAATTACAAAAATCGTATAAAATAGTTTTATTTAAAATGCTGTTGGGGGCATTTCAAAATAAACATCCAAGATTTAGATTGAATCTTAATTGACACTTTCTAGTTTGTGTATCGTTGGTAAGGAAAATGACCTTGACTTATGTATGTTCAAAAAAAAGTCATCAAAAAAGACTTTAAACGAAGCATTCTAAACTTATCTCATTTCTTTCTAACTTTACAAATGTATTTGCTACTACAGTAAAACCTGTGACTAGCGGCCACTAAAAAAATCAAAATTGTTGGCCGTTATTTAAAGGTGATGATTAAAGACAGGTGATGGATATTACTCACGCCTAATTCAATATTTTTTTCTTTTAGAAATAAAACTCATTTGGACATTATTTTAAATGATTTAGTTTAAACTTAAAATAGAGAATACAGAGACACATACATAACTAAACTAAAAGTGTATACATTTTGTTTTGCGTTTCTTTGTAATATGTATACGTGCACATAGACTGCTTTTATTTTTTGACAAAAAATGCTTCAATTTTTGTTTGTTTTGGATTTTTTAACTTAGATTTATACATTTCACTTTCACATTTCTGTAAAAAAAATTTAAATGTCTATAACCATGTCACCGTTATTGTTACACAGGAAGTAGCTCTGTATTTCTTTTAATTTTTCGCACACTTCGCCCATATTTGACAAAGTTGATTTTGGATCTTCAAACTCTTCTATCTTGTTGTTATCGGAATCGTCATCATTATTGCATAGTTTTTCAACAATGTCTGCTATACTAAGATCAGGATTCGCTGTAGGTTAATCATTGTCAATTGAAGCAACGTCGTGTAAACTTGCAAATACCCTGCCGATTTTTGGAAATAGCTCAGCAATGGGTATCTCGTCCTCCTCGCAAAAATCTTCATTAGATTGAACTACTCCTGCGAATCCAGCTTTGGAGAAACAGTTTGTTATTGTAGAGCGAGAAACCTGTGTCCATGCAGTTGCAATCCATAGCGCACTTAGATTTTAGATTTATGGTTTTTTTCGAATCTTCAAAATCACAATCACTCTCAATGAACGTTAATAGTCTTTTGACTAACGGCTGACAATACGACGTAGTGTTTGGACGCAAAAAAATCAATTTGACATTTTCTAGCATAATGTTAGGCGTGAAGTTGCATTATCCAGAAATAGAAGCACCTTTCGATTTTGTATTTTCATTTTCATGTCAAATTGTTGCAGCCATTTTGTCATAAAATCTGATCTCATCCAAGCCTTTTTGTTATTATTATTATTTTTCGATATGATTACGCTTAAAACACCAAGGATTCTTACTTTTTTCCAATAACTAAAAGGTTTTCTTTGTTGCCTTCCATATATTCGCAGAATAAAATAGTTAACCGTTGTTTTGCTGATTTTTTCCCATTGCATTTATCGTATTTTAATGCAAAAGTTTTATTTGGCATGGTGCGATAATACAGACCTGTTTCGTCAACATTAAATATATCCTTCGGGGAATAATCCTTTAAAATTAATGGTAATTTAGATATCCATGCTTCTTCATCTTGCCAATTTACATCAGCGGACTCACCACAAATTGATTTAAAAGTGATATTGTGCCTTTGACAGAAACATTCCAACCAACCATTTGAATCAACAAAATTTTCGATGTTTAAATTTCTTGCTGTCTATAGCGCCTTTTGTTTAATCAATGATCCAGATATGGGAATGTTTTCATTGCATTCATGCAGAACCACTTATACACAACTTGATACGACCTGTTACTCCACCCGTTTTAGGGAATTTCCGTTTCTGATTCAAATTAATACCATCTTCATACATCCTTTTAATCACTTTTGATTTTTAGGATATCGTTAATTTGGGTTTTCCCAACTCCGAATTGTTCGGCTAACTTCCACGAACTTAAATTATACTTTTCGCTCTCCTCGATAATATCAATTTTGTCTTTGAGTGACGAACGTTTTTGTTTTTTCGAATAAACAGTTGTAAAATAATTCTACCGTGTTTCATTATAACTAACAACAAAACGTCCTTTATACAGTTAAATGCTATGATTCTGCTTTAAACTGAACAACAAATACGTAAGTGTATTAAAATTTTCGATACGGACGATGACCGTTATTGAAAGGTAAATTTTATTGCGTTTATGCCATAAAATATTGGGATCGTCTGGTCGTGGCCGCTTTGTAACGGCGGCCGTTATTGCAAGGTTTGTATATATGGAAATACTCATATTGTAGATCTTTGCAATGTTAAATCTGGCCATTATCACAGGTGGCTGTTTTATACACGTGACCGTTAACACAGGTTTTACTGTGTATACTTACTATTTCTATATGCAAGTATTGCACACTATTTTTATGGACCACAATTTATACCCACACAAAATTAGCAGTTTGCCAAATTGCATCACCTACGCTTTGCTCAATTTTTAGACAGCTCAATCCCTCTGATGATCTTATATAAAAAACAAACGCAAGCAGCAATTGCCTAATTAGCCCGGCTGTATTGCAGTAATCTATTTCAGCGCTTCCCAATTAGTGGTGCCACCTCCTCACGAGTCAGAAGCTTAAGTGTAGAATTATGAAAAAATCATTAAAAAAATTAGTCATTAAGTATTGAAAGCACTGGTGGCATTCCTCAATGTGTTTCGTAAGTAGCAATAGCAAATTCGATATAAACTCGTACATGGCATAGTCATAGACCAGTCTTTCTGGTAGCTATTCAAGGCTTATTATTGGACCAATTACGCAATATTATAATGGAAATACAAGCAGTGAGTGTTCATTAAGTAAGGCACAGCATCAAGGACAACAGTTTTTGAGATAAAGAGATTCATACAGTATAGAGGATTTGAAATTCAGTTTTATAAAGTTTTGTCATCATTGGAGACTGCTGCAACCCAGTCGTATTTTGTACTTGCGGAGAAGTCCTAATAAATGATATTAAAAATGAACTAGCACATCTGAAGCCAAAACCATGTTCCGAAGCATAAGAAACCTATCGGATAGAATGAGGAAAGTTCTACAATGTATCGACTTGGTAGACTTATTGTGCCATCCATCAGGAAGCATTGATAACCAAAGAGGTTTCAAAGGAATCGAATCAAAAATGACAACTGTATAGAAATCATAAATTTTCTCAAGAACAGAGCACAAGTATGCTAAGAAATCGAAATTGAAGAATCATAAAGCAAACTGAAGTAAGGTGGTTTTCGAAAGAAATTGCACTGATATTTGAAAGTGACATCCGTCAGTTAGCATAACCACAAGCATATCTGTCCTTTAACAGACATAATAATAACATATGGGGAGCCAGTTCCTCTGTAATTGGCTCAAAACTATTGCAAATTACAAGGAGCTATAAATTATTTCCAAGAGGTGGGCGAAATTGAAACAATAATTTTTAATTGGAAATGATGGGAGATACGAGTCACAAACAAAAATATAGAATCGTTCCACAACTTGTGGAACGTTTTAGAAATGGTGCAGAAGACCCTGCCAAAGGAACAACCTCGATTAATCAAGCTTCATTTGCAAAATTAAAAGAATACTTTCAGAGAATAATTTTCCTTTCATGACAAAAATAAAGCTTACATTTAAAATCTATTCTCCATAACAGAAAACGCGTTCTTGAGAGGAAAGGAACGAGAAGATTTCATTGGCTTACTTGTCAACTTACATTGAAGGTTTGAAGGAACTGACTGACTTTTGAAGTTGCATTGCCTGTAAATTTTTGCCCTTCGGGGAGAAAGCTTTGCAGATTCTAAATCCAAATAAAAAATAAATCGAGAAATACAATCATTCCTTCTGTCATAACTTTTGGTGGGGTTTTTAGATTACTCAAATTGTAGTTGTGGCATGGCAAATTATTATTGCCCTTATCTGAATACAAAATGACAGGCACACAGGCAACAATCTTACTTTTAGAGATCGTAAATGAACAAATCTGGCGTATGTACCTGATTATTTAATAGTGAACTGATTGTAAATTTCTAATTAATAAGCTGCTGTCTTTGCTTAAACCTGTTGCTGCTCTCCAGCCATATATTCAATTTTTCTATGTTCAGTATCTATTTGATGAACAAAATATAGATTAATTATTAATTAATATCTAAACAAACGACCCACATTTCAAACATCTAATGTAATACTTAATATTTTTAATTCATGTATGTACATATAAATTGTGGCACATCTTTGAAACAAAGAAAGAAATAAATGAAAACAATTTTTTTTTGTTTTAATAGAACTTAAAAAACTAAGGAGACAAAATATGAATATAAGATTTTTATTAAGTAACATACAAACTGTACACAAAATCTACATAAAAAATTCATATAAATAAGAAGTAGGTACATAAATAAAATTATATTAGCAAACTTATGTTTTAGGTTTATTCATAGTATCAGTCATACCACTTGGATTCATGTTTTCATTCGTTGTCCATTTTGAATTGCTACTGTTCTGATGATGATTCTGATGGTCTTGTTTCATCTCTTCTTGGTGAACTTCCTCATTCTGACCAGGAGAACCTCTAGTATTAGCTCCGTTGGTCCACATACTAGGGTTTCTTGAATGCATCATCTGGTCAACGGGTACCTTGTCTTTTTCGTCGTGTTTTGGTGTTGCAGCAGTTCGTTCCATATCCTTTTCTTTCATTTCCATCGGCGCCTTCATCGCAGAAGTATCGGCATTGTCTTCGCTGGCCCTGTACGCCCCTGGAGGAACGTACGATGAGGGTGGTGAATATCCAGGAGGCATAGGAGGTACTGGATTGTATCCTTTATAAGAGCCTGGGGAGAATTATAATCAGGTTTCATAGGAGGTGGTGGAGGGTATGGTGTTTTAGGAGGGGATGGAGAGTAGGATGAAGAACCTGGATAACCTGCAGGAGGATATCCTCCGTTTCCGGGCATTTTTGAACCACCGGATGAGTAACCTCCATCGTGACTGTAGGAATGCGGTGAATAAGATCCTCCGCCGCCACCACCGCCGCCACCGCCGCCACCACCGCCGCCGCTGCTACCACCACCACCATATCCTGAATATGCTGCGTTGTAATTATAAGGATAGTAACTACCGCCCTTATAATTGGACGATCCACCATATTGCGATTTAGAATCACCGCCATCTCCATATTTTCCACCATCTCCATACTTTCCACCATCACCGTATTTTCCACCGTCTCCATATTTGCCACCATCGCCATGTTTTCCACCATCTCCGTATTTTCCACCATAATAGCCATATCCTCCAGATTTTCCATATCCATCACCTACGTTATAGTATTTTGGATGATACCTCATCGAAGCTCTTCCTGATGGTAATGAAGTTCTATAGCCACCGTAATATCCTTCGAAAGGACTTCCAGAATGACTTCCTGAATGACTTCCAGAAGATGACATAGACATACTTGCGTGTGGAATTGCCGATGTATAGCCTGCTAAGCTGGGTTGACATGTGATTACTATACCATGGTGTTCCATACCCTCATCGCCGCCTTTATCCTTCTTCTTCTTCTTCTTACCACCGGCGCCTTTAAATTTAATCAAAGTAGGACCACCGTGACCAGCTTCGTCAAAACCTGGATGATGACCGTAACCATAACCGTAATCGTCACCATAACCATAGCCTGCTGATCTCATCGGATGCATAAATTCCATGTCGTTGTTTCTCTCTTCCATGTCGTTACCAACAATTTCGAAATCATTCATTTCATCTTCTTCCATCGATTCTTCTGCTGATCTGTAAGATCCGTAATGGGTACCTTTAGGATAATTGGATTCTGCTTTACTAGATGAGGAAAATGCGGCGTTAGAAGTGGTAGCGTAAGATGAGGATGGTTTAGCGGCTGCATACGCTGGTTTCGCATAACTCTGACTGGAGGATTGCGAAGAGGAAGAGGTGAAAGCGGAACTAGGCATTTTATAATCGGCATTTTCTATTGGTACCGTATAAATGCGGTTTCGATTCGCAAACCTCGTACGGCTTCTGATACGGATCACTGGGACGAATTTCGACGCAAAACGTAGTGGTTGCAGATTTCTTGTGCCGTATTCCACTGTCGTCTTCTTTTGCTTCCTCGATCGGTTTTAGCGCAGGTGTATCTTCATGTTTCTCGATGTTGCTCTTCGTTTCCAAAACTGGACCTTTTATTGCTTCGAACGATATAGGTTCTTGAGGAGCCGCGTTTATTGAAGCCTCTACGATTAGCAGGAAAACGAATGTGAGTACCTGCATGATGGTAAAATACAATGTGCAACTGATAATTAATCATTTACGAGCTGTTTTATATGATAGTTATTTGCTGAATTTACAAACAAAGCAGAAATATTCGACCTACTTCTATAGTAGGTATTATAACGTAATATTTGTTTTCGTGTAAGGTTTGGTATTTTAAACTAATGCAAGGTTTGATTTGATTTAAATTTATAACAATATCCGCAAACAATATTATATATCGCAGCTACCTAAATTTGTTTCTAAATTATTATAATTCGGGAAAAAATTAAAATTATACAATCTGTTAAAAATATTAAAATGAGTAATAAGAAATACTTCAATTGAAGTGGAATAATGTCTGATACATACGAGATTACAACATTTTGATAACATTAAATACAATCAATCGATAATAATCACAGAAACAATCACACAAGATTTGATAATTATCACTATAGGTTTAAAACAATCTGTCAGTCAGGTTAATATGCAATTTTAGCACCACATTATGTCTACATAGAATTTGCAACATTTTTGTCTGTATTAAGACTTAAAATCCAATTAAACTATCGAATTTGACTCATTTCATACAGTTTTATTTCATACAGTTTTCCAACTCTTTGTTCTAGAATCTAATACAACATTGAAAGAAATAGAATAAAGAACATGTTTAATACATATTACTTCCAGTGTTATTTTAGTATTAAAACTATTTCAAACGAGACAATGCAGGAAACATGCTTCAAAAGCTTTTTATTTTGCATTTTAAACTTCATATTCACTTCTATACATATTGGCATCAGCCACTCTGTCTTTCAACAAACTCTAAACAAGTGTTTATTGTGCAAGAATACATAGCCCCTTTGATTATTAATTGCTAATTCAAAATATCTTGCAGAGAAACCTATGATTATTTTGACATAAACGGGTCTGTATATTTTAATTAGTGGATAAAAGTTATCGTTATATTTATAAATAATAAACACGTGTGTTGAAAAACAAACAATTTTTTTAGTAAAAGTTATTGTGAATTTTGTCTGTTTACCTATTTTATAGAATACTTTTTTCAAGCGACCCCTTCCATTTACCTATAGAACTAAAGGGAAATATACGTTTTGAAAAATCGATTCTCACAAAGAAATATTTGTGCTAGATTGGATATAATTTAAAAGTAGTTTATACGAGTAATAATAATACCCCTCTAATTTCTTTTAGATTATTCTCCGATCATATACACAAACGGTTTACCGTAGTGCTAAGACATTCGGCACATAAGTCTGTCCGTCTAGTCTTTTTGTTTTTCAATTTATTTGCGATCTCGTATCCTGTTGAACCTTTTTTTAGTTCAAAATTATGCAGCTGTCTCCAGTTACGCAGTAATAATTTCGAAGAATCTTACGCTATTTACACTTTTAGTTTTTTTTTTAATTTAATAAAATTGGATTTGGAGAAAAAAACTCCTGGTCCCCAGCCCTGCCACCCCCGTACTTTCGAATTTTGTGTATGCTATCATTTTGTGCCGCAAAAAGAAAATTTTGTGCTTTTATATTAAGCGAGTTATAGGGCTCTTTTTGGCGGGGCCAGAGACAGGCGAGCCCTGCCACCCCTGCATTTCGAAATTTTGAATATGCTATCATTTTGTGCCGCAAAAAGAAAATGTGCATCCATATTAATCGAGTTATAACGATCTCAAAATCCGGCCCTGGCATGTCACCAGCCCCGCCACTTCCTATTTCGAAGTTTCCTATACGCTATCATTTTGTGCAGCACCACATTTTCTTTTTGCGGCACCAAATAAGCACAAAATGATAGCATATACAAAATTTGAAAGTGCGGGTTACGGGGCTGGAGACAAGCACCTAAAAACTTGATAATAGTGTTTCAAACGATTTGGTTTATATTAATAGTATTTGATTAAAGTATGTAATTATAATTTATTTCAAAAAGTAGATTGGACATGCTGGAAAGGTTGAGAATATTGAATTTAGCACATAAAGTGTGCAACTCGCACATATGTAAATACACTAAATCTAAATAATGACAATTATTCTACTAATCTAATAAGCTAAAAACAAATATGTTTCATTTTCTCACTAAGTACGATTTTATTTGGAAATTCCATTTGTAAATGGATCAAACATGGAATTGTTTTTTAATTAAAGAATGCATTTATATCTTAATAATTCTAAGCGTTACATAAGTTAAATAAGTAAATAATTAAAATAAACATATTTTAATAGAATACTCGATACCATAAAAACGCAACCGATTATAAAGGTGAAACTTGGTATTTACGTTTTATTTTGTTTCTCAAAAGAGTACACTGTCTTTGCCAAGTATCCTTTAATTTTCCATAGGAAAATGTAGTCCAGCTTAAGTCCAAAATTTATAGTGTTCATGCTTGTGGTGTTGATGCTTGAGCATGCGATTTTGACATATTTGTAATGACATTTATGTCAAAATTATGTATTTATGCATCAACAACACAGTACGCGTAAACTATAAATCCGGGTGTGAACTAAGACCCGGATTTACATATATTTCGTGCTTAAAGTTGTGGCCATGCTCGGGCACGTTATTTTAACACAAATGTCTCCAAATTGCGTTCCCAAGCATCGGCACAACCTTACAACTGTAAGCACGAACTATAAATTTGGACTTCAGAGTCAACTATGATTTTAGATTTGTTTCTATTTTGCAATAAATTTACTATGTTTGTCTAAGTAATGTGTAACACGTAAACAATATTAGAGCAGTTTTATAACCAAACCAATATTCTTACAATTTCCCACAATTTTGAAAATATTAAATAAAATCTAGGTACCTAAGTAGGTTAAGACGCACCTTATAAAATAGGACTGTAAACCTAAATTTTACAATTACATACTTGTTTTATTAATAACTGTTTTATTTTTCAAATACAAACTATATCTAGATTTTATTTAATATTTTCAAAAATCGATAACTCGGAGACGGTTGGATTTAGGTACGTTATGTGTATTACAATTTTTACTTAGAATTGAAGAAAGAATTGAATTGAAATCTAATAATATACAGGTGGTTCCGTTTAAAAAAATGTAACTTTGACGTGCCACGACTTTACCACCAACCCTGTATACTTTTTTTTTTAATGTGGTGGGTGCTTAGTTGCAGTGACTCCGTAAGCTGTATCGCTTGTCTGGCTATTACTGCAACTCTCGCGGTGTAGTTTTTGTGTGTGTATGTTGTGTTCAATTGGCTTTGTGACAGCATCATATCGCCTTTTATGATGCGGCGCTGTTAATCACTTTGCTCCCAACAGCGAATGGCAAGTCGATCCGGGATTAAACTCTCTGAAAAAATGTCACCGTCCCTCCAGAGAATTGAACCCCGGCGCCTATCGTCCTCTCACAACGATAGTCAGCCGCCTAACCACTGCGGCCATCGACCAGTAATTAAAAATTAAAATTATTATTAGCTAATAAGTATTTAAAAACCCTAAAACTTTTGTATTTAACTTTTTCCGGTATCTCGTATATTTTACCCAATAATCCGTTTCCATACATATCAGCGACCCTGTATATTAACAACCACATTTCAGATCTACTATATTGCAATTGAGCCTAAAAGTTGAGCTTTGTTATGCAACGTGACGATGGCTAGATAACCAAGTCTAACTAAAATTGACTAATAAAACTGACTCCATATGAAACGCTGGAAAAAACAAATCACCCTGCGAACGAGTGCAATGAAAATAGATCAAATCACAATTCACTTCTCACTTCACTTGTATAATATCTTCAACAATGTACTAATTCCAACTTCATGCCCACTAGAGGACATCAGTACATTATCGGGGGTATTATACAATTAAGGTTGAAAAGGGAACTGCAATCAAATTAGATCTTGCATTTAAAGGATAGCTGACGAGATTGGATGAATCGAAACCACGTGGTCCTAATACTCTATCTAATACTTGATCTATTTTCATTAAACTCGTCCGCAGGGCGATTTCCAACAAAAAGTAATACAGTGGGAGTCCATAATCTGGAATAAATTCAGTAAAGCGAAGTCTTTTTTCCGGAAATAAGTATGTTCGGATACGTCGATTAGTATTTTAAATTGCCCACTTTTTCATCTGACAAAATTTTATATAGCGTGTGCCAAATTTGAGTTATGACGTCATCGACAATTTTTTAAATAGCAGGCCTAATTTTTTACTAACTATTCTTAAAGGGTATATCCAATTGCACATGCGTACCAAATTTCAAGTTTTTATTCCTTGTCATTAAAAAGATATTTCACAATAACTAAGTAATTCGAAAAATGAAGAAATATGATTCAACTTTATTTTTATGAAATTTAAAAATGGCATGTCAAAAGTTTTTGTTTATAATTTTTTTGTCAAACCAGGTTGACGTCTTATCACTATGTCAAAAAACAAGGCAATAAAAATAAGTAAGAAGCGAAGCTAGTATTCAACTCGTATTGAGCGAGAACATTTATTAGTTTGCCGTTTTGTAAGAAACACCGTTTGTTGAACAATCGACCAAAATGCAGTATTTAACTGAAACCTACAAAATTGAAATTTTAATGATTGGCTACGGGGATAGGACAAGAACACAAGATGAAGTTACTCATTTATTCAGAGAGAACTATCCTCACTTACCACCCATATCTCAAAGTACTGTAAGCAAGATTGAAAGACAGTTTCTGGAAAATGGGCATTTAAGGAAAACAAATAATCATCGTCAGAGTGCGACACAATGAAGAAGTAAAACTTAATGTACTTCTTTCTGTTCAAGAAAATCCTAATATCTCCACTAAGCGGATAGGTAGGGAATTCGAAATTAGCCAGTCTTCGGTGTCAAGAACTCTTAAAGCGCACAAATTTTATATCTATAAATTGACAATCCTCCAGTAACTCACAAACTAAAAAACGTTCTATTCTCTGATGAATTAACGTTTATGTTAAACGGTGAGGTAAATCATCAAAACCGTCGTTATTGGGCAGTCAACAACCCACGATGGATGAGGGAAGGCCACAGGCCAAGGCAATTTAATAGTTATTTACGAACCAAGCGCGAGCCGGAGGCGAGCGCTTTATGGGCACGAATTCGCGAAATGTATCACGCACGAAGTTTGTACAATATTTTTTGTACGAGAACTATAATAATAATACATATTGTTAATGTACGTTATCGTTTATGACCATATTATTAAGGTTAGGGATTTATGATTTTAAAATGTCACTAAATTAATCAAGTTCCAGTAAGTACCAACTTTACTTTTACGCACTCGTGCTTGAAGTGACTTTTTACGCACGCAAATCGAATCGTGAAATGACAGGTTTTGATAAGCGAGTACAAAAAATACTAATCGACGTGTCCGAGCATATTTCCGGAAAAAAGATTGTCTTCGTTTTACTGAATTTATTCCGGATTACAGACTCGCACTGTATAGGCGCTCATAACTTTTTACAAGCATTTTTGGCTTTTTAAAACTGACTTCAATTGAAACAAGTAGAAGATGATGGCTAGGTTTGTAAAGTCTACCTGTTTATAACAATTTATTTTGGATTTTTTTCTTCCTCGGATAGCAATTTACCTCTCAATATATTTATTAACTGATATGTATACTTCGATAATATACATATTTAACAATAAATAAACTTAGTTCTTCACTGGATCTCGTGGTGCAGAAGTAGAACACTAAACACTTTAACCCACTAAACACCAAAAAAGTTTTAACTAAAACACCGACGCGTTTCAACAGCAATGCTGTCATTATCAAGGATAATAAAACTCATTTTATTATCGCCTCAGTTTTATTATCGCCTTGATAATTACAGCATTGCTGTTGAAACCCGTCGGTGTTTTAGTTGAAACTTTTTTGGTGTTTAGTGGGTTAAAGTGTTTAGTGTTAATAAATAAACTTGTGAAGATCTTTTGAGGCTTTTTTCCACTGGAAGGTAATGCCTGAACTCATACTGTTGCTAAATGTTTATAGTTGAACTTTAAAAGTAGAAAGATCTATAGAAATTTTGGTGAATGAAGTAGAAAGAATTTACTTGTTACTCAATAATATTGCGGATCTATTAACCACCATTCATATTCCATCAAAATTTCTGTTTAGTTAAAAAAATCACTTCAATGTATGTACAAAACCGAAAAAAGACATTTGTTATTTACGAATAGGTATATTAATTACGCAGAATTAGCACCCACTTCCTTCTTACCCATGATAGTTTACAATTGACGTCTATAATAAACGCATTTAATAAAGTTTTTAGCTTTCAACATTTCCAGTTTATATTTATAAATTATATAAACAAAGATTAGCATTTATTTATGGAATTATAGATAGCTATTGTAGATATTTTTAGAAAAAAATAAATCGCTTCACTAAATTGTTAGTCTTATATGTTACAATTGTGACATGACCTCATTTATATTTGTTTTTTAGACCATACTATATTACATATACATACCTTGGTAGTGTCTTTCATCATACCGTTGTATTAATTTACTTCAATCAGCATTCTTTATCTAGAAGTAGTTTACCTAAACAATGTCTTCAATTACGTACACATATTACGAAAGTGTACATACTTATATGCAAGAATAAAAGTACGCATTTCACGAATATATAATCAAATAATTTATTCGAAATAGTAATTACAATAATTCTAGTAGAGAGTTAAACATAAAAAATAAATAATATAAATAATATTAAAATCAATTACAGTTTTTAACTTTAGAATCATGAAACTGTAGACGAAGAATTATTATTGACTTGAGTTATCTCTGGCTGCTTTCCTCCACTTGATTCTAAGAGTAATTCACCTCTTAATTTGTCAACGAATGTTTTTATATTCTTTTCAATTTGTTCAAAATGTTGAACCTCTTTCAATTTCTTCAATATCTCATTCATAAGTTCGTTAGTTCTTTCCAAATCTTCAATTGTTGTTTCTTGACGATTTTGTTCGACCTCTTCTGGAGAAGGTTGTACGTTACTACTTATGTTACCAGAAATCTTCTCCGATTGTATTTCCGCAGCTGGTGAAGCATCAATTGCAGATGAAGACTCAGTTGTCAATAACCCGTCATTTATGGGAGTCGCAGGCGAAATTTGACCTGTTGCCGATTGGAAATGATTTTCAGTATTTTGCTCATTTACCTTAGATTGTTGAACGCCCATATCGTTGGGGTAAGATGATCCAATATGTTGATATTTTTCGTTCAAATTTTCAACACTAACTATTGACGGTTTAATACTGGATAAATCATCCGTTCTGAAAAAATTTAAATTCTCGTCTGATGATTCTCCTACGATCGTATTTCCCGGATTAGTATATCCCACGAGATATTTTCCTGGATCTTTATCTTGAGTAAACGATTTATCATACGTCCACAGCATATCGTTTTTAATCGGAACGTAAATATGATCGTTGAATTCACCGCTGTAATCAGCAAAATTTCGATTTTTTATAATATTACCTTTATGGTTCTCTTTATCTTTAAGCCATGATGTTCGCCCTTGTATATCGCCGACCGTAACGAAATATTTATCAAGAACCTCGTCATCGACTGATTCCATATCACAAAATCTGCTTTCAATAGCTGGAGCTAAGCTCGCTTCGATCGCAGGACATATTTCCAATGGTTCTTTATTGTTGCTCCAGATACTTTGATAATCTGCCCTTTTCGTCATCGTATGAACGCTTACATTGTTACCGAAATTATTTGATGGAATGACGTTACTTTTGGCAACTGCAATAACGACGCCTATTGCAAATAATGGCAACATTTTTTCTTGCGACTATCATGTGCAGCAAAATATTCCTTACTTATACGTAAAATACAGGGTTACACATGTTTGTTTGTTTCATATGTTTGCAATGGCGAATGTGTTTTATATTCAAGCAAAATCAAGGTTGAAACGGTTTAAATTCTGATGCCAATACAAACATTTATCAATGTTTACACATATAAGATATACTTTTATTATATTGTTGATTATTATCTAACGAAAATTTATCTTTTCCAGATTTTTCAAGAAACAGATAATTGGTGATAAATCTCTGAATGCTGTACTCGTAGTAATCGAACATTTAAAGGAAAGTATGTGAGTTCAAAGCAGATACTACTGTTCTAGCACATTTCTTTTATGATTGCATAAATATTACGATAAGTAAATTCTCTTATATTATTTCATTAAAATCTGATACAAAAAGAAACAGATGCTTAAACTTAAAATATATTTAAGATTGAACATAATCGTAAGATAATAGGGTCCATGACATAATCTTTCACAATGATTAAAAAAAAAACATGTATCACATAAAATTGATGATTTCTACAATTTAAAATAAAAAGTATATTCGAGATCATCATATATAGGGAGAGCCGGTTAAATTAGCAAAGAGGTGTAGATTCAAAACCACACTACAAATCCATTTTCAAATTTTACTTGTCATGCTTCATTTGTTTAGTATTGAAGAAAAACTCAAATCTCCCTAATTTCTTTTATTTGCCGTAACATTTTTGTTACTTGAGATATTAAGATGCCGTTTGAAGCAATTTAAATTGTAATCTAAATACTTTTATTGACGCTTAATAAAACAAATTTCTTTTGTGCAAATTTTTAGTAATCTCACCTAACCTCAAAATTCTAAATTGGAACCGTGCAATTCTTGTGGCTCTTTTAAAAGACGATTTTTTTCTGAATACAATCATGTATCGCATGATATGGAAATTTTGTCAAAATTTGGAAAATTAAGCTTATTCTGATTACGGGGAGACATTACAACTTTTTATTTATCGCGTTATCTATTAAAACAACACGGTTGTCATGATACGAACCTGTCAGAAGTGTCAATTACTTCAATTTATAACGGATAATTTTGAAAAATACGATGTATTTTGCACGTATATCAAAAGTTTGAAAAGCGTAAAACTAACATTTAATAACACAAATTTCATGTGTGCTTATTATTAGTAACCTAATCTCACCTCAAAATTTTTCAGTTGAGCGTTTGAATTGTGTATCGCATGATATGGAAACTTCTTAAGTTTGAAAAATTAAGCCTATTCTTTATAGGAAGCAATCTCAAACTTTTTATTTATCATACTATCTATGAGAAAAGCACACTATCATACATGTACTCACAGGAAACGATAACATCGTACTTATCATTCTTAGTTAGCTTTTGAATCTACACATTTTCGCTAATTTAACCGTCTCTCTATGTCTTCAAATAAAAAGTTACCCATGTTGTCCCTACGAAATTCGGGCACCTTGTATTCTCGTTTTCTTTTTTCCAGCGTTTATTTTTTAATATATTTTCGGTTTTTCTGCATGTAAATAATATGTACCTAATTACAGGAACCATACATTTTCTTTATTGTAGTTGTCAAAACAGAGCATTCAATCTTAGTGCTTCAAAAAAAAAAAGACGAACCTTAGAGCTATCCTAGAGCTATCTTACGGTGTTATAACGACATATGCTTTGAGCAAAAATAATAGAAATTTCCTTATACAGGATCATTCACGGAACTGGTTCGTTAGAACTTTTTGATGTTCTTGAAATTCAACATTTCTGAAAACTTGTAATTATAACTGATATCATCTGAACTCATCAGCAAAATTATTTAAGCAGCAGCTCAGTCGTTTGTTGGCGGGAAGTGTTGTTTATACAGTCAATGACTTCTATAATATGCAATTTTGATATGTTTTGGATTGTATGGTTGTCTAGGGGTGTTTTTAAGATGTTTTTATTATATTTCTGTGTATATATTTATTATTATTTTTATACTTTTTGACATGTTCTACATATTTAATATATAGGGTGGGGAGAAATTCGCGTAAGATGTACACGTGGCGATCTTCTTCGTTAAATTCTTAGCCGTTTATCTTAATCCGAAAATCTTCTATCTTACATCCTGCGTCTACACGAAGTCTCTAAAGTTTCAGTTTTGGAGTTATTAACCGCGCATTTTTAACTATCCCTTTGTTGGTAAAAGAAAGAAAAGTTAAATAATGTGGTACTTTAAAGATTAGTTTTTTATAAATACTATCCTTTCGCATTATAATGATGTTTTTAACATTTCTTTGTGTCTATATTTTTACTTTAAATACATATGGCAACATAGTATTGTGAATGCAGTATTTAAAACGATTTAAAATAGCATGATAGGTTACCTTGTCAGATTTTATTAATAAATAGTTGACATACATATTTCGAGTTGTCAAATTTAATTGTCATCCTTGGCTGTTTTTCTCATTCAAAATAATAATTTCTAGTATTTTCTGTTATTCATAACAGTAGTAGGTTTATTAATTTAGGTAGGTAAGTTTATTTAGATCCTTGTTCGGTTTTTTTCGCGTTTTAATTTTTATTTCGTTAACACAATGTGATAAGCGTACGATAAAAATTGTAATTGTAATTTTTAAATAAAAAACAACTTTCGAAGTTAATTTTGTTTCGATAAATAAGTACTTATTGAATTAAAAAGCGTTGTTTTTCCATTTATTACAGTACAATAACATTAATAGTGCAAAACTTCATACAATAGGGTTCTGTGCACCCTCAATTACAGCGCAAATCAATACAATCTTCAGTACTATACATACATACAACACTGTTGCCAAATGTATGTTTTCTTCAAGCGGTTCCCGAAGGCACACGAAGGATGATACACACTAATAGTATTAAAACTTTTCACTCGGAATTGAATGAAGAATACTGTTACGTGCAACTCTTACGCCAATTTCCCCCACCCTGTATTTTACGGAACTAAATATATTTGTATTTACGACATTGTACCAACGACGTCAACTTTCTTCATTTCAATAGCATAGTATATTTTTTACGAGTTTTTTGTATCAGGCATACAATTCTGCATAAAAACTTACTAAAACACCCTATATCAAAAATCAGCCGTTTTTGAGTTATTCATTCATACATCAAACTTACGTCCTAAAATTTATCATAATTTATACAGGGTCGTCCGAAGTTAACGTTCATTTCAACCAACTTTACGTCGATAAAAGTAACTTTTTTTAAATGGAACATCCTATATTAGTTAGTTATTAGAGAGTAGAGTTATAAGAGATTTCCCGATGAAAGTCCGAATGTATGCTATTTTGGGTAATAACCAAATATGAGGTCTTTAGCTGCAATGCCTTCAGAAATACGGATTTTTGAACATAACATTGAAATTGGTCCTATATTTGAAAAAAAATTGAATAACTCAAAAACGGCTGATTTTTGACATAGGGTGTTTTAGTAAGTTTTGATGCAGAATTGTATACCCGATACAAAAAATATACCATGCTGTTTAAATTAAGAAAGTTGATGTCAACTTCCGATAAACCGGAAGTGGTACGATGGCGCAAATAATTTTGCTCATGAGTGTCCACATGATATCAGTTATAACTACAAGTTTTCAGAACTGTTCAATTTCAAGAACATCAAAAAGTTCTAACGAACCAGTTCCGTGAATGATCCTGTATACAGGATAACAACTTGAACTACGAAAGCCTATCGACAGGGGAGGTAAAATTAAATGTATTCATTTTAGTATTGTCAACTGTTTGTATGACCGGAATGTCAGTGGTTATGTCAAATACTATGGCAAATTATAAAACCATTTTATAATTTGCACTTTTTCATTAATTATGTACCTATTCCATTACGATAAAGTTTGATGGTTCGGTAAAGTATTTGACATGACCACTGACATTCCTGTCATATAATAAGTTAACAATAGTAAAATGGATACATTTAATTTTAACTCCCACCACCCTGTCCTTTTGTAGTTCAAGTTGTTAGCGTGTATGTATGTATTTATATCTACTGAGCCACAAAATAAATTTTCGAAGTATGCCATGAATTAATTCAGTTATGTCGTAGATTGATTCAACGAGTTAACCTACTACATCTCTTATTCAATTTGACGTTTATGTTAGATGGTTAAGTTAAGGTAATAGAAAAATTGAATTTCACGAGGAAGACGGTTATTGAAAGTTTTGGTTGTTGAAATGTGTAAATAAGAATTTATTGTAAGATATAGTTTTTTTGATGGGCTTTCTGTTTTAAAATGAAAAAATATTGAAAAAGAAAATTTGAAAACTAACCTCAAAAACCGAATATTTTCAACTTGTCAATTTGACATGTCAATATTTATAAATGACACTTTGGATATTAATTTTAATTCTCTAAGCTACATGGCCTACCTAGGATAAAAATTGTGTGGCTCGCTTGATTTCAATTTAAGTATAAAAGGGTCAAAGTTGACTTAAAAAAATATACTTATTAATATTTATCTGGAATGTCTTTTAAATATCTTTTCCAAATTTGGTACAGATTTCACTCTTATCTAAGCATAGTTTCTGTGTGATTTCTAGCAAAATCACTCGAAGAACCGATAGATGAAATAGGGAGTGTGGTACTCTTTGACCATTTTTTTCTGACGAACGGCTTAGACTTGGCAGCCATCTACTGACTTCTTCAAGCTTCTTTGCGTCTTATTAAATTTTGATTTGATCCTTCCTTTTTTAAAGCTATTCTTACCTATTTGACTCATGTTGGCATTTCTGAAGAATTCTATTTATTTTATTTTTACTTAGACACTATCCATACTTTAATAAAATCATCACATTAATTGAAATATCTCAATACACATCTCAGATATTAATAAATATACGTACTTTTAAAAAAGTTAATGCGACACCCTGTTAATTACAAAAAAAGCGTCCAAATAGAAAATGACAAGAGTTTAAGAATTGAAAACCGGGTTTCTTACTACTCGTATATGGATACCAAGAGTGCTCGTTATGAGCAGTGATTGTTTGGCAGTGTTGTAATGTGAATCAATCTTAGAAGGTTTCAGTTTCTAGTTTTTCTTCTAAAAATAAGTGCAAGAAAGCTTTATGTTGAGGTATACCATTTCAAAATCTTGGGCGAGTTTCGGTTAAGACTTACATATTTTAATGTTATTTGCATGATTTTTTTAATTTTTCTATTTTAGTTTCTGAAATATTTCATATTGATCCTTCTCAAATAAATGTGATATAGATAAGTATACTGCTCTAGTAGTGTTTAGTGGGAGCTTGAAAATTAACGACTGTTAATATACAAAACATCTAAATTTTCTAGTGTAAAACCGCATTCCAAAAAAAATTGAATACAATGTATTTATAAACTTTAAATTTTGCCTTTGAATTGCGTACTAATATAAATAATGAACTTATCATTTACACGCATGTCTCTATTGAATCTGATGGTTTTTAAAATACTATTTCAATAACTGAAAAATAATATAACACAACAAGACTTTAGGAATGAAAGCTTCTTTCCACGTTTCCTCAATATTTTCCCAAAATTCATCTGGATTTGGGGTTCGAAAATTATTCCTGTACAAACGTTTTGTTATTTGTCCAAAATCATTCTCAACAGAGCTAATTTTATAGCCATGGAAGAAGATTAATGTTGTTAGCAGCAAGCCAAACATAACATAATACTTTCCAGAAAATCTCTGTAATAGTTTCTAACCAATCTTCCTTAAAAGTTCTAGTAAACACCAGGATCCAAACAATTGAACGATTGGTATCCCCGATCTTCATCACCCTCGGCCATTTTCCTGGAATGTGCAAAATTTATAATCATTTAATTCCTGATTTATTTCCACTTAGAGGTCAATAAAACAATAAATAATTAAATACCAATTTATTCCATAGCATATAATAATATGTTTTCGTTAAATAACTTCTTCAGTGGAAGAAATTGACATTTAATATGTGTCAAATTACTAATAATATAAATATAAATTGCCATGCCAAGAATTCATTGATATATCGAATTTTAATTATATTCACAAGTAATAATGAAGGAATAATGATATCAATGAATTGTTTGTTTTTTAGATAATTTTGTTGATAGGCATGGCAATTTATATTTATATTATTAGTAATTTGACACATATTAAATGTCAATTTCTTTAAGTTATTTAACGAAAACATATTATTATATGTTATGGAATAAATTGATATTTAATTATTTATTGTTTTATTGACCTCTAAGTGGAAATAAATCAGGAATAAAAAGATAAGTACATAAAGGTCAAAAAATACATATATTAAAAATTATAATAAATAATTGGTAAGCAACGAAAAACGAAAATATAAATAATTAGTTTTAAAACATGATATAACCAATACAAGAACAAATTGACATTTGACATAATGTGACATAGTTCGCACATTCTAGAAAGATGGCCGCCCGATCATGTAAATTGGCGCTATATCCGTTCTGATTTAGGCATCTATTCTGTGGTTTCACTGAGACGGAGCATGATACGATGTTTAGAAAAGTCTCAGATCTTGAAATAACTAAATTATGGTTTGGCTGATTTTTTAACACCTATCATAATTAAGTTGGCAAGGTTTATTCAGCATAAACAAACAGCTAGCGATAGGTTGGTAACACTCTGACATGATTGGTCAAAATTTAAACTACGACCAATTATACCAGAGTGCCACCAATCAAATTGGTAGCTGTTTGATTTTGCTGAATATGTCGAAAGCAAAAAAGTAGACAAAAAAGTCTTGTACCTTCTAAACCTGGTTTTACTTAGAAATGTCATTAGTGTCAATGTCATTGTTATATACAGTGTTAAAATAAGATAAAAGATCTTCTATTTGCTTTGAATGCTAAATCAAAAACTTTATTAAGAAATATAAATAACGCTAGATTACAAAATCATTTTGAAAAGGTAAGAAGACTGTTTTTGTCTACTTTCTTTTGTTTTCGACAGTAAATTTCAAGCTGTTGACAGTTCATACATCCAACAATGACGTCGTTTGACATATAGTAGGCCTAGCGACGTCAATTAATGGTCTCAAATGACTGGATATGGCATACGTATCGCTTATTTTATTATTAAATATAGTTCAAAACTAACGGTTGATTATTTATTTTGTACACATTCTAAAAATTAAGAATGAGATAATATGTAAACATAAAAATAGGAAGGAGTATTTAAAATGTGCTAGAACATATAGTACTGGTATTAAAGTTGCGATAAAATTACGAAATCGCTTGCACATACAGATGCCAGAAACAGGGATTTATTCCGCATTTCAAGACATGATGGTCGCATCAAACAGATAGCAAATGAGATCCATAAAGGAGGGAAAGGTTTAGAAAAATTATTGGAGGACTGCACCATAAGGGAAATCGCATCCGGATTGCAGTATTTCCTGCTGAATTTAAAGAAACCTTTAATCCCATCATACGTACAATCTCTAGCATTAGGTATACTAATTATTCTAATATACGACCTCCTAAATCCTTTGTCAATAATATTCCTTTATAAGATGATAACCCAGGAGTAGCACCTGAATTAATAGGACAAGATATATTAGGGCTGTTGAGGCAAGAATTGAATGCTAACCACCTCGTGCTGCTAATAGCTGTTTTAGACTTATTACACCACTCCTTAAGATGTTCACCAGCTGATGAGTTAGCGGGGTGTTCTGTGCCAATCAGCATGCTGCCTATTTTCTTCAATATGCAGGTCATTTTAATTGGAAATTATTTACAATTAAAGATTTTGGTTATTCAAGTTCAGCATAAATTTTAGGCGGAGCACATTTCTCATTGGAGGAGAGTTGCCATGATCTTCATGGAGGTGATTCGATTTTCACCATCTTATTTTCAAATTGATACTGAAGAGTATAACGACACTGTAATGCATAATGTACGGAACCTTTTCGAAAACTATAATGTAACTTAAAGTATTAGATATGCTTAAGAAATGTTGGGTATTTTACTCACAATCAGTGCTACAGAAATTGTAAGTTAGTCAAGATGTAGTAATAATATCCCATTATTTGTTAATCATATCAATAACAACCAATATCACAGTATACTATATATTAAATAAAATGTTGCTTGTCTATACAAATAAAATACATTGTCTTACAGTTTGCCCATCAAAATAGGGGAGTTAATAATGCGTTGCTTCAACAACGTCTACTAGAGATGAACGTCGTCTTAAGAAGATACATAATCAGACAAGGTACATAGATTTAGGTAATTTGATAATTCTTCAAAGTTCAATTGTCAAACTAATCTGAGCCAATATTGTTCTACTTATCTTCTGCACGTTTTATTCACAGGTAACAGGGGTGACTGTTGCGATTTTGAAGCGTACCATCCTAGGCCATTTGCACCAGTGCGAAGACATACGAGATTACATTTTTAAAAGCTTATAAAAAGTAGTGTGAAGTTAGGCTAATATTGAATCTGTCAAAGTCAAATGTAAAAATTACATTCACATTATTCAGGAGTGATTGTTATCCTAGTTATTGCAATATATTCTGTACTATAACTTCAATAAAACAATAAAATTACTATTATAATATAAATAATAAATTATTTCATTATTTGGTGATTTCTACCATTATTTAATTTTATTAATTTATCATTTTGCCGAGATACTATAGCCAACATAAGGAAAATAAAATGTGTCACATTGCTAAAACATAGTGGACACCCAGCTCACAAACCTGTGACGTAATGTTAGGCAAAGTCCGACCAAACAAGTTTAAATTACAATAATTTAAAATTCTAGAATGGTCTGGTTCGAACGAGTCAATCCTCATCAGCATATGCATATTCATTATGACACCCTGTAGTATAATAATATAGTATAACGTATACAATCAACAAAATAATCAAAACATTTGTTGTTTTTCGATTATTTATATTGTTTTCATGTTGTATCGAAACACATAGCGGAACTGACAATCCACGAATTGTCCGAGGCGGTGCTACTTTCGATCTTCCCCAGTAGAGGGCATGTGGGAGGAATTAGTTCATTATCGCAGGTATTATACAATTAAGGTTAAGGATGAACTGCTATGAAATTAGGTCTTGCATTCGGAGGGGCGCTGACGAGTCCTGAGAGAACGAAACCACGCGGTCCGCTTCTAATGCTTGATCTAGTTTCATTGCACTCGTTTGCAGGTGGATTCCAGATTAGATGTAAATATTAAAATACGTATGGTATTGGTCAGCCTGATATAAAGGAAGTTAAGAGATGTATTGTTAGCGACATCCTCATCGTTGGAAGATACAACAAAGTCTATTTTATAAACGTTATTTTAAATTCTATCTTTGCAGTTTTTTACACAGATTGCTATTGGCTAATACGAGATATTGAGGTTATATTTACATGATATCGAAGACTTCCATGGTCTCAGTCTGTATTATGAGGGCTTCCAGGTTTTAACCGTGTCATAGTAGTGTAAATATATATACAATACAAATAAATAAAATAATATAAAAGTACAAAAAACTAAATCTACTAAACTCGACGTTTCGTCACTAATGTAAGTAGTTTCTTCAGGAACGAAAGTGGGTACGGTGAGCCAGAAGACCATGATAACATCAACTGTAGGAAGCATAAAGGACATGCGGTTGAGGTTTGGTAATATTAAATTAACAAATAAATAAGCATAAATTGTTAAATTGATGAAATCTACAAAATTTCATTTGTTGTGGATTTTTTTGTAGAAAATGTAATGCTTTATAAAAAAGGTATTACAATTTCTTTGATAACTTGCTCTGCTAAAGCTGTGCTTGCGAAAATATAGAAGATTAGGTCTAATTTCCACGATATATCCTTTTTTCAACAGCTCAGCTTTAACCACACAAGATATCCAAAAAAAAATGTTCCATACCTTTTTTATAGAGCAGAAAATTTTCTACAAAAGAATCAGCGATAACACTACACTAATTATTATAGTTGGCGCGTAATAATCGTTAATGTGAGGTTTGATTTAATATAATAGCAAATATATTTCAAGTTTTATATTCTATTTAATGTTGTTTACGTTATATCAAGTCGGAGTATATCGCAAAAAAGCCTATTAACTTTTTTGGTGATAATTTACCCGTACGTACTTTATCCCCTTTTTTCCTTCTTACCTCAGAGGACAGTTAGTTTTGGGATGTGAGGTGGTAAACATTAACATTACTATAAAATATATCCGCGTTTATTTTACTTTAAATTTTGAGTGCCTTTCGGTATTAATTAATTCAATTATATAATCGTGAAACTGAACTCTCTTTTGGTAAAATTGTGTGAGTGAAAATATGTGTTCCATTACACGGAAGGTGTTTAATTCGGTAAGTAAAATTAATGTCATTTCTCTATTTTTTTTCCTCTTAAATTGGTATTAAAAAATTTTGGTTTCGTACTATATCTACATAAAAATTTCTATCAAAATTTTATGTACTTATAAAGTAAATGAATTTTGTTTCCTTCAATGGCGTTCGAAATCGTCGCAAAATCGTAATGGCGTTCTTTTATGTTGGTTTTACAAGACTTTCTCTGTTCAAATTTCTTTCAACGGCATTTTAGATATATCATTATTTTCCTTGAATCATATAAATTTAATTATACTTTCGCCATAAATAACTTAAAATTTTGCAGGTGATTTCGGTCTGTGTGTTTTAGATTTCTACTTCTTCCGGTTACACTGACAATGCGTATTAACTTGTCTATATATTTTTGTTACTGATTTGTATTGGCAAGACATTTTTAAAACTAATTTATGAAACTACTTCAATTTTTGTAGAAAAAAATTGACAACTATACAGGCTATTACAAATCTTCATATTTTCAAAAAATTAATGCATGTACAAATTAAAAATCTTAAGTAGTTAGTTATTTAGAAAACTGTGTTGCATCAAACTTTACAAAATTATACCAGGTGTTCAGAAATTAATTATGTTTTGCGAATTCAAACCAGTTGAAAGTCTATTTGAATTGTTTACTTTCAATGGCGCCCTACTTCGTCACAGAAACGTAATGGCGTTTTTGTATTGTTGTTAAAATACTTTCTTTGTTCAAATTTGTTCTATCAACAACGTTTTAGATATTGCATTCTTTTATTTTACTCATATAAATTTAATTGAACTTTCATCATAAAAAATTTTGCAGATAATCATTCCATTTTCTTCTCTTTATTACAGTTCCGCAGCACTTGAACCCAGGTTAGTGATTTAGTTAGTGATTTATACTTTCGTATTTTCTATTCGCATCGACTGGCGCGCAATTAGAATTAAGGGTGTCAAAGTCACTGCTGGCAGTCAAGAAGTCATTCTTCATATAACGTTTTGTAAAACTCTGTTGTATTTACTAAATTATTGTACCATCTCCACACTTTCTTGTACTTTTACTAATTAGTACTAGTAGATTGAAAATTAACGCTGAGTATTCCTTAAAGTTTGAAGCTATTTGTCCCCATCAATGCCACATTAGAGAATTATTATTAAATGGCTAGTACACTGTATCATATATTGCTGCTTCAGAATTTCTCAAGGTTGAACTATGTTACTATTTACATGCATTCATTTTACGTAACTTTCTACACGTGGTAGGTAGGGTATTGCCTGTTTTCTTTCTATACGTCTTTGGATGTACTCTTTCCAGCGTTTTGATGGCCTGCCCTGATTTCTTTTTCCGACAGGGTTATTTATTTTAGCACTTTTTACCAAGTCTATCATCGCTCATTCTGCTTACGTGTTCGTTCCAGCATTTTCTTCATTTCTTATCCATTCCGTCTTTCTCCCCCACCCTCCCTCACATTAGCCAATGAATGCTTCTTATCATTTTCATTTCCACTGATCGTCACTACGTCAATACGAGCCTGATTCGTGTTTTATATTTGTCCCTCCGCACGATGTCTCTTAAGCAGCCTGATATTGGAGATGTTTTAATTGTTTCTTCCCGGATTTCACTATGTAGATTACCAAAGGTCGTTATATCAGCTCCTAAGTACTTGAACTGATTCACTTGTTCGATTATCTTCTGGTTAACCTCCAATATTTGGTTCTTTGGGTATTACTACACATTTGGTTTTGTTAATAGTCATTTATTAATCAGTTTTTCGCTGATTGTATCAAAATGCTGTTAGTAAACAAGAGTAGGTACACGCAGTACATTATTGTTAAACACGTTTTTATGGTACCTAGAAATACATTAAAACAATCTCTTTGACTTCGGAGTATCGATACATGATACACTAAACAAATAAATTTACTGTCCACGCACATCAACTTGTTATGATTTCGTTTTATATTCATAATTATGCTACAATGCAATACTATATATTAATCGTTATCATAATAAAAACCCATATGCGACTAAACTTAGTACATTTTACAAGATCCCCTATATTAACGTCGGTGACGGTGTTAACTAGCTGAAAACATTCGAACAAACTTCGGTCGTCGCCCATGCACGCTGTCTAAAGATTCCTGCTTTACTTATTTATAATAAAAACTCTTTTTATATTGTACGGAAGTAGTTCAGTAAATTCAGTTTATCTGTTGCATTTAATTTACCTTAATGGAAGGGCAATCTTAGACATACGTATTGATTATTGGTTAGCGTACCTTACGAATATGACCAACCGTAAATTTTAAATATTCTACAGAAAAATATCCAAACAAAACTATATAGTATATTATTTATCCATATATTTACCTCTTTATATTTCCACTTAATAAAATATAGATTGACAATTATTATAAAACATCAATATACAATTTAAGTTAGACATAAATAATTATTTTCGAAATGTTATAATTTAGATTTACACTTAAAATCTGGAGCATCCTCGATGATAATCTCGTGCCACCAGCTTGGCCGTGACATTCCACCGGGATTTTGAAAGAATTCGGTTTGTAGATGTTGGTAAAGCTAAAAAGAACAGCAGATTTATATTTAAACATTCCTGAAACAGTATTATTGCAAATATTTACTTTCCCATCGGCTTTTCCTAGTACGGAATTAACAACAAAATCCGGTGGAGCCAAAGCATCGACAATACTAACAATGTGTGGTTTTAGCGCACAGCAAAGCTTCAGAATACCTTCTTTAACACAAGCTATTAGATCTGGTCCACTGGCGAAGTTTCCTTCGTAAAAGTAAATTAGATGTTTATCCAACGAGGATAATCCATACATGGAAGCTAAATTCTCCAATACAGACATTAGATTTGGATCAATATTAGTGTCGTGTATACGTTTCCAATAATGACGTAATGCTAAGTATTCACCGTATATCCTTGATAGTGGTCCAGCCCTATATACTTGGAAATTATTTCTAGCTGCAAATTTACTCTCACCTACAATATATAGAATTAAAATAGTTAGAGATTTAAAATACTTGTTAAATATTACCTCCGTCAAGTAATTTTTGTTGCTTCTTATCTGTTTCACATATTAAATAAGTAATTAACCATTCATATAAACTTAAAATATCTAAAACAAAACATGCATCGGGTTGTACACGAATAAAATTCCAGAACGAAGTCACTTACAATCAACGTTTACTGCAACATTTGCACTAAACTTTCTGTTTAGAATTACGCGGTAGTCTTTCAAAAACGTACACGTATTCAAAGGACTGTTCACTTTTCCCTCCTGTTTAAGCGTAAGCCATTGGCGTAACAACCAGTTACTCGTTTGTTGTATAAGAACGTTATTGTCTCCTTCGTATGTTACGCAAGGATCATTAATGTTCCTAAGATCGCCAATCTAGCAGATTTTAAGTAACCATGACCGCCACATGCTTCCCGACTTTCTTGAATAGCATCTCTGCAACTCCATGTAAACAAAGGTTTCGTCGCTGAGATTATTGCGTGAATTTCTGCCACTAGATCGCCCTATAAAAGTAGATTAGAATAAAATGAATGAAGAACAATCGCCTTACCATGTATATGTATACAGGATGTTTCTGAATTGATACGAAAGATTTCAAAGGGTGATTCTTTAGCAAAAGTTAAGGGGGATCTTTCATATAACTTTTTGTTCAACACCCTTTTCCCTCCAAGTTACAGCCCTTTAAAATTAGGTAAAAAAATTTGTTTTTATTTAATATATCCACTTTGGAAAAATTTAGAAGAATGAAATTTGGCAGATAACTGATGCTAATAAAATGGCAGTTTTTGAGTATTTTTGTTACCCTAAAATATAATCACAAGGGGCTGAAAAAACAACCCCTATAATATTTTGCATCAGAACTTTTTAATGCGCCTATATTTTCCTATTTAAAAAATTGATTTAAAAAGACAGACTCAATCTGCAACTTTTTTATGTCTTGACTTTTTATCATAAACTTGTTAGTTTGATCACAAAAAAATAAAATACTGCTCAAACTCTTTTCCCATAAATTCACAAAGAGGTTATTATTTATTTAAAAAAAACTCAAGTAAGCTGCTGTCAAATGAAGTCATATGACAAATAGTTTTATTGTTTCATTCTTCTAAATTTTTCCAAAGTGGATAAATTAAATAAAAACAATTGTTTTTACCTAATTTTAAAGGGCTGTAACTTGGAAGGAAAAGGGTGTTGAACAAAAAGGTATATGAAAGACCCTCCTTAATTTTTGCTAAAGAATCACCCTTTGAAATTTTTCGTATCAATTCAGAAACATCCTGTATATTAATGATAGGTGGGAATATGAAGTGATAGAAACAGACAAAATTACTGCTAATTTAGATACTTACCAATCCATTTAAGCGTGCTGATGTCGAGGTAGTTGTCTTCTCAACAGCAGTTAAGTAATCATCAGTAAGGCATGTAATAAACATTTTGAATACTGCTGCAGAGGCTACATAGGGGAATAATCTCCATTGCTGGAGAAAAATGTATAATTAATTGATTAATTGATACCAAACTCAACCTTTAGTTGAGTTCTTTTCGACATATTTGCATAGCTAGACAAAATACTTACGTGCAACTGATATTCAATAATTGGTAATTCATGATTATCGCTACCGTTTCCATTTCCGTTACCATTACCGTTATCACTGAATTGTCTCCGTACAGCCGCATATCTTATAGATATCGTTACGGCGCATATCAAATTATTTACACTTTCTTGACAGATACCCATACGTCCCGTCGATAAATTTTCCAATGCCGCTCCCAATATCTTACCCGGTTCCGAAAAACTGCTTTCATAATCGCCTTCCGGCGTAACGTCCGCAGTTCTATTAAGCAGATACTCTCTCTAGGTATCCGGTAGTTGTTGAAAATGACGAACCTGAGAACAGTAAAGATTTACGATAATCCAAAAAGACATCCGTTGAGCTTATTACCCATTATCTATACCGTTAAGTCCGACTTTTTCGCCCATATCACCAACGACGATGCCTGGATAAGGAAGTAGCGTTTTCGGATTTCTTATGGGTACGACGAATGCGTGGAGACCGTGACATTGACCGTCCGTATATAATTGGGCGAATAATAAGGCTACCGTACAGGTTTTTCCTAAAATTATAATAGACAAAATTAGTGTTATTGTTTCTTCAATTTTTCGTTGTTGTCTGGATTTAACATATACATATGTATTTCAACTATGTGCTAAGTCTAATTTATTAATATGTGCTTTAAAAATAACTACAATAAAATATATTATAAGTGTTAAAACAATTTCAAATGGCAAATACAATATACACTCGGGAGCAAACAAATCGACTCAGACCACACTTTCGCAGTAAAATGTCCCTGGCACAAAAAATATAACATAAATTCTAGTTTTGCTTTTCAAACCATCAAGTGCAAGATCTTAACATAAAAATGAGTGCACATTCTTCTATGTTACATGTTAAGTTATGTTTTAGGATGCTAAAACTTCAAAACAGACGCGGAAAACTTAAAAGAATAGACTAGGTAATATCAAGTACATTTTTATTTTAATTTTCAAAAAACATTATCAATATTTAGCGTTACCACCCGTAGCCCTAATTACCGCTTGTAAACGATTCTCCATGGAATGAATAAGTTTAATCGCGCTGTCTTGCGGGATAGCGTCCCACTCTTCGGTAAGTGCTGCTTGAAGTTCAGTTCTCGTAACTGGTGCAGGATTTCTAGCCCGAATTTTCCTTTTGAGTTCATCCCACAGGTGTTCAATAGGATTCAAGTCCGGGCTGCGCGCCGGCCAGTCCATAACTCGTATTTCAAGTTCTTGCAAGTAATGCCTTACGAAAACTGCACGGTGTGGACGGGCATTATCTTGCATAAGAATGAAGGTTTCCCCGATAAAACCAACGTAAGGAACGACATGGTTCTCTAGAATTTCTTGGATGTATCGCTTCGCAGTCAAACCTCCTGCTCGGCCGCCGGTTTCAATAAAAACCAGCTCGGTTTTTGCGTCTATAGAAATGCCAGCCCACACCATACAGGAACCTCCTCCAAAAGCCACCTTTTCTGTTATGCAGCATTGTGCGAATCTTTCTCCCGACCTTCTGTATACTTTTGCTTTTCTGTCGCTGCCGTGCAAACACACTCTGCTTTCATCCGAGAACAGTACAGAGCGCCATTGCTCGTTTGTCCAATCAACATGCTCTCTTGCGAAACGGAGACGAGCTGCTCGATAAGCTGGGGTCAATTTGGACCCGTAGCTGGCCTTTTTGGACTAAGATTAGCTGCCTTGAGTCGTCTTCTGACTGTCCACCGACTAACAGCCACTCCCCGCGTTTCTCTGAGCTGCCGTTGAATTTGTACGCCGGTGAGAGCCCGATTTCTTAAAGAGCTCTGGACAATGAAACGATCATCTCTCACTACTGTGCACCGCTCTCTGCCGGAACCACTTCTTCGATGAAAGCTACCATTCTCCTGGTATCTTCGGTAAACTCTTGACACGGCAAACTGACTCATGTGCAGCACACGAGTGACTTCCCGTTGATTATGGCCTTATTGCAATAATGCAACCGCTTGAGCCGCTATTTCGGTTGTAGTATCCATTAGCAGCTAATATTCCTAAATGTAGCTGACGGAAACAACGGAAATGTATACCGGTTGACGTTTGACAATCAACTAATACTGGTTAATAAGGTAGAAAGCCTTTTAAACGACCTACTGGCTTGCAAAGAACAATGATGTCAATTTATACAAAATCTTGTGATTATCGATCACAAAAAATTGTAGGGTAGTCTAAGTGTGTAAGAAACGTAAGTTAAAAGAATATGCACTCATTTTAAAGCTAAGATCCTGAACTTGAAGATTTTGAAAGCAAAAGTGGAATTTAAGTTTTAGTTTTTGTGCCAGATGTAATTTAATGCGAGCATGCAGTCTGAGTCGATTTTTTTGCTCCCGAGTGTATATTATGCTGTAAATGTTAATAATTAGATCGTCTAATAATTCATTTCTAAAATCAAGGCAAGAATAACGGTTCCGATAATAAACCAAGAAAATTGTAAAGATTAAATAAATTAAAATAAAATATATTTTCCCACTCCCCTTATAGTAAGCATACCATTAATACATTGTTTCTATGGACGTAAGTTGGTTTTACTGAAATGACTGTGATTGTTATGACAACGGGACGTAAAAACACGTGTGTTTATAAACAATTGTATGTAGGAACTGCCTAGTAACGTTTCAGGTGTGTCTAACATGTGTCTAATTTATTAAATTCCGAGGTTGTTCACCGTTACTGTTTATCATGATTACATATAATTTTTGAGGATTTTGTTGTCTGGGAGTGGGAAAAATGTTATAAGCAATTCGGGAGGTAACATTTACAAGTCTCGAACTCTATTGCAAGTCCTCGGACAAGCCCTCGGACGCAAACTAGTCCTCGACTAGTAAATGTTACTTACCTCCCTTATTACTTAAATAACTATTGCTTCGATTTGTGTATGTAATAGTAATAGTTGCAATGGACTTAATTGATTCTAATTTTATTGTTCAAATAGAATTATGATTTTACATTATCTCCTTCAAAGGGGATGCCTTAATAAGCCAGATAGCGCTGAAGGGGATGCTTCCAATCTTCATAGTATGGTTTAGGTAATCTGTTACAACTAATTCAATATTATCCACATACTCAAAATTGTACTTCTTCAAATGAACCTTCAATTCTTAGAAATCGAAAATATTATAAGAACTAAAATAAAATTTTGTAGAAATCGTATTTTTAAGCCTCTACTAAAGAACCAGCCACACAATCGGAGTGTATACCATCGACAATTGTATACCTTAAAAGATACCACACCCCCAGAAATTTTGCCATACTCAGCATGCTCACTTGAACTTGGGCCTTTTTACATTTCCATTTGTTTCTAACATTCAACGTAAATGAAGTGGGAAACAACAGTGCTCGTTTTTTCGCTAATAAACCAAAGAGAGATCATGACTTTGCCAAGAACCACATATAGCCTATGCAATTATTAAACATCTGTTACTAGCTGGATGGTCTGGAAGGAGCTGAAGCATATCAACAAGTTAAAAAAAAATACAATGAAACAGGTAATTTTTTATCTAATAAAGTATAAGCAAAAATAATATTGAGATTCTGCCAACATCTATACTGAAAATCTCATTGAAATTAAAGCTGTAATATATCCAAGAAAGAGGGACTCTAAAACTTCATGGAGAAAACAAATTAATTATCAGTATTAAAAAGCTAGTCACACCAATTGTTTAGAACTCTGGAATTAAAATTGGATGGACGCTTTTCAGCTATAAGCGCTCTCTTTTCTTACTTCGGTATTTTTGAATTGTACAACCATAGATAAGTATATACAGATACCCCGTTTGGAACCGGCTCATATAGAAGATGTAGCAAACGCCTGCCATGTAGGTGATTTTACGTATTTACATGGGATGAGCTATAATATCTGTAGTTATCTGCGGTACAACTATCAGAGCCCTACATCAAAACCAACAAACCTGACGAAATTTCATTGAGGTTAACTGTGGTAATTGAAACTATCAAGAGAAATTTGACTATCGACAATTATTACAGCAGTTCTCCTTTGGCTGATTGTCAAATAAAGAAAGGACTTTATTTTTGGGGTAGTCTGAGAAAACACCAAAAAGTAGGATTCTTACTCAACAAGACTACAAATGCAAACACACCGCTTTTGAATTTTGAATGAGTTTATAGCGTGACCAATTCTATGTGATCGGCGGATATAATATGTGAACTATTATCGGAAACCCCTTTCCTCTCAAGTCCTTAGCCAATATACTCGACTAGTACAGTCTGGTACAATAAATTAATATAGGTAAGTACATAAATTATTGTTTTTAAATCCTAAAAATATTATTTTAACCCAAGAGGCTCTGTAGTTTAATAACCAATGAAAGTAGTCATAACCTTACATTCACATTCTTTACATGATAAATTTTTTCCCATAGTGTATCTTTTAAAACAACGATGCTGCGCCAGCGGTCACATTTGTTTGGTCGGAGTGTAGTTTAGTTTCAACAGTTGCCAAAAAAATGGCAACGTTGTGATCGTTCTGTCAACTATGCATAACACAGTTGATGCTATGTACAGTCGAGGCCAGATAAATGTAGTACAGTGTTTTTTTTAATTGTAAGGTCCGCTTAAGCTAAAGCTCGTCTTACAATAATAAAATTTCGAATTTTTGACATATATGAAATTGAAGGTTAGGTTGTACTACATTTATCTGGCAACGACTGTACATACAAGTAAATTTGAACAAATGTCTAGTGAATTTAGATTATAATACCACAAGAGAGCAGTATTGACATTTGTTTTATTTGTGACAGACATAAAAATAATAGAATACAATCCGTCTGTCAAGCTTGTAGGAGAAATATGTACAAGATCCACAATTTTCTAATCATCTGTTTAAAGTGGACCAAGTGATTCTTCCATATTTCCCTTGGTCCACATTAAACAGTTGAAGATTACTTAGAAAACTATGGTTCTTGCAAATATTTCTCCTACAAGTTTGACAGACGGATTGTGTTAGATCGGTTTGACACGATACATTTTTCTGTACAGAATTATCTACATTTACATGTTTTCAAGGTTATTTTCCTGTACAGAAATTAATTTGTATAATATGCAACGTTACATGTTTTCAAGGTTATTTTTCTGTACAGAAATTACAAAATAATCATTACTAGCTGTTTCGGCAATAGTAGCAACGAGTGTCTTTGGACAAAGGAAGAATTTGGTAGATTTTATTTAAAGGTTTATAGATGTATTGAATGTTTTATTTAGGGAGAATTCTACCGACGTGATCTGTAACGCCGTGAATGTAAGGGAGAACAATAGTGCTTAGCTGATTACGAGATTCTGGTGCTACCTTAGGAAATTATGGAAGAAAGTACAGATGTGTGCAAAAAAAATGGGACAACTCTTATAACATACAGCAAATTCAGATTGCCATTAAGTAATTGACATTCCATGAGTATGAGACCTTAATAGAGAATCTATGTACTTTGTAATTATTCTTTAAATTTAAAGATAATCATGAGAAAAAGCCATTTCTTTTATTCCCAGACGAAAAAATATATTTTTCACCTAGAAATCGGGGAAGAAAGAAGCACGATTACAGCGCTCTCCCAAAACGCGCCGTTTACGTGAACTACATGTGTGACGTATGATACAGTGTTTATGTCTGGTTTATGTTATCGAAATCGATAGATTGACTACTTGTGCCTTGTATTCGAACGATTTCTTCTTACTTAAAAAAATGGTTCACTGCCATGAGGAAAGATGTACCTTTGGCAGGGAAGACTACAGGATATTGTTGTTCTGATCATTTTGATGTAAGTACAAGTACCTAACCTATAAATCTCTTTTACGAGTAGTATAGTATTAAAATTAGTGATATTCTACAAGTATATATATACATACGTTACAATAATATGTATTATCATGCATGTACACAAAGTACTAATTCTATGTATTAATGGTTAAAAAAGGATCTTACATTTGTGATATCATATTAGTAATGTCATAACCTTATAATCTGACTTACAAGTTTTATACTATTTTCTACGTCACCTTGCGTTTTGGTCACGTGACTTCCTCGGGCATTTTCAACTCAAAAAATCTCGAAAACCACAAGTCTTTGAAAAAAAAAAATTTCTGTTTCATTTACCGGCGATCTCAATCCTTTATAAAATGTTTAATTCCTGTTAACTTTTGAGAAATCTAGGTTGTCTATTACACTAAATATGTTTGTCCCAGATTTTATTGCACAGTACTGTAAGTACCTATTGTATGCTGTACCTTTGTATGCTGTAAGTGAACGAATCTATTGTGTTAACTGTGGGTCGAAAAGACAGGTGCTGCTTATGGATTTTTAGAAGACCGTCTAATCGAGGTGACTTTGATTCCTTGGGCAATACTGTTTTTATATGTCAGAAGGAATGTCGGAGGATTTAATTAATGAAGAGATTTGTCGTTCAAATTTCGACGTGAGATCGCGCAACAAGGGGGTGTGAGGATAGATTTTTGATTATTTTTGATGATCAATGAGTTACAGTGTTTTTTGTTATTTGAGACAAGTAATTGAAATTTCCGAATACGAATTTCGTCATTACATAGACTCGGATCGTAGAAGCCTTCGATATCATTTAGAATATAATTTTGTTTATACATGTTTTAGATTGTAAGTAACATTACGGTTGTTAGCGAAGGCGAAAGTTTCAGATCCTTAATGTTTTCCACACGTATTCACGAAAGTACCATTTCTAGATTCACCTCATTTTCCGGTCACTGTCGGTATTTTCTGTACAGAATCATGTATAGAAATACAACAAGTCCTATTTTAAAATGCACATGAAAAAAATGTATACATTTTTATGTACATGATCTGTATGACACGATATAATATACAGGGTGGTCAGATAAGAATGCAAAGTGCTGTATCTCTGAAACTATTCGTCGTAGAGACTTGCGGTAAAAATTTTTATGACTAAAGTGGTCAAAAGAAGACCGTGGAAAATATTTTCAGATTTCCAAGATGGTCGCCAGGGGCGTAACCGGCATCTTAAATCTTTAAAGTGATTTTTCACTGAAATCCACCCAGTAAATGTTACCAAAAAATATATGCTTTTTAAAACTAAGCTTTACTCGAGTAATTTTTGTTTAACACTTTTTGACGTATCTATTAAAATAAAGTGGTGAGGGGTAATTCAATGCTTTTAAATAAACGGCTGTAACTCCTAAACGATTGAACGGATTTTAACAAACTTGGTCTTATTGAAAAAATCATTTATTGTTCCATCAAACCTATCTTACCTGTGATATGTCTATTTCTTAGTGATGCCGCTAGAGCGCGCTTTTTGATATAATAACAGAAAATTGCAAAATTCTCTAAAAAATTAAATGCAATATGACTTTTTTTTCATAAAAATGTAGCGAAGTGATACCTAAATAGGCTAGTGAAAGCCGTATTTCGATATCTTATTCGTAGCTTGAAATATTGCAGAAAGAAGATTTAGTTATCATATAATTTTAAAAAGACGCTATTACACCGGTATTTATTGTTTATAATTTAATAATTTTTTGTCACAGGTAAGATAGGTTTGATGGAACAATAAATGCTTTTTCCAATAAGACCAAGTTTGTTAAAATCCGTTCAGTCATTTAGGAGTTACAGCTGTTTATTTTATTTACCCCCCACCAAAATACGTCAAAAATTTAATTACCCCTTAGCTTTAAAAACATATATTTCTTGGTAACATTTTTATTTTGAAAAATCACTTTAAAAGTTGAAGATGCCGGTTACGTCGAGCAAAAGTGTTCGGTCTTCTTTTGACCACTTCAGTCATTAAAAATTTTACCGCAAGTTTCTACGACGAATAGTTTCAGAGATACAGCACTTTGCATTCTTATCTGACCACCCTGTACATAAAAAAGTATGGAATTATGTACAGAAAAATGTATCATGTCAGACTGACCTTATATAATATATAAATGGAAGTAAAATAGTTTCTTTGTTCATTTTAAATTTCTCCCTTTTTAATACGTTAGTGTTAATTCTTATATAATTTTTTCTTTTTGTTTAAGTAAAGTTACCTACTCTTAGAAGCGAGGAAAATTTAGTTTTAAATAATTATTCAGGTCACGAGTGCTTTCGTGTTTTGAACGCGTTATAGTAAGCGTTTGCAAAAATTGAATTTTTATTTTTGATTGAATTTTTTCGGTTTCGATTTTGATTTAAATAATCACGAATGATAATATTTGTATTAATTTAATTTTACATGTAAAATTCCTACGTCGTACATCTTAATCAACACGCTGTATACAAACGCCCGCATTTATACACACAACGCATCGCTTAAGAGGCCTGTTTAGGTAGGTTATAACTTTTAAGTAGGTGCTTAGTTTGTTTTTCACATATAAAATTATAAAAAAATTCGAAAAAAATTGATTTTTCACTCACAAATACAATTTTGGTAATATGTTTAAAACTGGAAAACTACACACAGATCTCATTTGGGAAAGAAACATAAAATTAGATATGTAACTATTTAAACATTCTTATCTGCCTCATATTCTAATTTTCACAAGACGTTCACGTATCTTTAAAATATTTGTATGATAATGTAATATGTAATATTTCAAATTTTATTAGCAACCTAATATTTTTACGACCCACAAACATTTTATTTTAAAATGTATTGTGTAATGAAATACATTGTATTTTTATAAACTATTCTGGCACTAATTACTCATAAATTTTACCTAAATTTCCTACCCAGCACTTAGCCGCCTCAAAATCCGGTGTATGTATAACAAATTCCTGAGTATTCTTATCATAAGTAGCGGTAGTACGCACTTGTTTCGTATTACTGCCGTGTGCCACCTCCGTTAACGCCAAACACGACAGAATCTGCAAAAATTGAAATTTACACAAGAATGTACAGATGCTGAAGTACACACCTGCCTGTTCCAAGCCGCTTGGAACATGTGCTGGTGTCTCTCGGTGCCTAAGGTTTGAAGGGTGTTCGTAAAGAGACTGACGCCGATCGCATATTTGACCGAAACGTCGGGAAAACAAACCGCTATAGCTTCATTGACCGTCATCATGTACTTGGTCTGAAATAATATGAAATGTTAAAAATAAAAGTATGTTAAATTGTATCATACAATCACCTTTCTTTTGTACGGTAAATTTTGTGCATCTGGAGGTAAAAAATTATATTTACAATATTGGTGGAATTGAAGTGCGGTTAAGCGTTTCTGTTCATCTGCCGTTGGTGTTATCGCAGGTCGCTGGAAGAGTGGATCTTTCTCTAACGTTTTCCATACATTTAACTGTAAAAAAAAAGAACATTTCCATAAATGGACTGTGATAGACATAATATAGAGTAATTTTGAGATCGTTTGCACTTGTGGAGCTCTATTACTAAGTCTTCCAGAATGCATCACCATTAACTCTGTATTTTTTGTTTTGGTAAAATATATGGTGGTGTTCGAGTTCGTCGAGAAATGTTAGGGTGCGATTCCTTGGGCAATATCTAGAGAAAAAGTTCCTATAAACGTATGTCTTAAAGTGCTCTGTTATACGAGGGAGCGTTTTTATATTCGCGGAATGATAAGGGGTGGAAATAAAAAAACCAAATTATTTTTCTTTTTCAATATACTCACCTGCAAAACGGATACATTTTTCACATCTTTCAATTAATTTATTTATACTCTCATAAAAAAATGATTTCTCTTTATCTGCAAAATACGCCGAAACTGCCTCCTTGACTTCATCATCGGCAGTAATTTTTTTACCCCGCAGCTTTCGGCAACAGGTAATAATCACTCGGGGCCAGATCTGGGCTGTAGGGTGGGTGATTCACAATTTCGAAGCCCACCTTATGCAGGACAGCTAACGCAACGCGGCTCTTGTGGACGGGCGCGTTGTCGTGCAAAAGCAGCACACCTTTCGTCAATTTTCCCCGTCTTTTCTCTTTAATGGCTTCTTTTAGTCGCTCTAATATTGAAGCGTAATATTCTCCGGTTATAGAAACACCTTTATCTTTATAATCAATCAACAATATTCCTTCCGAGTCCTAAAATACCGTTGCCATGAGTTTCCCAGCTCGGGTCGTCTTCAAGGGATTCTCTTCCTTGTTTAAATAAACTATGCCACTTGTACACCATGGTTTTTCCTGGACAAGAGTCGCCGTAAACCAATGACATCTCATTCATTATGGTCGCGACTGATTTTCCTTGCCTGGTAAGGAACTTTATAACGGCACGACGATATTCGATTTTTTCCATATTTCACTTTTCACTCCTGATTATGTTACTTGATTGACGATAGCTCAAAGACTAACTGTCTAATAACAATGAAACTTCGTATTTATACTAATTATGAGTCGCTGCACAGGCCAAGCCCCAATGCACCTAATCACCCCCCCTCATTCCGCGAATATAAAAACGCTCCCTCGTAGAGATACAGGATGATTTATTACACAAATAAAAATTTGCAAAAATTTAGAAAACGGTTTAGGAAACTGTTGTGTTGGTTGTCATGTTTACAGCATTTATTTGTACTTACGTAACTGTCATAAGTATTGTCAAACAATTAATTTGAAAGTTCGTACCTACAAATCTTTTTTTGTAATTATGGTGAATTATACAAATGCTGAAATGGTAGATATGCATTTTGTGTACGGTCTAGCAAATGGAAATACTTATGAAGCAAGACGTATTTACCAACAAAAATATTATCGATGCCTTGTACCTACCTCGTGCGGAAACTTTCAGTAATATTCACCGTAGTCTAGCAAAAACTGGTACATTTGAGAGAAACAAAAATACTCCGGGAAGACCTCAAACTATAACAATGCCCTAATTAGAGGAAGCTGTTCTGCAGCTAATCGATGAACATCCAGAAACCAGTACAAAAAAGATTGGTGTTTTCCATATTCAGAGAGTACAAGCTCTTCTTCCGCGTGACTTTCCGTAACGCTTAGTCCTTTGTCATTCCGACAAAAAATTGCCCAAAATGTGCAATTTCTATCCTACATTCTATTTACTGACGAGGCGAACTTCTCCAGAAATGTAATTATGAATTTCCACAACAACCATTTATGGTCAGATGAAAATCCGCATGCCATAAGGGAGATGCACTTTCAAGAGCAATTTTCCTTACATGTATGGGCGGGGATAATTAATAATTATTTAATTGGTCCCTTTTTCCTTCCTGTTCGACTTAACTCACTCCAGCACACTTTAGTTTACAAGCTCGCCAATTTTTAAAATAGGACATATCCGAATAGACTTTAGACTTTTTTCTGTGGGGACATTTAAAATCCCTTGTTTATATTAGCCCAATTCAAGATCTCGATGACCTTAGAAATCGCATAATTGTTGGATGCCAATCAATTCGAAACACTCCTAGACTTCTTCAGCGTGTGAGTATGCAATTTAACAGGAGGATAGAAGCCTGCATATTAGCTGTTGGTGGTCATTTTCAACAGTTCCTTTAGGGTTTATTGTAATCGTTTCTTAAATTTTTGAAATATTTTTTTTTATGCGAAATAAATCAGCCTGTATCTCTACAACGGAGCACTTTAGGACGTATGTTTATAGGAAGTTTTTTTCTCCACATTACCCAAAAAATCGCACCTTAAAATTTCTCGATGAACTTAAGGACCATCCAGTATATACAAATATGTCGAGTACAAATACATAGTTATATCTTTTTTTTAATGTGTGATGGGTGCTTAGTTGCAGTGACTCCGTAAGCTGTATCGCTTGTCTGGCTATCATTTCGCGGTGAGTTTGTGTGTGTAAGTTGTGTTCAGTGGCTTTGTGACAGCATCATATCGCCTTTTATGATGCCGCGCTGTTAATCACTTTGCTCCCAACAGCGAATGGCAAGTCGATCCGGGATTAAATCTGAAAAAAATGTCACCGTCCCTCCAGAGAATTGAACCCCGGCACCTATCGTCCTCCCACAACGATAGTTAGCCGCCTAACCACTGCGGCCATCGACCCGTTTCGAAACAGTAAAGCCAAGAAGCTCTCAAATCTAAGAAGAAAAAATCGCATCCATAATTCACTAGTTTAGGTTGGTTAACACTTCGCATTCGTGAAAAAAAAAATGAATAAGTAAACAATAATATATGTATAAGCAGTAAATATGCCTGTTTCGCATAAATATACGGCTCTCGAATTTATGCAATTCGATCTGCTTCAGGTTAATATTCGAACCGATGCACTCGTGAAATCAGCTATTTGTAGAAATTGTGATTGTAGATTAAAATAACGCATACACCGTTGACATTTGACATCGTACTCGAAAATCGATATTTACGCGAAGCAGATCGAATTGCATAAATTCTAAAAACGCTGATTTTGCGAGTTTCTCGACCTGGATGTTTACGCGAACCAGATCGAATTACTTACTTCCTAAAAAGGGTGATTTTGCGTTTGTGGTTACTAACTCGCTAAGTGTACCCTAAAGAAAATGATAGGTATACAGGATGGGCCACTTAAAATGATGAATTGAAATTATGGCCAAACTAAATAAGAAATTTAAAATCGGACCAGGTGAAGTTACAGAGTTCTAAGGGAAACAGTTTAATAGAAATGTACATTTTATATCATTTATCATAACGTCATACCGAAATCAATTTGCATTTATTTAAATGAGATGTGGTATTTTTATTGTAAATGTCTTTTAAACAGCTAATTTTCTAACGTATAACTGTATAAAATATGACCAATTTTAATAAGAAATAAAATCAACAACTTCTTGAAATTGCCGCCAATATTTCACATTTTGAAGCACGCAAATATTGTTATCTACCTGATGCGTATATGCGTAAAACGCAAAATTTGAATTGGGCTCTAGATATATGTATGACATTAAATGTCACTTGGCAACTGACAAACGTTCGAATAGTAGATTGTTGTAACGTGCCATCGAAAAAAAACATAATTAGGGTAGGCTATGTAAATGTTTTTGATCGTTGCTTTAGCCACTATCACATAATGACATTTATTACTTGACATTATATTGTAACTTTAGTTTATATAAGTTTTATAACCTCAAATTAAATGTCAAGGAATAAATGTCATTATGTGAAAGTGGCTAAAGTAACAATCCATTCACATAGCCTACTCTAATTATGATTTTTTTCGATGTGTCTATATTAGGATTAAAAATTTTGATCAGTATGGAAAATGACAACCTTAGATACTCCTGACAGTCAAAATATGTCATACTTTTTTTACGGTTGGAGAAAAATTAATTATGTTAATGTTTAACTTATGTATAAACAATAATTTAGTATTGAGTGTTTGACTTATTGACCAACTTGCATTAAATCTGCATCGGCAAATGCAAAAACGTTACCCTAACTTTTATAAACACAATATTTTACTCACTTTGTTGGGCAAATAGTACTTGTATGGAACACATACATATATTCAAATAGTTATTATTAAATTTCGTAGTTTACACTTCATAGTTTAAATTTAGCAAGTTACACTTTAAGATAAGCAAATGGCAGAATAGTGATTTAAGTCAAATCTGACACATTAACATGCGTTACGTAAAATTTCGGTAGACTAAGCTTGAAACTTCGAAACCGCGAAATTTAAATAATCAAATTACATTCATTATTATTGCAAACACAGTTGGAGATAAGTGATCGAGATTTGTTAGAAATACCATCTTCTTACATTACAGTGACAGAAATTTGATTTCGGCGTGACGTCATCATGAATATTATAAAATTTACAGTGCTACTAAAATGTGCTCCTTATCGACTACTAATAAGTTTACCTGGTCGGGGAATAAAATTTCATTAGCTTGCGAGTTCTATACATCACTTTATCTACGACTAACTGAAGATAATTCAAAAAAAACAAATCAATTAAACGAAAATAAAATTTAGATTATACGTATATCGATATTTTGAAGGTTTGACAGTCCATAAAATTATCAAAGTAATTTGAGAGGCCCGACAATTGACATTTGTTAAAATTTTTTTCAATATTACCTATGTTTTTATAATTTATTCAAAATGTAGTTATTAAAATTGGGCTGAATACACACATGTGAGACGTATTTTGAATGCTCGTAGCAAATTTCAGTAATTAAATCTAAAAATTAATAGAGTAATCTCGATTTCGTATCCAGGTAACTTTATCTACGGGAAACTAACTGAAGTTAATAACCGAATATTAATAGACAAAAATCAATTAAATTTGTAGATATGTGTATGAAAATAACAATTAATAGATTGAAATAAAATCGCAATCGATTTATGGCGTTTGAAGGTTTGACAGTCCATAAAATAATATGGTAGAGCATTAATATAAAAATGTTTGGATTTTTCGGGCAATAAACCAAGCTTAATTGTATCGGCGTTAAGTTTAATTTCTGGGGGTGTATGTACATAGCTTAGATTCATCGGCGTCACTATGCATGATAAAACTAATACTAACACGTTAAATTTAAAAAACGCCGATAAGGTTTTGACGTTTGACTATTAATTAAATACGAAATACTCGGACTTGTTTATCGTTACTATGATAACGTTGGTATCATTATGTTCTTATTGGCGGAATGCAGGGAATAATGATAACGTTATGGCTCATTATTCCCTGGTCGCATTTCATTATTCCCTCCGGATATTATGAGTACTATTATTAACCATTAGTGATTAATATAATACTTACTTTATTGTTTAGTCGTGGATAAAAAAAATTAATATTGTTCTCATTGAAAAAGTCGAGAAATGTATAAAGACCAAACAAATGCATGTAATAGGCGCTCATGTTATATTGTTAGGATTTTATCGCAACTCGTCACTCAATCTTAGTCGTATACCTGTAACTATGGACTAATTGGGTAAGGTCGGAAGTAGCATCGCTGGGCATTAACGACAGATTGGATTTTTTTTTAGATAAAGTATTTTGATGCTTAGTCAAAAATTTGTGGTACTAGACGTGTATTCTGATTTATGAATTTCCGCTATTTTATTCAATACCTCGAGTAATTTGCAACATCTAAATTATGTTTCAAATAAGTGTTTATTTTTGAAGTATGTTGATTCAGATAAAGTAAAAAAAATGCTTCCATTAAACAAAAAAATTAAGTGGGCCTTGAATTAACACTAAAAATATCTAAATAATATTTCATTTTCGAGATAACAATTCGTAACAACTTTTTGTAAATCATGCTGTATAGCTGTATATTTCTGTCACAAACGTGGCTAGCTCTTGAAAACTACTGATGCTTAGTGTATTTGCAACGTAGTGATTGGTATTCGCATAAAACGTGTCCCTTTGATAACTCGAAGTGTATTGATTATTGTAATTCGTTGAACTCGAGTTTTTGGAATAAATAGCGAACATTCAAATATATTGGTTTGTAATTCATAATTTTCTGTTGCTCTAACAATAAGTGAAACACGAAAATGAATGCAATATCATTATAAATAAAGCAAATCATAATAATTGTTTGCACTTACCTTAACTTTTAAAAAATCGGGTTCTTCAAAAACTAGTTTCAATTTCTTCCAATCAAAATTCGCTTGTGATCTATAATGATCTAAAGGACCCTTCGGAAGGTCCTCTATAAAGGAAGTATCCATGGAAGTATCTAATCTATAAAATAAGAGAAGAAAAATAACTTTTACTCTATGAAAAAGCGTCTATTAGATAACGGCTTTATCGTGAATATATTACGAATTTTAAATTGTATCTTAGCGTTATATGTATGTGTATATAATAATCGGAAATAGCCGTGCATGTTTCCTGTAGCCAAAAAAATCTGGTACTGATAAGATATACATACAACACAAATCAGCAAATTTGCATTAGAACCTATAAAGAGATGACTAATACCTCTAAACGCGTAATATTTAGAAAACGTTTAGGCGACAATGTAAATAATATTGTAGATTATGTAACTATATCACGTATATTCAAAATCTGCAAGTATGAATATATGTGTCTGTATCTACTCAATCAAATTTATTACTAAACGATAAAAATTGACTTTAAAGCTTGTCGTAAAATACATTGTAAACATACTCGTCATATATTTGTAAAGCACAAAAATGTAAGTTCCTAGAACAAAACATAAAGAAAATAAAAGTAATAATTTTTATAAACTTATGAGGAAAAAAATGGGCACTGCGCCAAGTTATAATTCCTATTTTAAAATACCAGAGAGCATTAATAGATTGGTCATGTAGCAATTGTTTAAGCAATAGTTGGTTAATGTCGACGTGCAATAGACAAATATTAGATAATATAATTGCGATTAACTAAATTAATTTTACGAGGTGTATACAAAAACTATTCAACTTTTTTTTTATAGTGGTTTAAAGGGGATTACTATTCTTTAAATCTAATCTAATCTCGGTTCAACTTTGGAATGTTTTCTTGCATTATTATTCTTTGGAGATTTTGCATTCTAAAGATTAGGATCAGGGTTTTTTGTCTCCGGTAATGATCTTATTAAACATTTCTGACGTGCTATTAATTGTTTCCAATTTTTTCTGAGCATACACCTTAGATTCATTAATGTACACATTTTATGAATCATAGCTAAGATTTCTATACATTGATAAATATCTAATCAGTCGAGTACTATGTCATCAAAAATGAAGAAAAAAGTAGAAGTAGGTTCAAGTAGTAGTTGTTAAAAAGGCAATTTCATACGAACTTATTGCGAGTATTTCCAGAAACTGCAGGCATATAACAGAGCTTCTAGCCTTGTTTACTTAAAGTCTTACCATGCACAAACTTGAAGTAATCTGTGAATTATTATATTTGTACATATACGAGGCGTGTTTTTAAAGTAAGTACCGTTTCAAAATATTTAAAAATCTAGGAAACTTTTTATAACAATTTTATTTTTATATGAAAGCCTGTACTTTAACCTATTTTTCCACATAATTGCCCCCACTATTCATGCATTTATCGTATCGAACAACAAGTTTTTGTATACCGTTGTCATTTCTTGAAACTTGAGAAAATGTTTGAGATAACGAAGAGATCGTGAAGTACCTATATTCTCTTTCACATTTTTGTGAACTTTTTGCACTGTACTTACTTTAAAAATACGCCTTGTATTTTTGTGCATAACATTTAACAAATCTGACTTTTCGAATTTCGGCCTTAATTGACTCGACACTCTTAGTAAATGCATCAAAAATGATATCAACATGTATCAAGAATAAACTAGATTAGAGCTAGATTCAAATGTGGTGCTATATTTACTGAATTGCAATTCAAAGTCTTTTAGTGTAACTTTTGTTTAAATGTACAGCTTGTATATTAAGTAATGTCTTCCCCTTTGAAGCGCTTATCAAACATTCTTCCGCTCATGCCAGTTCGGTCGATTTCGTAAATGCCCCTTGAGATGTATAGTTTGGTATTAAGAATATCGCGACCGAACGAAAAAGAAAGTTTGATATCCTCTTCAAAGGGGAAGACATTACTTAATACACGAACTGTACATTCTGTATGCTGGTCCTTTATGGACACGAATTCGCGAAATGTTTCACGCACGAAGTTTGTACAATATTTTTTGTACGAGAACTATAATAATAATATATATTGTTAAATACGTAATCGTGTATGACACACTACTAATCTCTTGATATTAATTAAAAAAATTTGAGTTGGCAGTATTGATTATTTGAAATGACATTTAATTTAAAATTATCAAATTCAAAATGGTAATTTATATAATATTTGTTGCTGTTCTGACATTGAATTACATACCTTCCAAATATATCAATTTCTATTTCATTTCCTTTTATTTTCATAGAAAAACAACGAACTGGGTAGCATAGTATTAAGGTTAGGAATTTATGATTTTAAAATGTCACAAAATTAATCAAGTTCCAGGCAGTACCAACTTTACTTTTACGCACTCGTGTTTAAAGTGACTTTTTACGAAATCGAATCGTGAAATGACAGGTTTTGATAAGCGAGTACAAAAAATTTATTACGTCATCCCACGCCTATTAGGCCCAAGGCCCATAAATGTCATAATTTGACAATATAAACGCTCAATATGTAATAGTTTATTTATGTACACTGGCTTGCAATAAAATCTCGTACACGTTAATGTCAAGCAAGCTTATTTTTTAAGATTATTTTTTAATGTAAGCTGACTTTAGATTTGATAGATGTAACAGATTTTGCATAAAGGTTAGGTATGGTGAATTATAAAAGTAATGTAGTTTTGAAACTGAAACGTCAAATTAGAAATGTCACAAAAAGGTGAAATCAAACTAGGTGTACGAGATTTTATTGCAAGCCAGTGTACCTACATACAGGCGTACCAATTGAAATTTTCCAATTACGGCCCTGCACATTGTTTTTATGCCAAACACTGACCTATGAAATGTTATTTTCGACGAATTCTTCTTGTTAACGCTGTTTCTACTTCTGCAACTAGGTAGAGCACAAGAAACCATTATGTCTTGTAGTAGTTTGCTATATAATAGCTTTGTTTTGGTTCAGAATTCAGAATGGTTCTAGAGTTGTTGCGCACGCGCACTTACAGTTTAGCGTTTTGGTTATTTAAGAACGCGAACCGAATTTTTAGTCCGATGTTTTGGTTACTGACAGAATCGATTCAGAATGATTCTGGAACCGTTCAAACAGTTCTTGCACTTCCATGAGTACCGATTCTGAATTATTAGTTCGAAATTACGTCATCGGTGCATGTGTTCAGAAATTCGAGTTATTTCGATACGTTCGTCATCAATGACATTGATATTTACGTTGTCTTTTAAAGTTTGAGATTTTTTTCCGTTTGTATTTGATTTTTTTATGTTAATTACAGTCCTGGAAATAAAATTTATGGAAAGTGTGTGGTATTCTAAGACAGAGACAGGATTTGAAAGATTTAGCGCAGAACATTCGCTATTGATATTTTGTTGGTTTGTATTTTAGTCTGTATCTAAAAGATGGCAGTGACAGGCTCCTAAAATGTGTTTTGGTTATTAAAAGTTCGGAACCATTCTGGAATTATAATGTTGTGCGCTTACGTTCTGCGCAGTTCTGTTACTAATCCTGAATTCCGAACCAAAACAAAGCTAATATAACTGTAAGAACTGAAATAATCAAATAATACAACCATACATGACATATACACTAGAATTGACTAGAATCTACATATTTGACGTAAAATGGTGTACCAATATGGCCGACCTGCGCCGTTTTAGCCACGTGATAGCGTTTCCCTACTTATTCTATCTCAATGGTTATTTCAATGCAATATGTACAGGATGAGCCCCTTAAAATGATGCATTGAAATTATAACAAAACTAAATAAGAAATTAAAAATCGGACCAGGTAAATTTATAGAGTTCTAAGGAAAGCACATTTTAATAAAAATGTACATTTTCTACCATTCATCATAACGTCATACCGAAATCAATTTGCATTTATTTAAATGGGATGTGGTATTTTTATTGTGAATTTCTTAAACAGCTAATTTTTTAACGTATAACTGTACAAAATATGACCAATTTTAATAAGAAATAAAATCGACAACTTCTTGAAATTGCCGCCAATATTTCAAATTTTGAGGCGCACAAATAGTTATTTACCCGATGCATATTTGCATAAAACGCAAAATTTGAATTGAGCTCTAGATATATGTCATATATGTCATAAATGTCACTTGGCAACTGACAAACGTTCAAATAGTAGATTGTTGTATTAGGATTAAAAATGTCTCTTTTTTCGACGAGTACAATTTAGCATATTTAACCGCTTTCAATAATAATGTAATATAATAAGCTGTTCCGATAAATGTTTAATTTAAGATATGATCAGCTAATTTTTGAAGATTATTTTTCAATGTCTTAGATTTCGGATGTGATCTTGTCGAAAATGACAACCTTAGATACTCCTGACAGTCAAAATATGTCATACTTTTTCTACAGTTGGAGAAAAATTAATTATTTTAATGTTTAACTTATGTATAAACAATAATTTAGTGTTGAATGTTTGACTTATTGACCAACTTGCATTAAATCTGCATCGGCAAATGCAAAAACATTACCCTGACTTTTATAAACACAATATTTTAGTCACTTTGTTGGACAAATAGTACTTGTATGAGACATATATTCAAATAGATATTATTAAATTTCGTAGCAAATAATACTTTTACACTTCATATTTTAAATTTAACAAGTTACACTTTAAGATAAGCAAATGGCAGAATAGTGATTTAAGTCAAATCTGACACATTAACATGCGTTACGTAAAATTTCGGTAAACTAAGCTTGAAACTTCAAAACCGCGAAATTTAAATAATCCAATTTCATTCTTTGTTATTGCAAACACAATTGGATATAATATTTAATAAGTGATCGTGATTTGTTAGAAGTACCATCTTCTTACATTACAGTGACAGAAAACATAAATGTGCTCCTTATCGACTACTATAAGTTTACCTGGTCGGATTTTAAAATTTTTATTTAGCTTGGCCGTAATTCTAATGCTTAATTTTAAGTGGCCCACTTGTATACAGGGTGCTTAACTTGAACTAGGAGCACCGATTTCATTCGTACGGGTAAAAAATGATTACTTCCGTCTAAAAATCCATTAGATGAACTTTAATTATCTTTTATTTGCTGCTTTTGACATTTACACTCCTATTAGAGAAGCTATGGTTACTAAACCTGAAGCCCCTTAATTAATTTCAGATTTCTAAATCTGCTGAAGATTGGATAAGGCAGAAAAGTCTCGGAAACTTAACAATCAAAATGGTTAGGAAGGGAAAGAGAAATTATTTGGATTCTACCTCTACGTCTTATAATTCTGAAAGATAGTAGAGTCTTCTCTTAGATCTATAAAGACTAAAACATTCTCTGAGTATCCTTTGCCTGATTACTTGTCTTAATACGAAGCAATATTTTGCTGCTTTCATTCAGTCAGTGGTAACCTTATTGATTTTAAGCACTGCAAGACTTGATAATTTAGTTGATTTTCAATTTAGGTTGGTTACTTCTGTAGACGTTCATTGTACATGAAATAACATTAAAGCCAATGCTTATACATGCATAGCATACATCACTGAATTTTTTTAGAAAACACTCAGTTTTAATTATTTTGACTAGTCGTAAAACGATAAAACACGGCCGATATGTGATATGATATGTAAATTTAACACTAAAATCTATGTATGTAGCTATGCATCCATTCGCAAATTTGACTTTAATACATGTACTTTCGTTTAATTTATTTATTTCTTCGTTATCTCCTTATAGGCAGCAACTAAGCTTCATAACATATTTACTTTTTACCATATACAAATGAAAAGCGAGTATCCTCTAACTATAGATCTGATTATTAAAAAGTAATATCGAAAATACCGTATAAGTTTACATAAGCTAAATAATCTGATATGGTAAGTACATATTTACGTACATACGTTAATGATATATACAAGGTTTGATCAAAGTACACGCGAAATTTTCGTTTCACTCGAAGAATCTTTATTTATTCAATATGAAACGTTTCGATGTTATATCCGTACACCCATGTTTTTACCTGTTTGAACAATTCTGATTCAACACCGCTTTTGGTCAAAATTTAAAAACGAAAATAGACACATATGATAAAAGATCATATCAACAGCAATACAATAATATTCTGACAATTGGAGTTATAAAAACAAGTGAAATAAAAAAATTCCACGTATTTTTAAATCAAGCCTTGTATATGTTTGTATTAAAGCTAAACCTAAATACCTTCCCAACTAATCTTTATTTATTTAAGCTTTAGCTAAATTATCTAAATTCAATCAATTAATCCAAATTACAGCTTTTAAAACTACATCGATTTAAAATATCAACCTTCATTTTTAATCTGTCTAATGATGTTTGCTAATGCAATAGATAATACATAGTTGCAATATTAAAACTAAAAGCTTAATTTGCATTACAAAATTAACTGAAGCAGACAATGGGCCATTGTTTTTTGATTTACGTTTCAACTATTCAAGTATAATTCAACTCTTTAATTTACATGGAATCTTAGCTTTGTTTTTATGGAATCCTTTCGAAAATCTAGTACTGAATAAACATTGTAATATTATGGAAAATCATTTTGATTTTAAATGGCATATCATTACACACACACACAAAAATGGTTGGCTATAACGTATTATCTATAGTTAATAATGCTCAATTGAAAAGAATTATAAAGAAATTTATTTAAGCTATATTGCAAATACTCGAGAACAAAGTTGAAATTAAATAAAGCGTTGCAAGCTGGTTTTTTTTTCTCCCTAAAGCAAGGGGAACAGTTTGTCTAGTAGTCTGCTTATTCAGAACTATATGGCTTCATAGTGAATACCCTAAAATATTTTGCTTTCCAATTGGTATACGGTAACATCAGGTCAAATTACCAGATTCCAAATTGGAAAACTATTTGTAAATGTCTATATAAAGACGGGAAGTATCCATGCAGTAGTTAGTGGGTTTAGAAAAGCTAGGATACATCCACTGAATCCAGATTTTTCCAGAGTAGAGCCAGTCGAAACTACTGTCACCTACCAACAATAATGTCTTCAATGGGAGAACGATCAAAATTTGCGAACAACAACTTGGAACATCTCTGTAAGTGCAAGATTTAACAAGAAGCCTGGACTTAATTTGGATGCCAAGACAAAAGCAAGGATTGAATAAATCAAAAATAAAAACAGAAACTATCAATGTGAGAAGTTAGTAGTTTATAGGAAGAAAGAGAAGGGAAATAGTGATATTCAAACTCGAAAAGGTTGGCTCAAATATCAAGTACTGTTTATAGGAGATGAGAAGAGAAGTATTCCTGTGATTTCTTGCTGGAAAATAACATTTTTCGTCTGTATCATTGAAATAATTCAAAATAACTGTTGCAATAGGGATCTCAAAAGTAATAAAACTAGAATTGGCTGTTGTTTGATTTATTTTATTTAAAAAGTTTTACAAATGTTATCTATATTAATGCTGTTATATATGTAGATTTTCCTGTGTTTAATCGCCTTTGTTAATTAAAATAAGCAATATTTTTCGAAAATTTTTTCTATAAAAATATTTTAGCGTCTGTGATTGTGGAATCGAACATGTATATAATGTATATTTTCCATCGCCAATTAAATAAGCAATATTTGGATTTTTAAAAATAATTTTCGAACCACCAAGTTTGCTTGCGCAGCGTACCCACGAAACCATCTTCTGTTCTTGTAAAGGTAACAGTTGGAATCGAGTCGTCAGTGGCACGATGGTTTCGTGGGTATGCCGCCCAAGCAAACTTGCTGGTTCGATTCCACACACAGACGTTATATTTTTTTTTATAAAAATATTGCTTATTTAATTGGCGGTGGAAAATCACATTATATACATGTAAAATATTAGCCTCCTTTTTCATAAACGCAAGCTTATCGGCATCAGATATAAGAAAAATTTAAGACTTTTTTGTAAAGCATTACATGGTCTTCGAAAAGTTCCTGGTGTCACTATTCTAATTGTTGTATTCTAAACGTTCATATTAAAAAAATTATTAAGAAATCCATGTTTTTATTTTTTTTCGCAAACGTTATGTCACACCCCGTATATGTCAAATATGACAATTACCATGTTTAATATAGAACAAATCCAAGGTTTGATAATTTCAAAAATAATTTATGTTATATTCATCAATACATTTCATAAACTAACCGGAATTAATTTAACAAAATTTTCTCAATTTGGTAACGTCATGTTTCTATTTTGCGTTGATAAAGAAGGTATTAAAGCACGTTTTCACGTGTAAAAAATGATCTATTTCGACACGGTTTTTTCATTTCGATAGGTTGGCCGTATTGAATACAGACATAAGCCAATCCTAACCGTGTCCTAACCTAATTTCAGTTGTCATTTAAATGTATGATGTAAATACAGGACAGAAATGCGTTTGTGTAGCATTTTGGTCGTTTATATAAAATAATATTAACAAATTTAATTTGCATTTGTAATATGGTAAATGGTATACATTGATGGATGTATCTTGAGCAGCCGTCATAATGACTGGCAAATTGTGTTTCGTAACAAAGTTTCGCTGTGATATTATATCGAATTCTTGTATCTGTCAATTACTTCATAACACAACTTTCGAAGATTTGTTTATTACTTGTAATTATCTGTTAGCCTTACTTATTAAAAATGGAGGAAAGCAGATTTTGAAATAAATATTTCAGATTCAGCTTTGAATTTTTGAAACGTCAACTAAAAAATCAGTGTAACCAACTTCAAAAAGATTAAATTTCGTCATCAATTAACTGTCATCTACATTTTTTAGAACATTAATAGATCGAAATAGAAAAGATAGTATAAAATATACGTATTATAAGACACCAAAGTTTCATTTAAATGTGACGCGATTTTGACGTAAATGTCATTAGGAATCTGTCAAAATTGCTCAAGCATCGCTCCCCTATTTGATAAAAATTAATCTTTATAAATTAAAAATAATAAATTCTGTGCACGTTTTTGTAGCGTGCGTCATTTTGCACAAATTAAACTAACAATTCTATGGACTAACGCTTCAAATAAATGCGAAACAATTAACAAGTACTGTAAGATACTGAATTAGTCTCTAGATAAAAAATATTCATGAATTTTGTTAATTTGCAATAACTGGCGATATATTCGAGAGATACGGAATTGTATTTAAATCAAATTTATATTATACAATATTAAATATAGCACACTTATTTTTAAAATTTTTAATAACAACAATCTCGATTGTTGCATATTCTTGAGGACGTGGTGAGTTATATTTAACTTTAATTTTACCACATACGTATCAAAACCGCTCATTTTGAGAGATTGATAACGATTATTCTCTAAAGATAAATTTACTGAAGTATTATTAGTAGATTCTAGTTAGATAAAAGCGATTCGTACATTTATTATTTAATTGGACATGTTCGTATATCCTAAAACAAACGTTATCGGATTTTTTAGAGTTTTATGCAATTTCGTTTAATATTAATGGTTTATTAGTTTTATAATACAGGTATGGGTCCTCTCCGTTTACATATTTGGTAATATATCTACCAGTAATTCATACAAACTACTTTTTTTATAAAAGATTTTGCATACATACACAATACAACGAACAATAGGTATATTGGAAATAGAAAGTGTTTTTTTTAAAGATAAATATAGCTCTTGCAATATTTCATCGTAATTTATGTTCGACCACATCTGCCAGGTTTCCTTCTGAAGGAAAGTCAATTTTAGGAAACTACACCACAGCACTGTTTAACAGATGCTTCCAGGTCCGGTCGTCTTGAACGAAGCTTCTTATCAAACTTTGCAGTTATCCTGAACCAGTCAAGATAACAGAAAAAGTATGGACAAGAAAGTCGTTTTACAACCAGTGTCCAGAAACAGAATTCGTGCATTGAGTGTATCGAAACACCTGTATATAAGTATTGACTGTACAATACTAGCACACAAACATCAATCAAGTTATTATCAGATTACATCTACGTATGACGTAATTTCAAAAGTGTTATATACATATAATCGAATGTGATTCAAATATTATCAGTGTTAGATCTACAGCAAGGAATTGTATGAATTTGTTTTGTCAATAAGGAATGTGGAAGATCTTTATCACGATCTTTATTATCAGGTCATCCTTTTAAAAGTGTGTCATTATAAATATAGAAAAATTTTTATAAGTTTCAAAATGTACATTTTTAGATAAAATTAAAATTAAATATGTACTTCAGTAATTAATCTGCTACTTTAATGTGTGTAATTCGAAGGAAGGTTCAAAACCAAAAGCCATAAAGTCTGGTCATTGTTCGCATATGTACCGAAAAGAAAAAAGATTGTTTATGGCCGGGAAAACGGTCACGGAAATTCGAAATATTTTGCTAGAGGTTTATGATGGATCTACTCCATCATTCTCGACCATCAACTTCTGCGTGAGCGAATTCAAACGTAGCCGTACAAGCACAAGTAACAAACCACGCAGTGGACGTCCAACAACCGCTGCTAACATGTTCACACCGCATGTTCTTCATACGTTTCGTAACCGTGGATGACACTTGGATCCATCTCTACATACCGGAGACCAAGAAACAGTCGAAGCAGTGGACTCTTCCGGGTGAATCAGCTCCAAAGAAAGCAATAACCGTTCGATCGGCCGGAAAGGTCATGGTGACCATTCTTTGGGATTACCAAGGTGTGATCCTCATCGACTATCTGCATAAGGGAAGGACGATTACGGGGCAATACTACAGCGATTTATTTACCCGATTCGATGCAGTATTGAAGGAGAAACGGCCTCGTTTGTAGCAGAAAAAGTACTTTTCCACCACGTCCTATTTCCAAACCTGAAAAAATCGCTGGCAGGAAAGAGATTTGCCTCAAATGAGGAGGTCATCAACAGATGATTATTTTGCAGACCTCGAAACATCCTACTTTTTCCATTGCTTGAAGAGACTGGAACACCGTTTGAAAAAGTGTATTGATCTTCGAGACTACATCGAAAAATAAAAATAAAAAACCACAATACTGTGTTTTTCTTGTCAATTTCGGAAACATTTCAGGGCGCCCTCGTAGTATCAAGATTTAAACAGACAAGAGATTTTCATTAAAATATATATATATACAACACGGTTATTAACTTTTTCATCTCGTTTATACAGGTTGGTCAGATAAGAATGCAAAGTGCCTGTATCTCTGAAACTATTCGTCGTAGAGACTTGCGGTAAAAATTTTTAATACTAAAGTGATCAAAAGAAGACCCTGGAAAATATTTTCAGATTTTCAAGATGGTCGCCAGGGGGCGTAACAGGCATCTTAAATCTTTAAAGTGATTTTTCACTGAAATCCACCCAGTAAATGTTACCAAAAAATATATGCTTTTTAAAGCTAAGCTTTACTCGAGTAATTTTTGTTTAACACTTTTTGACGTATCTATTAAAATAAAGTGGTGGGGGTAATTCAATGTTTTTTTTAAATAAACACCTGTAACTCCTGACGACTGACCTGATTTTAACAAACTTGGTCTCATTGAAAAAAGCATTTATTGTTCCATCAAACCTATCTTACCTGTGATATGTCTATTTCTTAGTGATGCCGCTATTCATAGCTTGCATATTATATGCATTGATAACTATGTCCCTACACGTTTTCTAAATTTTTTGAACTAAGAATAGTTCTATTATTTAAAAATTATAAATTATGCAATTGAATCTTGAAAAAACACAAATAAATAACAATAAATACCAATCTTTTTAAAATTATATGATAACTAAATCTTCTTTCTGCGATAGTTCAGGCTACGAATAAAATATCGAAATACGGTTTTCACTAGCCTATTTAGCTCGCTTCATTTTTATGAAAAAAAAGTCATTATTGCATTTAATTTTTTAGAGAATTTTGCAATTTTCTGTTATTATATCAAAATGCGCGCTCTAGCGGCATCACTAAGAAATAGACATATCACAGGTAAGATAGGTTTGATGGAACAATAAATGCTTTTTTCAATGAGACCAAGTTTGTTAAAATCAGGTCAGTTGTTTAGGAGTTACCATTGAATTACCCCCACCACTTTATTTTAATAGATACGTCAAAAAGTGTTAAACAAAAATTACTCGAGTAAAGCTTAGCTTTAAAAAGCATATATTTTTTGGTAACATTTACTGGGTGGATTTCAGTGAAAAATCACTTTAAAGATTTAAGATGCCGGTTACGCCCCCTGGCGACCATCTTGGAAATCTGAAAATATTTTCCAGGGTCTTCTTTTGATCACTTTAGTCATAAAAATTTTTATCGCAAGTCTCTAGGACGAATAGTTTCAGAGATACAGCACTTTGCTTTCTTATCTGACCACCCTGTACATATAAAAATTTAATGACCAAATGTAAAATACACAACCACATTACTAATATCGAGATAATGCACACTACTGTTTTGAATAGCACATTTTAAATTGATAGTAGTAATGATGAACTGAATGTCTAAATGCAGTGATAGCCACAAATACATCATTTCAAAGGAATGTAAGTCTTGCTCGTGGTAAGTTAAAGTGTTTATGTAAAATATGTGTGTATACATGCTTAGAAATTTAAAAGTAGCAATATGTAAACATGTAGTTGGCGCCAAAGAAATTTGAACGACTTTTTGTAACTACGAAACACATCTTGTGCGAGTATAATAAATAAATATCGATTATCCTGTTGAACTTATAGTTACAGCAAGAAATATTAAGCCATTATCATAATTTAAAAAGAAATTTACAAACTCAATTCTGCGTTTAGGCCAGTGGATAGAAAGATGGTGTATGCAGATTGGTCCATGTCTTTGTACTTTTTTTATTAATATATTCAATTAAAATATTATCTTTATTTGCATTGTAAATTCTACCAAACTCTATTGTCACTGGTCTCCGTCTAGTGTGTTCTTTGTTCCGATGCTTTTTTATATATCATATATGCAACTTTTGCTACAATTTAAATTAATCGTATGTACTGTAATATTGATATTTCCACCGCTAGATTGGTTAAACGTTCCGTATCTAACCGCTAAAAATTGATATATAACGGAACAGTGGCTACTGAAAAATCGGTTAATTTGTAAAAACCGCAACAACCGCGATTTTGTAGCGGTTACTTCAGTTAACTTACATAGGGATCAAAGTCGCTCCTATGTGTCCTATGTTTGTAACTAATATGTGGACTGTATCGGATGTCCCAGGGTGGGCGCTCACCCCATTGCGTTCCACCCTTAAATCTCCTCTGTCACTACCCCATCCCTGATCTCATAGTTTCAGGGTAACGGATGTGGCTTGGGAGAAAAGTTTAATAGGGGAGGGCACTTGTGCCCGCCGCCGCCGTCGGAATATACGGTGGGTGAGTAAGTTACCCTACGGCACTCGCCCCGAAAAACTCTGCAGCTTCACTACCCCATCCCTGTAGGCCACACGCTGGGGAACGGGCGTGGCGAGAGCATCTTAGTAGGGGAGGATAAAAGTCGGTTCGCCGAGGAGTAGTCCGTCCGCTGGTTGTCTGGTTGGGGAAGCCTTGGTTTCATCCTAAAACAACTCGGTGATTCTGGGACCCTACGGTTTCACTGTAGCTGCTGCGGTGTCTCTATCCCGGTTGGGAGAAAGAGCATCGCGGTTGGCATTTTCGGGGTAGGGCTTCGGCCTCGGCCGTCCCCGTAGTTCAGGCTTAATTCGCGGGCGGGCTGGTTGTACCTCACGGCCAGATTCCGTTTACTACGCTGGCCGATAGTCGCCATCCGCAAGGAGGCCTAGGCCCCGTAGGGTTAGATGTGAGGTAGGAGTTCGCTAAAGCGTCTCCAACGGTGACCCGTCAAACGTTGACAAGGGAACTTGTCTAACATGGGTAGCACGGGGGAGAGGGGCCCAACCGGTTCGCCGGTCCTCTCCGAGAGGTGTAGGTATCGTGCGGGCAGCTAGTTTTCGCCCTCACGACTTCGGTCCTGGGGAGTGTGTGCATCCCCTGTGTTTCGCCGTATACCATTTAGGTCGGTCGGCAGCTGAGTCCCTTCGGGGTCCAGCAACTCTGTTACGTGTATCGGATGTCCGTAAATGCTTGCAGCTGACAGCTACTGTCAAATTATGGTTAAGTTTGTAACACTACATTTGATTTCGATAGCAAGAATTAACATTAGCGTCCCACGCGGTCGTTACCTTCAGCATAATTATTAAAATTGTTTCTTAAAATCAAACACAATATGCTTCCTTTTGGAAACGTTTATTGCTAATTAAAATTAGTTAAGAACATAATTATAAAAAATTATAACTACAAAACCATTGCGCAATGACAAAAATATAAACCCAACAAAAATACAGACGTGCGACTATGGCCATAGAGGATAAACCAACTGACATTTTCAGAGTGGAAAACTTTAAGCACAGATATTGCATACACTTTGACAGCGTCAGCTTCAAACATTTACGGACACGGTGTATAATGGTTTTAAAACTACTTTATTTTATTAAACTTTACACAACTCACAAAGCGTTATATCAATTATTTGACTCAGCTCTTGTACTATACTGTCGGTAATGTAGGTTTCTATCTTAAAACCATAACATTTTATGGTATTATAGTATGTATTACGAAATTCAATTAAAATTAAAGTATGATTGTCACTAACAGGGTCTCATATTATTCAGTAGTTATACTTTCTGTCAGCTCAAATTGCAATATAACTGTAGCGATCTCTAGAGTTACTTAAAAAGCATATCCAAGATGAGCTTCGTACACACTGAGCCAGAAAAAAATGATCTCCTCAACAGCAATTATCATTGAATCGAAAGAAGTTTTTCGGATTAAATTATGGTCCTGCTGTTCAGTTGATTCACGACGAACAACACCTGACGCCATCAGCACAGCAAGCCTTGAGATCAAAGATGTATGGTTACCAATACTCAAAGACAGCTTAAACAATCGCAGGCAACAATAAACACAAACTCCAGAAACTACGTCGAACGACAAACGCCTTACGAAATCTCAGCGGAGATTACACATTTACGCTGACCGGACAAAACACCGCGAAATTTATAAGATTCCCCTACAGATGCACGAAAGGTGGGTCTGTAATTTTTCACTTATATACAGGGGGACATGCATATACGACATAGCACATACAGTTATACATCGAAACATTTTATTTGTCGTTAGTGATATTAGTCTCGATTCTAGTGAGCTTACTATGAGGACACTAGAGACAAACAGCTCTTTTCAGAGCTACCCTGAAGACGGTGATAGACGCTTCACCGAAACGTCGGATTTTCATCATCCAACAAACAATGGAAATAGCGCAAAAAATTATTCAATTCTTCAGTTGAAATTCTTTCAAGCTGCCCCCACCTTTTTCCTGCTCCTCCCACATACACCCTTCGAACTTCATGCTAACTGACACCAGAAAAATTAATTGAAAAAAAATTGTACTACGTTTATCTAGCCACGACTGTACATATTTAAATTCCAGCATACCGATATAAAAAGGCCCGCTTTCATTTGTTCCCCAGTGTCGACTTCATATTATTGATTAATGTTAAAGTACGAGATTATTACTTAAGAAACACAAACTGCCATATGCCATATGTCAGGCCATGTGAACTCTCGGAAATCGCGGTAAACCTACATTTCTGGCCCTGTTACAGTAGGAAATAATCGGTCGAAGTCTGTATCCACAGTATGTACGCGTGACAGCTCTGTTAAACCTTATACAGATTGGCCTAGTGAACGGTTCCCATTCGACTTCAAATACACACACATAAATAGACATGTTATTGCATAGATACATCATTAGGAAAACTGGATAATCAAACTACACGTACTAATTCTCAAAAGCAAATATGTACACCCTTACAACACTCCTGCCACACTAACACGATTGAAAGCCGAAAACTCTTACGAATGTCCCCCACTATTGTAACTTTTCTACGCCTACAGATGATACGTATGTACATACATGTAGATGTAATATATGCGTGCGCTAGTGTGTGTAATATGCACGGTACATATAAACCTGTAGCTCAACCGATCTGTATATAGATATAGTAACATGTAACATAGATAGGTTTAACAGAGCTGTTAAATCGTGTACTGTGGATACAGACTGTGGATAAGTCAAAGACTATAACAGTTATGCTCTAATTTTTGAATATCATACCCTGTTGAAGCTCCCTACGTGAACAAAGAAAAAATATCACGAAAAAGCCAAACCTTACTTTTTTTCGCCTGCTGAACGTCAACAGGGAAAGATATAAACAATTTCTTTATGTAACTGTTGACCTTTTTTCTAGAGTATGAAATTTTCTACAAAAAAATCAGTACAATAATATTCTAACTATTATAGTTTTCAAGTTCTACCAATTAGAAACGTGTTACTATTATCGATATTTGCTAACTCTACAATAATGACAAAATTAAAGTGTTCTGTAATACCGGCACTGCAACAATTCAATTGTGTATTTGACTTTCAAATTAAAATACGTTGCCGTGGTAATTTTATTTAAATGTTGTTTATTATATTCAACCATGAAGTTTGTCCAACTGTGGTGTAATTAATGTATTTTTTCCACTACTAGCGTTAGAAGACGTCATTATTTGGTATGTTTTCGGGCCGAGAAGATGAATTTCTCTCCTAGTAGTCAATAATAAAAATTATCTCCTACTAGTAAATAATAAAAACAATTGACAATAATAAAATTATGATTTATTCAATAAAAATGTATAGAATAGAAATAATTTGAATATAAAACCATAGATGTCGTATAGATGCACGAATGAAATCCGCAATTCAAGAAAAAAGGTTAGGTTAACATTTAACATAAATAAACAAAGTAGGAAATACGTAATTTGGTAAACACTACTTATTAAAATAATAATTAATAGCGCAATTATGGCAGCTTATGTTAATTCCTGACGTACTGGCTTGTAATAAAATCTCGTACACCTAGTTTTACCTATATTGATTTCACCTTTTGTGACATTTCTAATTTGACGTTTCATTTCCAAAAGTACACTATTTTTATAAGTCACCATAACCTCTATGCATAGTGTGTCACATCCGTCAAATCTAAAGTCAGCTTACATTGAAAAATAATCTTCAAAAATTAGCTTGCTTGACATTAAGGTGTACGAGATTTTATTGCAAGCTAGTGTACCAGTATTTTTGATACTCTATTTGATTTGCTTCCTTGCGGATTTCTGAAGGAGTACAACTACTGCCTGACATTTTTTTTTGGTATTGTGACAAGACATGAATAAAATCTCAATTTGACATTAAATGTTTATTCATTTGTTTTTACAGACTAACATGTTTTCTATGGATATCTTAAATTAAACATTTATCGGAACGGCTTATTATATTACATTATTATTGAGAAAGCAGTTAAATATGCTGGTAGTGGAAAAAATAGTATATAAACCACGGCAGAGAAGATTTTTCTCAGCCTCTTAGCCATTATTTCCCTCGACGCTTCGCGTCTCGGGAAATAGAATGCTACTCGGCTGAGAAAAATGTCTTCTCTCCCTTGGTATATAATTACTATTATGCACATCAGTTTTTTCCAAAATTAGGAAAACATATCAGACAAAATAAATGGCATTTACCTATATAATTATATATGCAACATGTCTCTGGTATTACCTATGCAGTAATCACCCGAAATAATATTATGACCGGTTTTGGAAAAGTGAAAGACAAAAAAATTTGATGAGCTAGCTCAGTAAAGCATTCGTATATTTTTAATAGAGGAAAATTGTATTTAAAGATAATGTAATCGTGTGAATTGGATTTTCCTATACATCCTATACACTCACATCATTCGAAATATCACGCGGTGTTGTTCGTGGAATAAAATTTAAAAAAGTGGTTTTTTAAAGGGTATTTTTATTTACTGGAAAAACTTTTTTTTTTTGCAAGAGCAACTAACTCATACCTATATGGCACCTTAGTAGTTTGACAATACATACACTGCCCAAGACGAAATCAAACAAGAAAATATCCAGTTAGATAATATATCTGCATATTGTGTGGTTTGTGTGTTGGTTGCGATTGATATGCAAATTTTAAGACTATGCAATACGGAAACTAATAACCGCAAAAAATATTACTTTTTATTGCAGATATAATAGCGGGAATGAAATACTAATTTTGATAAGGTTGCTCCCAAAATTTATGCTTTATAATTTATAAATTATTGCATATTAATATTGACATTAATATTCAAGCGCGAACATACGTATCATACGTCTAACATAGAAATTGATGTATGTAATTATGTAAGCTCAATTGTCAGATAGTCTTCATATGGTCTTCATTGTCCTGTCAAATTTTGTGCGTACTTTGAGAAAACATTCTTGACAAATTGTAGCATCAGAATTTAATTTGGTATATTTCCAATATGATAAATATTGTGAAAAAATTGCTACAATCAAACAAACATATTGCATGAGGTTCAAGTTTAATTGGCAAAATTCTAACCTATAACGTTGTTTATATTATGTGAACTGTCAGAATGACTTATGTATGTGGGATACGAATACATAAACAAACACTAAGTTTGAATGGTTTATTTACTGTTACTAACGTCCCATCGAAAAAAAAACATAATTGGTGTAGGCTATGTAAATGTATTTGATCGTTGCTTTAACCACTACCACATAATGACGTTTATTATTTGACATTTTATTGTAACCAAAGTTTATAACCTCAAATTAAATGTCAAGGAATAAATGTCATTATGTGAAAGTGGCTAAAGTAACAATCCATTCACATAGCCTACTCTAATTACGATTTTTTTCGATGTGTCTATATTACTCACAACAAATATATCTACCATGTTTTTTCTTACTTCCACCACTACTCCCACGTAGATCGGCGTACCGATCCCACAACTCGGTCTTTCCTGATTTGGGAATCATCCTCGAATCCTAGTGTTGGAACTTGAGGATCGTGGTCAAATTCGCTTGCTTCCGAAATTTCATCTTGAGCGAGTCTAGGTATGTTGACTATTTCAGTTGGTCTTCTTGGCTCATTTTCTTGCTCAAACGTTTCTTCGTCTTCTGTCTCGAAATAAATCTCTTCTTCAGCATTGGACCAGGGTTTCATAAAGTCCACAGCGGTTTGGCCCTTCAGTTCGACCAACTTGTTCGACATCGTAGCGGCCATGAGGTTTGACAGCAATTATTTTCTATGGACCAAGAAACTTAGTTTTAAATTTACTCAAATTGGCAAACTGGGTTTGTCTGATTGCCACTAATTCTCCTAATTTATAGTCTCTTGGCTTTTTTCGTTTCTTGTTGAAGTTTCTGCGATTCTCTTGAAGTTTCAAAATTGCTTCTTTGGCTGTCTTTCATATATTATCACGCTCTTCTACATATATAAAATCACTTTTATATTCTTCTTCAATTATCTCCGTACTCTTTTTATCTTCTCTAGTTTTCAAGAGAACACCGAACAAAAGTTCTCCTGGACTACACTGTATAGATCTCTAGGAAATTTATTCTATTTAAACATAATTGCACATTTGGTACATGTTGGTACCAACGACTTCCGTCTTCAATGGATAATTTAGTCAAAGCTGGTATAATTACTCGATGAATTCTTTCTACTACTCCATTTCCTCTTGCAATGTGCAGTAAAGTGATATTCTCAGTTTCACAAGACGCTTTAAATTGTTCAGACGTAATGGTGCTTAAC
>CM043019.1:31158350-31304354 GCA_023690525.1 Holotrichia oblita | reverse complement strand
TTACTGCAAACTCTAAAATTTTGTTACAGTATAGGATTGACCAACGTTTGACCATGATTGACCACCAAATAATTTTTTGAAAATTTAAAAATATTCGAAAAAAACGGAAAAAACAAGTTCATATCTCCAATGAAATGACATCAAACCCAGATAATGTTATAACCTCTTGCGTCGCATATTTCACAAATTTCGAGAGGTGGTCAATCGCTGAAAATAATAGAACTTATTGTCTCGTGTCTCTAAACCACACAAAACTGAAAATTATCGTTCGACCACCCTCCGGTTAAATTTTATCCGATCTTAAAGTTACGTATAACAGATTCAAAGCTTTTCGCATCTCTCAAAATTTGTGAAAAATGCGAAAAATAATTTTCAGTTTTGTGTGGTCTAGAGACACGAGACAATAAGTTTTATTATTTTCAGCGTTTGACCACCTCTCGAAATTTGTGAAATATGCGACGCAAGAGATTATAACATTATCTGGGTTTGATGTCATTTCATTGGAGATATGAACTTGTTTGTTTCGTTTTTTTCGAATATTTTTAAGTTTTCAAAAAAATTATTTGGTGGTCAATCATGGTCAAACCTTGGTCAATCCTATACTGCAACAAAATTTTAGAGTTTGCAGTAAAAAAAAAATTCGAAAAAAATTTTTTTTTGAAAATTTTGAAAATGTGAAGGGTGGTCAAACATGGTCAAACGATGGTCAATCGTATCCGATGAACAAAATGTCTATATTGACTAATTTTAGCATTTTCGCCATTAGACCCCAAAATATGAGTATAGCGGCTGTAGCCTAAACAAGAGGTGGTCAAACGAAATCGCTGATGGTCAATAGTGGTCAATAAATGGTCAATCCTTTCTAGCATTTTTGTCGATTGTTGACCACTTTGTGGTGCCAACTTCACGGACCTAAACAAATACACTTCACGTTGAACATAGGAGACCACAAATTAAATTTGGGTTTAATGTTTGGTGTGATGTTATAGGGTCAACTGTTCTTCCTCCTTTTATTTTTGATGGATCACTAACTGGCAATCGTTATCTTAATTTTTTACAACAAGATTTCGAGGAAATGTTAGATAATTTAAATTTCAGAACCCGAGCAATGCTGCGATGGTCTCAACATGACGAAGCGCCTCCGCACAATCAACTGAATGTTAGAAATTATTTAACTTCCCTCATCAATGGATAGGACGAAATGCACCCATTGAATGGTCGGCTGGATCCCCTGATTTATCAGTTTTGGATTATTTCTTGTAGGGTGTACTAAAGGACTTAAATCGACGATTTAAGAGAAGCTGTCTTAGTTGCTTTTAATAACATCGATAGGCGTAAAGTCCGCAATGCTACAAATTCTGTTGTGAAGAGATGCAATTTGTGTATTAATAATAATGGAGGTATCTTTGAACATTAATAATGTTGTGTGCCCATAAGATTTCAAAATAAGTTTTCGTTTGGTTTGTTATTTTTCAGTTCGAAATTCAATTGTTTTCCATAAAAACCATAAAAATATCTATATCCTCTATATTTTTTAAAATAACCATATCAAACCTTATATCATTGTAATCAGCAAAAAATAAGCTTTTTAATGATGTCAAAACCAACTATGGTGTCTATTTAAAAAAACACAATTTTGTGTCATAACTCGATAATGGTGAACGAAAAAGAAAAAATTAGCTACATAGTTTTATTTGACGTAAAATTATCTAACACTTTTGTCTGAAGACTTTTTCCCTAAAATTATGATTAAGCTAAGCATGTTTAAAGAAAATCGTAAAATTTAGTTTTCTTTGAATATCTAATAAGCTATGAAAGTTATCGGAGAAACAAAAGCAGTTTTAAATCAAACTCGTAAAACTGCGCATCTTTCCCCATTTAAGCGTTGTCCTATCTCCAGTAGTTTCTGAGATCCCAATGCTAAACATTCAAAAAAACTCACCCTGTATATACGAGGGAGCGTTTTTATATTCGCGGAATGAGCGGGTTGTAGGGGGGTGATTAGGCGCATTGGGGGCGTCGCCTGTGCAGCGACTCATAATTAGTATAAATACGAAGTTTCATTATTATTAGACAGTTAGTCTGTGAGTTATCGTCAACCAAGTAACATAAACTAAGTAACCAACCAACTAACAACAGCGCGTAGAGTGTTCGCGTGCTTTTTTGGACCTCTGTAATGAAGACAAGGATGGTGTATTGAGTCGAATTGTTACTGGAGAGAAAACTTGGGTTCATCATTATGAACCTGAGTCCAAACAAGACTCCATGCAGTGGCATAAAAAGGGCACAGCACCTCGCAAGAAATTTAAAGTGTCACAATCAGCTGGGAAACTCATGGCAACGGTATTTTGGGACTCGGAAGGAATATTGTTGATTGATTATAAAGATAAAGGTGTTTCTATAACCGGAGAATATTACGCTTCAATATTAGAGCGACTAAAAGAAGCCATTAAAGAGAAAAGACGGGGAAAATTGACGAAAGGTGTGCTGCTTTTGCACGACAACGCGCCCGTCCACAAGAGCCGCGTTGCGTTAGCTGCCCTGCATAAGGTGGGCTTCGAAATTGTGAATCACCCACCCTACAGCCCAGACCTGGCCCCGAGTGATTATTACCTGTTTCCGAAACTGAAAAAAGAGCTGCGGGGTAAAAAATTTACTGCCGATGATGAAGTCAAGGAAGCAGTTTCGGCGTATTTTGCAGATAAAGAGAAATCATTTTTTTATGAGGGTATATATAAATTAATTGAAAGATGTGAAAAATGTATCCGTCTTGCAGGTGAATATATTGAAAAAGAAAAATAATTTGGTTTTTTTATTTCCACCCCTTATCCCCCATTCCGCGAATATAAAAACGCTCCCTCGTATATTCAACATCAAACTTGCACCTCGATGCAGAAATTGTAGATATTGATAAGATTAATGCTTAAATTTACATACGCCCAAATTCAATTAAATACAAGTGACTGACAAAAAAGAGGGAGACGAATTACTTGAAAAATAAAAAAATAATTCTTATTATAAAATGACTGGCAACACTGTATGCTATCATAAAATCTAACAATTTTTAATAAAGCTTGATAGATGTAAGTTTTGTAATTCTTTTTGATACTCCCCGCTTTATTTGAATATCGTATGTATCTTCTTAATTGGTTACTACTCTAATCGGATTCAATTTCTGAATCGATATAATGAATCCTTTATATCCGTAATACCTTTTACAAAATGTCAATAATGATGGCGGTATATTACCTTTTATATGTCATTCATCAAGTAATTGACTGTTATAAGTGTCAGAAATTAATATCGTTGACGTTTGACATATATGTGTATACATTCTTTTGGACTAAATATGTGACCGCAAAATTAGCCGTGTATAATCTTCTCTGTTTAACAAACAATTATGGGAAATAATCATTGCATAACTGGGTGAGTCTGTTACTTAATATCTTTATCTATTAAGATATGTTATAAGAATGAGCAGTTTTCCAGTTCGTGTACGATTCTGTCTATTATAGCTTATCTCAAATCTTACCTCAATTAAGAATATGTATTTTATTTTTTTGTATTATCAAATTTCTAATTAATTTTTGTCATCGTAAAAACGCGATGATTTTAAAATACATAAATTTATTAATTACAAAAATGTTTTCGTATACCTAAAATGGTTTTATTTAAAATGCTGTTGGGAGCATTTCAAAATAAACAAACAAGATTTAGATTGAATCTTAATTGACACTTTCTAGTTTGTGTATCGTTGGTAAAGAAAATGACCTTGACTTATGTATGTTAAAAAAAAAGTCATCAAAATAGACTTTAAACGAAGCATTCTAAACTTATCTCATTTCTTTCTAACTTTACAAATGTATTTGCTACTACAGTAAAACCTGTGACTAGCGGCCACTTATTTAAAGGTGATGATTAAAGACAGGTGATGGATATTACTCACGCCTAATTCTAAGTAAATATTTTTTTCTTTTAGAAATAAAACTCATTTGGACATTATTTTAAATGATTTAATTTAAACTTAAAATAGAGAATACAGAGACACATACATAACTAAACTAAAAGTGTATACATTTTGTTTTGCGTTTCTTTGTAATATGTATAAGTATACGTGCACATAGACTGCTTTTATTTTTTGACAAAAAATGCTTCAATTTTTGTTTGTTTTGGATTTTTTAACTTAGATTTATACATTTCACTTTCACATTTCTGTAAAAAAATTTTAAATGTCTATAACCATGTCACCGTTATTGTTACATAGGAAGTAACTCTGTATTTCTCTTAATTTTTCGCACACTTCGCCCATATTTGACAAAGTTGATTTTGGATCTTCAAGCTCTTCTATCTCGTTGTTATCGGAATCATCATCATTATTGCATAGTTTTTCAACAATGTCTGCTATACTAAGATCAGGATTCGCTGTAGGTTAATCATTGTCAATTGAAGCAACGTCGTGTAAACTTGCAAATACCCTGCCGATTTTTGGAAATAGCTCAGCAATTGGTATCTCGTTCTCCTCGCAAAAATCTCACATTAGATTGAACTACTCCTGCGAATCCAGCTTTGGAGAAACAGTTTGTTATTGTAGAGCGAAAAACCTGTGTCCATCCGGTTGCAATCCATAGCGCACTTAGATTTTAGATTTATGGTTTTTTTCGAATCTTCAAAATCACAATCACTCTCAATGAACGTTAATAGTCTTTTGACTAACGGCTGACAATACGACGTAGTGTTTGGACGAAAAAAAATCAATTTGACATTTTCTAGCATAATGTTAGGGCGTGAAGTTGCATTATCCAGAAATAGAAGCGCCTTTCGATTTTGTATTTTCATTTTCATGTCAAATTGTTGCAGCCATTTTGTCATAAAATCTGATCTCATCCAAGCCTTTTTGTTATTATTATTATTTTTCGATATGATTACGCTTAAAACACCAAGGATTCTTACTTTTTTCCAATAACTAAAAGGTTTTCTTTGTTGCCTTCCATATATTCGCAGAATAAAATAGTTAACCGTTGTTTTGCTGATTTTTTCCCATTGCATTTATCGTATTTTAATGCAAAAGTTTTATTTGGCATGGTACGATAATACAGCCCTGTTTCGTCAACATTAAATATATCCTTCGGGGAATAGTCCTTTAAAATTAATGGTCATTTAGATATCCATGCTTCTTCATCTTTCCAATTTACATCAGCGAACTCGCCACAAATTGATTTAAAAGTGATATTGTGCCTTTGACAGAAACATTCCAACCAACCATTTGAATCAACAAAATTTTCGATGTTTAAATTTCTTGCTGTCTATAGCGCCTTTTGTTTAATCAATGATCCAGATATGGGAATGTTTTCATTGCATTCATGCAGAAACACTTATACCTAACTTGATCCACTGTTACTCCACCCGTTTTAGGGAATTTCCGTTTCTGATTCAAATTAATACCATCTTCATACATCCTTTTATCACTTTTGATTTTTAGGATATCGTTAATTTGGGTTTTCCCAACTCCGAATTGTTCGGCTAACTTCCACGAACTTAAATTATACTTTTCGCTCACCTCGATAATATCAATTTTGTCTTTGAGTGACGAACGCTTTTGTTTTTTCGAATAAACAGTTGTAAAATAATTCTATCGTGTTTCATTATAACTAACAACAAAACGCCCTTTATACAGTTAAATGCTATGATTCTGCTTTAAACTGAACAACAAATACGTAAGTGTATTAAAATTTTCGATACGGACGATGACCGTTATTGAAAGGTAAATTTTATTGCGTTTATGCCATAAAATATTGGGATCGTCTGGCCCTGGCCGCTTTGTAACGGCGGCCGTTATTGCAAGGTTTGTATATATGGAAATACTCATATTGTAGATCTTTGCAATGTTAAATCTGGCCATTATCACAGGTGGCCGTTTTATACACGTGACCGTTAACACAGGTTTTACTGTGTATACTTACTATTTCTATATGCAAGTATTGCACACTATTTTTATGGACCACAATTTATACCCACACAAAATTAGCAGTTTGCCAAATTGCATCACCTACGCTTTGCTCAATTTTTAGACAGCTCAATCCCTTTGATGATCTTATATAAAAAACAAACGCAAGCAGCAATTGCCTAATTAGCCCGGCTGTATTGCAGTAATCTATTTCAGCGCTTCCCAATTAGTGGTGCCACCTCCTCACGAGTCAGAAGCTTAAGTGTAGAATTATGAAAAGATCATTAAAAAAATTAGTCATTAAGTATTGAAAGCACTGGCGGCATTCCTCAATATGTTTCGTAAGTAGCAATAGCAAATTCGATATAAACTCGTACATGGCATAGTCATAGACCAGTCTTTCTGGTAGCTATTCAAAGCTTATTATTGGACCAATTACGCAATATTATAATGGAAATACAAGCAGTGAGTGTTCATTAAGTAAGGCACAGCATCAAGGACAACAGTTTTTGAGATAAAGAGATTCATACAGTATAGAGGATTTGAAATTCAGTTTTATAAAGTTTTGTCATCATTGGAGACTGCTGCAACCCAGTCGTATTTTGTACTTGCGGAGAAGTCCTAATAAATGATATTAAAAATGAACTAGCACATCTGAAGCCAAAACCATGTTCCAAAGCATAAGAAACCTATCGGATAGAATAAGAAAAGTTCTACAATGTATCGACTTGGTAGACTTATTGTGCCATCCATCAGGAAGCATTGATAACCAAAGAGGTTTCAAAGGAATCGAATCAAAATGACAACTGTATAGAAATCATAAATTTTCTCAAGAACAGAGCACAAGTATGCTAAGAAATCGAAATTGAAGAATCATAAAGCAAACTGAAGGTGGTTTTCGAAAGAAATTGCACTGATATTTGAAAGTGACATCCGTCAGTTAGCATAACCACAAGAATATCTGTCCTTTAACAGACATAATAATAACATATGGGGAGCCAGTTCCACTCAAAACTATTGCAAATTACAAGGAGCTATAAATTATTTCCAAGAGGAGGGCGAAATTGAAACAATAATTTTTAATTGGAAATGATGGGAGATACGAGTCGCAAACAAAAATATAGAATCGTTCCAAAACTTGTGGCACGTTTTAGAAATGGTGCAGAAGACCCTACCAAAGGAACAACCTCGATTAATCAAGCTTCATTTGCAAAATTAAAAGAATACTTTCAGAGGATAATTTTCCTTTCATGACAAAAATAAAGCTTACATTTAAAATCTATTCTCCATAACTGAAAACGCGTTCTTGAGAGGAAAGAAACGAGAAGATTTCATTGGCTTACTTGTCAACTTACATTGAAGGATAGAAAACTGACTGACTTTTGAAGTTGCATTGCCTGTAAATTTTTGCCCTTCAGGGAGAAAGCTTTGCAGATTCTAAATCCAAATAAAAAATAAATCGAGAAATACAGTCATTCCTTCTGTCATAACTTTTGGTGGGGTTTTTAGATGACTCAAATTGTAGTTGTGGCATGGCAAATTATTATTGCCATTTTCTGAATACAAAATGACAGGCACACAGGCAACAATTACTTTTAAAGATCGTAAATGAACAAATCTGGTGTATGTACCTACCTGATTATTTAATAGTGAACTGATTGTAAATTTCTAATTAATAAGCTGCTGTCTTTGCTTAAACCTGTTGCTGCTGTTCCAGCCACATATTCAGTTGTTCTATGTTCAGTATCTATTTGATGAACAAAATATAGATTAATAATTAATTAATATCTAAGCAAACAACCCACATTTCAAACATCTAATGTAATACTTAATATTTTTAATTCATGTATGTACATATAAATTGTGGCACATCTTTGAAACAAAGAAAGAAAAACGACTTTTTAAAACTAATACAGTAGATACAATCTTCTATAAATGAAAACAAATTTTTTTTTTTTGTTTTAATAGAACTTAAAAAAATAAGGAGACAAAATATGAATATAAGATTTTTATTAAGTAACATACAAACTGTACACAAAATCTACGTAAAAAATTCATATAAATAAGAAGTAGGTACATAAATAAAATTATATTAGCAAACTTATGTTTTAGGTTTATTCATAGTATCAGTCATACCACTTGGATTCATGTTTTCATTCGTTGTCCATTTTGAATTGCTACTGTTCTGATGATGATTCTGATGGTCTTGTTTCATCTCTTCTTGGTGATGAACTTCCTCATTCTGACCAGGAGAACCTCTAGTATTAGCTCCGTTGGTCCACATACTAGGGTTTCTTGAATGCATCATCTGGTCAACGGGTACCTTGTCTTTTTCGTCGTGTTTTGGTGTTGCAGCAGTTCGTTCCATATCCTTTTCTTTCATTTCCATCGGCGCCTTCATCGCAGAAGTATCGGCATTGTCTTCGCTGGCCCTGTACGCCCCTGGAGGAACGTAAGATGAGGGTGGTGAATATCCAGGAGGCATAGGAGGTACTGGATTGTATCCTTTATAAGAGCCTGGGGGAGAATTATAATCAGGTTTCATAGGAGGTGGTGGAGGGTATGGTGTTTTAGGAGGGGATGGAGAGTAGGATGAAGAACCTGGATAACCTGCAGGAGGATATCCTCCGTTTCCGGGCATTTTTGAACCACCGGATGAGTAACCTCCATCGTGACTGTAGGAATGCGGAGAATAAGATCCTCCGCCGCCACCACCGCCGCCGCCGCCACCGCCGCCACCACCGCCGCCGCTGCTACCACCACCACCATATCCTGAATATGCTGCGTTGTAATTATAAGGATAGTAACTACCGCCCTTATAATTGGACGATCCACCATATTGCGATTTGGAATCACCGCCATCTCCATATTTTCCACCATCTCCATATTTGCCACCATCGCCATGTTTTCCACCATCTCCGTATTTTCCACCATAATAGCCATATCCTCCAGATTTTCCATATCCATCACCTACGTTATAGTATTTTGGATGATACCTCATCGAAGCTCTTCCTGATGGTAATGAAGTTCTATAGCCACCGTAATATCCTTCGAAAGGACTTCCAGAATGACTTCCTGAATGACTTCCAGAAGATGACATAGACATACTTGCGTGTGGAATTGCCGATGTATAGCCTGCTAAGCTGGGTTGACATGTGATTACTATACCATGGTGTTCCATACCCTCATCGCCGCCCTTATCCTTCTTCTTCTTCTTCTTACCACCGGCGCCTTTAAATTTAATCAAAGTAGGACCACCGTGACCAGCTTCGTCAAAACCTGGATGATGACCGTAACCATAACCGTAATCGTCACCATAACCATAGCCTGCTGATCTCATCGGATGCATAAATTCCATGTCGTTGTTTCTCTCTTCCATGTCGTTACCAACAATTTCGAAATCATTCATTTCATCTTCTTCCATCGATTCTTCTGCTGATCTGTAAGATCCGTAATGGGTACCTTTAGGATAATTGGATTCTGCTTTACTAGATGAGGAAAATGCGGCGTTAGAAGTGGTAGCGTAAGATGAGGATGGTTTAGCGGCTGCATACGCTGGTTTCGCATAACTCTGACTGGAGGATTGCGAAGAGGAAGAGGTGAAAGCGGAACTAGGCATTTTATAATCGGCATTTTCTATTGGTACCGTATAAATGCGGTTTCCTGATTCGCAAACCTCGTACGGCTTCTGATACGGATCACTGGGACGAATTTCGACGCAAAACGTAGTGGTTGCGGATTTCTTGTGCCGTATTCCACTGTCGTCTTCTTTTGCTTCTTCGATCGGTTTTAGCGCAGGTGTATCTTCATGTTTCTCGATGTTACTCTTCGTTTCCAAAACTGGACCTTTTATTGCTTCGAACGATATAGGTTCTTGAGGAGCCGCGTTTATTGAAGCCTCTACGATTAGCAGGAAAACGAATGTGAGTACCTGCATAATGGTAAAATACAATATGCAACTGATAATTAATAATTTACGATCTGTTTTATATGATAGTTATTTGCTGAATTTACAAACAAAGCAGAAATATTCGACCTACTTCTATAGTATTATAATGTAATGTTTGTTTTCGTGTTAAGGTTTGGTATTTTAAACTAATGCAAGGTTTGATTTGATGTAAATTTATAACAATATCCGCAAACAATATTATATATCGCAGCTACATAAATTTGTTTCTAAATTATTATAATTCGAGAAAAAATTTAAATTATAAAATCTGTTAAAAATATTAAAATGAGTAATAAGAAATACTTCAATTGAAGTGGAATAATGCCTGATACATACGAGATTACAAAATTTTGATAACATTAAATACAATCAATCGATAATAATCACAGAAACAATCACACAAGCTTTGATAATTATCACTATAGGTTTAAAACAATCTGTCAGTCAGGTTAATATGCAATTTTAGCACCACATTATGTCTACATAGAATTTGCAACATTTTTGTCTATATTAAGACTTAAAAAATATAATAAATTAAAACGCTCAAATAATGAATCAATTGTCGTCATTTAGAGACATAAAAATCCAATTAAACTATCGAATTTGACTCATTTCATACAGTTTCCAAAGGGATAAACTCTTTGTTCTAGAATGTAATACATACAACATTGAAAAAAATAGAATAAAGAACATGTTTAATACATATTACTTCCAGTGTTATTTTAGTATTAAAACTATTTCAAACGAGACAATGCAGGAAACATGCTTCAAAACCTTTTTATTTTGCATTTTGAACTTCATATTCACTTCTATACATATTGGCATCAGTCACTCTGTCTTTCGACAAACTCTAAACAAGTGTTTATTGTGCAAGAATACATAGCTCCTTTGATTATTAATTGCTAATCCAAAATATCCTGCAGAGAAACCTATGATTATTTTGACATAAACAGGTTTCTGTATATTTTAATTAGTGGATAAAAGTTATCGTCATATTTATAAATAATAAAGACATTTTACATAAACAGTATACATACGTGTGTTGAAAAACAAACAATTTTTTAGTAACAGTTATTGTGAATTTTGTCAGTTTACCTAGAATACTTTTTCAAGCGACCCCTTCCATTTACCTATAGAAAACTGAAGAGAAATATACGTTTCGAAAAATCGATTCTCACAAAGAAATATTTGTGTTGGATTGGATATAATTTAAAGTGGTTTATAATAATAATACCCCTACTAATTTCTTTTAGATTATTCTCCGATCGTATACACAAACGGTTTACCCTAGTGCTAAGACATTCGGCACTTAAGTCTCATCCTCGCTAGATTGCGCGATATCATCAATGACAGCAATTTTCTGCCTGATGAGCAGTTTGGGTTTCGGGAGGGCCTGTCGGCCGACTTCCAGCTCCTCCGTCTTACGGAAGAGGTCCGTAATGCATTGGAGTTGCGACATTCGACAGGTACTGTCTTCTTAGACTTTGCGCAGGCTTTTGATTCCGTCTGGCATGACGGATATTTGTTCAAAATGGGTGGTCTTGGCATCTCACCAAAGATGATCCTACTGATTCAGTCAGACATTCTGTATCAAGCAGTATGGTGAATTTTCCACCACCAGATTCATCCGTGCTGGCGTCCCCCAGGGTTCCATTTTGGGCCCCGAGTTATTTATATTGTATACGTCCGATATTCCGAATACTCCAAGTACCAGGCTAGCTATCTATGCGGACGATACAGCGGTATATGCGACGTCGAGGAATGACGCCCTAGTATGTAAGCGACTCCAAAGGTCCGTCGACGAGTTGTGTGGATGAGTTAGTAGGTGGCAACTGTCATTAAACGCCGATAAGTGCGTAGCCGTGCGTTTTTCCAGAAAACGGAATCCGCCTCCCTCACCACCATTGAGGGACAGAGGACAGGCAGGTTCAATACCTAGGGCTGATTCTCGACGCGAGGCTTACCTTCCGAAACCATTTTTCGATGGTCACCCCGTTTCTTGCGGGCGCGATGGGCTCTGGCACCGCTAATCTGCTCGAAAAGTTCACTTAGTCTAAGATTAAAACTACTTATTTACACGATGTTTCTACGGCCAATTTTGACATACCCTGACTTGGTCCAGCGCCGCTAAATCGCAAATAAAGAGGCTCCACGTGCTTCAGAATAGGTTACTGCGAACTATCCTTGCAGCTCCCTGGTTCATAAGTAACGTCCAAATTCATCGAGGTTTGAACATTCCCAGAATGAGCGAATATGCTACGGAGCTGGCCAGAAGTACTCTCGTAAGGGTTGCACGGCCGGAGAACCCGTTGGTTCGGCACTTGGGGGAGCTGGACCCCGACAGGCCGCCTCCTCGCGTCTCCAAGAGACGCATTTTAGACGCGGGCGCCCAGCGGCATAGGGATGACGCGCGGTTACGCAGACGGAACATTCCGTGGTCAGATGAAGGCCACTTCCTAGAGAATAAAAGGGTTAAGGGCCCTTAAGCCCAGCCTTAGCACAAAAACGCAGGCCACATAAGTCTGTCCGTCTTGTCAATCTCATTTAAAAAGAGATTTTTCTCTAGTCCTTTTGTTTTTCAATTTATTTGCGATTTCGTATCCTGTTGAACCTTTTTTTAGTTCAAAATTATGCAGCTGCCTCCCGTTATAAAGTAATAATTTCGAACAATCTTACGCTATTTACACTTTTAGGTATTTTTTTTATTTAATAAAATTGGAATTGGAGAAAAAAACTTCGGGCGGGCCACGCCACCCACGAATTTCGAAATTTTGAATATGCTATCATTTTGTGCCGTTTTGTGCCGCAAAAAGAAAATTTTGTGCTTCCATATTAATCGAGTTATAACGATCTCAAAATCCGGCCCTGGCATGTCGCCAGCACCGCCACTTTATATTTTGAAATTTCCTATACGCTATCATTTTGTGCTTATTTTGTGCCGTAAAAAGAACAGGTTGAATCACTATCTATAACCGACAATTTTTTCCCACTATAATATCTGTTATGCCCAATATTCCTGACTGTAATCCAACTCTCTGTAAGTTATGCAGTTAATGACCTCGCTTAATAGGAAAACACAAAATTTTATTTTTGCTTCACACAACGGCGGGGGCTGGAGACATTCACTCGAAGTTGTGCCAAATTTGAGATATGACGTCATCGACAATTTTTTAAATGGCAGCCCTAATGTTTTAATAGCTATTCTTAAAGGGTATATCAAATTGCACATGCCTACTACATTTCAAGTTTTTATTCTTTGTCATTAAAAAGATATTTAATAATAACTAATTCGAAAAATGAAGAAATCTGATTCAACTTTATTTTTAAGTTTAAGAATGACACGTCAAAAGGTTTTTGTTTATAATTTTTTTTTGTCAAACCAGGTTGACGTCTTATCACAATGTCAAAAAACAAGGTAATAAAAATGAGTTAGAAGCGAAGCTAGTATTCGACTCGTATTGAGCGGGGACACTTATTAGTTTGTCATTTTGTAAGAAACACCGTTTGTCGAAAAATCGAGCAAAATGCTGTATTTAACTAAAACCCATAAAATTGAAATGTTAATAATGACTACGGAGATAGGACAAGAACACACCCAGATCTCAAAGTACCGTAAGCAAGATTGAAAGACAGTTTATGGAAAACGAGCATTTAAGGAAAACAAATAAACATCGTCACAGTGCGACACAATGAAGAAGTAAAACTTAATGCACTTCTTTCTGTTCACAAAAATCCTAATATCTCCACAAGGCTGATAAGTAGGGAACTCGAAATTAGCCAGTCTTCGGTGTCAAGAACTCTTCAAGCGCACAAATTTTATCCCTATAAATTTACAATCCTCCAGGAACTCACCGAAGATGATCCGGATTGAAGACTTCAGTTTTGCGAACAAATGATGGGATGTACTAGACAGAAATGTTGTAAACATAGAAAACGTTCTATTCTCTGACGAATTAACGTTTATGTCAAACGGTGAGGTAAATCGTCAAAACTGTCGTTATTGGGCAGGCAACAACCCACGATGGATGAGGGTAGGCCGCACTCAACATCCAGAAAAAGTAAATGTTTGGGCGGGCATTGTTGGTGATCGACCAATTTCGAGATATTTAGAATTCTTGCAGGAAGAACTAGTTCCGAATTTGGCTACTGTATTCCCTGATCCGCTTGAAGCTGATGTCCAGAATAGAAATGTCTAGTTTCAACATGTAGTTTCATTTTGCGTGAGGATCTAGATGATGTGTTTCCAGGCAGACGGATTGGTAGAAGAGGACCTTTTGAATGGCCACCAAGGTCTCCGGATTTAACACTAATGGACTATTTCTCATTGGGGTACTTGAAAGGCAAAGTTTTTAAATCCAAACCGGAAAATATTGAGGTGTTGAAAGAACGAATAAGACATCAGGAGTATAGGCTAATTTCCGCTGAAGTAATTAGACATGTTCAAAATGAGTTTCAATTCCGTTTAGGGTATTGTCAGGAAGTACCTACATGAGACAACATTTTGAACATTTATTGTACAAGAGATACGATTGAGGTGAATCAGATTTCTTCTTTTTTCGAATTATTTATTGTGAAATATCTTTTTAATGACAAGGAATAAAAACTTGAAATTTAGTACGCATGTGCAATTTGATATACCCTTTAAGAATAGTTATTAAAAAAAGAGGGCTGCCATTTAAAAAATTGTCTATGACGTCATATCTCAAATTTGGGGGACTCTGTATAAAATTTTGTCAGATGAAAAAGTGGATAATTTAAAATACTAATCGACGTATTCAAGCATATTTCCGGAAAAAAGTCTGTGTTCGCTTTACTGAATTTATTCCAGATTACAGACTCATACTGTGTAGACGCTCATAGCTTTCTACAAGCATTTTTTAGCTTTTTAAAACTGACTTCAATTGAAACAAGTAGAAGATGATGGCTAGGTTTGTAAAGCCTACCGGTTTATAACAATTTTTTTTTGATTTTTTTTTCTTCCTCAGATAGCAATTTACCTCTCAATATTTTTATTAACTGATATGTATACTTCGATAATATACATATTTAACAATAAATAAACTTGTGAAGATCTTTAGAGGCTTTTTTTTTCACTGGAAGGTAATGCCTGAACTCAAAATGTTGCTAAATGTTTATAGTGGAACTTTAAAAGTAGAAAGATCTATAGAAATTTTGCTGAGTGAGGTAGAAAGAATTTATGTACTTGTTACTCAATAATATTGCAGATCTATTAACCGGCATTCATATTCCACCAAAATTTCTGTTTAGTTAAAAAATTCACTTGAATACATGTGTACATATGTACAAAACCGAAAAATTATAGAATTTAGAGAATTATAGATAGCTATTGTAGATATTTTTAGAAGAAAATAAATCGCTTTACTAAATTGTTAGTTTTATATGTTACAATTGTGACATGACCTCCTTTATATTTGTTTTTTAGACCATACTATATTACATATACATACCTTTGTAGTGTCTTTCACCATACCGTTGTATTAATTTACTTCAATCAGCATTCTTTATTTAGAAGTAGTTTACCTAAACAATGTCTTTAATTACGTGCACATATTACGAAAGTGTACATACTTATATGCAAGAATAAAAGTACGCATTTCACGAATATATAATCAAATAATTTATTCGAAATAGTAATTACAATAATTCTAGTAGAGAGTTAAACATAAAAAATAAATAATATAAATAATATTTAAATCAATTACAGTTTTTAACTTTAGAATCATGAAAATGTAGACGAAGAACTATTATTGACTTGAGTTATCTCTGGCTGCTTTCCTCCACTTGATTCTAAGAGTAATTCACCTCTTAATTTGTCAACGAATGTTTTTATATTCTTTTCAATTTGTTCAAAATGTTGAACCTCTTTCAATTTCTTCAATATCTCATTCATAAGTTCGTTAGTTCTTTCCAAATCTTCAATTGTTGTTTCTTGACGATTTTGTTCGATCTCTTCTGAAGAAGGTTGTACATTACTACTTATATTACCAGAAATCTTCTCCGATTGTATTTCCGCAGCTGGTGAAGCATCAATTGCAGATGAAGACTCAGTTGTCAATAACCCGTCATTTATGGGAGTCGCAGGCGAAATTTGACCTGTCGCCGATTGGAAATGATTTTCAGTATTTTGCTCATTTACCTTAGATTGTTGAACGCCCATATCGTTGGGGTAAGATGATCCAATATGTTGATATTTTTCGTTCAAATTTTCAACACTAACTATTGACGGTTTAATACCGGATAAATCATCCGTTCTGAAAAAATTTAAATTCTCGTCTGATGATTCTCCTACGATCGTATTTCCCGGATTAGTATATCCCACGAGATATTTTCCTGGATCTTTATCTTGAGTAAACGATTTATCATACGTCCACAGCATATCGTTTTTAATCGGAACGTAAATATGATCGTTGAATTCACCGCTGTAATCAGCAAAATTTCGATTTTTTATAATGTTACCTTTATGGTTCTCTTTATCTTTAAGCCATGATGTCCGCCCTTGTATATCGCCGACCGTAACGAAATATTTATCAAGAACCTCGTCATCGACTGATTCCATATCACAAAATCTGCTTTCAATAGCTGGAGCTAAGCTCGCTTCGATCGCAGGACATATTTCCAATGGTTCTTTATTGTTGCTCCAGATACTTTGATAATCTGCCCTTTTCGTCATCGTATGAACGCTTACATTGTTACCGAAATTATTTGATGGAATCACGTTACTTTTGGCAACTGCAATAACGACGCCTATTGCAAATAATGGCAACATTTTTTCTTGTGACTATCCTGTGCAGCAAAATATTCCTTACTTATACGTCAAATACAGGGTTACACATGTTTGTTTGTTTCATATGTTTGCAATGGCGAATGTGTTTTATATTCAAGCAAAATCAAGGTTGAAACGGTTTAAATTCTGATGCCAATACAAACATTTATCAATGTTTACACATATAAGATATACTTTTATTATATTGTTGATTATTATCTAACGAAAATTTATCTTTTCCAGATTTTTCAAGAAACAGATAATTGGTGATAAATCTCTGAATGCTGTACTCGTAGTAATCGAACATTTAAAGGAAAGTATGTGAGTTCAAAGCAGATACTACTGTTCTAGCACATTTCTTTATGATTGCATAAATATTACGATAAGTAAATTCTCTTATATTATTTCATTAAAATCTGATACAAAAAGAAACAGATGCTTAAACTTAAAATATATTTAAGATTGAACATAATCGTAAGATAATAGGGTCCATGACATAATCTTTCACAATGATTAAAAAAAAAACATGTATCACATAAAATTGATGATTTCTACAATTTAAAATAAAAAGTATATTCGAGATCATCATATATAGGGAGAGCCGGTTAAATCAGCAAAGAGGTGTAGATTCAAAACCACACTAAAAATCCATTTTCAAATTTTACTTGTCATGCTTCATTTGTTTAGTATTGAAGAAAAACTCAAATCTCCCTAATTTCTTTTATTTGCCGTAACATTTTTGTTACTTGAGATATTAAGATGCCGTTTGAAGCAATTTAAATTGTAATCTAAATACTTTTATTGAAGCTTAATCTCACCTAACCTCAAAATTCTAAATTGGAACCGTGCAATTCTTGTGGCTCTGGACGATTTTTTTCTGAATACAATCATGTATCGCATGATATGGAAATTTTGTCAAAATTTGGAAAATTAAGCTTATTCTGATTACGGGGAGACATTACAACTTTTTATTTATCGCGTTATCTATGAAAACAACACGGTTGTCATGATACGAACCTGTCAGAAGTGTCAATTACTTCAATTTATAACGGATAATTTTGAAAAATACGATGTATTTTGCACGTATATCAAAAGTTTGAAAAGCGTAAAACTAACATTTAATAACACAAATTTCATGTGTGCTTATTATTAGTAACCTAATCTCACCTCAAAATTTTTCAGTTGAGCGTTTGAATTGTGTATCGCATGATATGGAAACTTCTTAGGTTTGAAAAATTAAGCCTATTCTTTTTAGGAAGTAATCTCAAACTTTTTATTTATCACACTATCTATGAGAAAAGCACACTATCATACATGTACTCACAAGAAACGATAACATCGTACTTATCATTCTTAGTTAGCTTTTGAATCTACACATTTTCGCTAATTTAACCGTCTCTCTATGTCTTCAAATAAAAAGTTACCCATGTTGTCCCTACGAAATTCGGGCACCTTGTACATATTCTCATTTTCTTTTTTCCAGCGTTTATTTTTTTAATATATTTTCGGTATTTCTGCATGTAAATAATATGTACCTAATTACAGGAACCATACATTTTCTTTATTGTAGTTGTCAAAACAGAGCATTCAATCTTAGTGCTTCAAAAAAAAAAAGACGAACCTTAGAGCTATCCTAGAGCTATCTTACGGTGTTATAACGACATATGCTTTGAGCAAAAATAATAGAAATTTCCTTATACAGGATCATTCACGGAACTGGTTCGTTAGAACTTTTTGATGTTCTTGAAATTCAACATTTCTGAAAACTTGTAATTATAACTGATATCATCTGAACTCATCAGCAAAATTATTTAAGCAGCAGCTCAGTCGTTTGTTGGCGGGAAGTGTTGTTTATACAGTCAATGACTTCTATAATATGCAATTTTGATATGTTTTGGATTGTATGGTTGTCTAGGGGTGTTTTTAAGATGTTTTTATTATATTTCTGTGTATATATTTATTATTCTTTTTATACTCTTTGACATGTTCTACACATTTAATATATAGGGTGGGGAGAAATTCGCGTAAGATCTACACGTGGCGATCTTCTTTGTTAAATTCCTAGCCGTTTATCTTAATCCGAAAATCTTCTATCTTACATCCTGCGTCTACACGAAGTCTCTAAAGTTTCAGTTTTGGAGTTATTAACCGCGCATTTTAACTATCCCTTTGTTGGTAAAAGAAAGAAAAGTTAAATAATGTGGTACTTTAAAGATTAGTTTTTCATAAATACTATCCTTTCGCATTATAATGATGTTTTTAACATTTCTTTGTGTCTATATTTTTACTTTAAATACATATGGCAACATAGTATTGTGAATGCAGTATTTAAAACGATTTAAAATAGCATGATAGGTTACCTTGTCAGATTTTATTAATAAATAGTTGACATACATATTTCGAGTTATCAAATTTAATTGTCATCCTTGGCTGTTTTTCTCATTCAAAATAATAATTTCTAGTATTTTCTGTTATTCATAACAGTAGTAGGTTTATTAATTTAGGTAGGTAAGTTTATTTAGATCCTTGTTCGGTTTTTTTCGCGTTTTAATTTTTATTTCGTTAACACAATGTGATAAGCGTACGATAAAAATTGTAATTGTAATTTTTAAATAAAAAAAAACTTTCGAAGTTAATTTTGTTTCGATAAATAAGTACTTATTGAATTAAAAAGCGTTGTTTTTCCATTTATTACAGTACAATAACATTAATAGTGCAAAACTTCATACAATAGGGTTCTGTGCACCCTCAATTACAGCGCAAATCAATACAATCTTCAGTACTATACATACATACAACACTGTTGCCAAATGTATGTTTTCTTCAAGCGGTTCCCGAAGGCACACGAAGGATGATACACACTAATAGTATTAAAACTTTTCACTCGGAATTGAATGAAGAATACTGTTACGTGCAGCTCTTACGCCAATTTCTCCCCACCCTGTATTTTACGGAACTAAATATATTTGTATTTACGACATTGTATGAACGACGTCAACTTTCTTCATTTCAATAGCATAATATATTTTTTATGAGTTTTTTGTATCGGGCATACAATTCTGCATAAAAACTTACTAAAACACCCTATATCCAAAATCAGCCGTTTTTGAGTTATTCATTCATACATCAAACTTACGTCCTAAAATTTATCAAATTTATACAGGGTCGTCCGAAGTTAACGTTCATTTCAACCAACTTTACGTCGATAAAAGTAACTTTTTTTAAATGGAACAGCCTATATTAGTTAGTTATTAGAGAGTAGAGTTATAAGAGATTTCCCGATGAAAGTCCGAATGTATGCTATTTCGGGTAATAACCAAATATGAGGTCTTTAGCTGCAATACCTTCAGAAATACGGATTTTTGAACACAACATTGAAATTGGTCCTATATTTAAAAAAAAATTGAATAACTCAAAAACGGCTGATTTTTGACATAGGGTGTTTTAGTAAGTTTTGATGCAGAATTGTATACCCGATACAAAAAATATACCATGCTGTTTAAATTAAGAAAGTTGATGTCAACTTCCGATAAACCGGAAGTGGTACGATGGCGCAAATAATTTTGCTCATGAGTGTCCAGATGATATCAGTTATAATTACAAGTTTTCAGAACTGTTCAATTTCAAGAACATCAAAAAGTTCTAACGAACCAGTTCCGTGAATGATCCTGTATACAGGATAACAACTTGAACTACGAAAGCCTATCGATAGGGGAAGGTAGTGGGAGGTAAAATTAAATGTATCCATTTTAGTATTGTCAACTGTTTGTATGACCGCAATGTCAGTGGTTATGTCAAATACTATGGCAAATTATAAAACCATTTTATAATTTACACTTTTTCATTAATTATGTATTCCATTAGGATAAAGTTTGATGGTTCGGTAAAGTATTTGACATGACCACTGACATTCCTGTCATATAATAAGTTGACAATAGTAAAATGGATACATTTAATTTTAACTCCCACCACCCTCTCCTTTCGTAGTTCAAGTTGTTAGCGTGTATGTATGTATTTATATCTACTGAGCCACAAAATAAATTTTCGAAGTATGCCATGAATTAATTCAGTTATGTCTTAGATTGATTCAACGAGTTAACCTACTACATCTCTTATTCAATTTGACGTTTATGTTAGATGGTTAAGTTAAGGCGAGATTTCGGCTGGCAAATGCAAGCAGTAAACGACGTTGCTTCATAGACAAATTTCTCCTTTATTGATAGATATATTAATCTGATATTTTTTGTAGTCACAAAGAAACAATTATTATTGAACTCTACAGACTCCTTTTCTATGTTTTTCATTAGGGGATTCTTATAAAAAATTGCAAATATTGTTGAAATTAGACAATTTCAACATATTATTATTCAGTCTGTGGTAAAAAATAAAGCAAAATATTTCTGTACAGTTCTAGAACTGACTTTCATTTATTTTATAAAAAATACCCATAGCTCTAAAAAATTCTGTAATTGAGTAATACGTCTAAGAAAACACCTTGTACCGAAAAAATTGCAAGGATCGCCGCCTAGACTTGTGAGGGGAATACGCTCCCACTTAGGTCCTTCTCATTGGATTAGGCCAATTGCGTCTCTTTCGCGGCTGGAAAACACGGTGCTTGCGCGGTGAATAGTGCGGTTTTTTATTAGTATTGAATATTATACGATGTTTGTGACAATTATTGTGTGGTTTGTTTATCGTTTTTTGGAATAATTTTTCTAGACAATGGATAATTTTACAACAGAAACAAAGACATTCGATAATCTTTTTTTTTGTTTTATTTTAATTTCCAATATCCATTTTTTCTTAGAGAGAGTTAATTTTTGTTTCTTGTGAATTAGAAAATACTGTTATTTTTTTTAAATTTATATGCTTATTAGAGATTAATGTTTTGTTTTGTTTTGTTACCATATTTATAGAGAATTTGTTTTTGGCTTTGTATACTTTTTATTTAACGGAAAATATACATGTCTGTTTTATTTACTTATATCACCATTTTACTTACTCACTTTCATTGAAAAGAAAAAAAAAACAAAACGGAACGATACAAAAGATTATACGAACCTGGTGACGTTCAAGCGGCCGACTTCTGCCAAATATGTTCTTTTACAAAAGAATCAAAAAAGAAAAAAGTATGCTTCATCCTAAACATTCTCTGTTTTACTCATACCGTAATTAAATATATTTGTTTCATTTTCAAGAATAAATTTATTATTATTTTTGTAGGACCTAACTGTACTATCTACGTTCCAGAATAAGAACGAGTGATTCAAATACCGCGCCGAAAAGCTACTTATTTTTGAGCTCTTGCGCTGGCAAGTTCAATATTGAAAATAATGTATGCGATATCGGTCATATTTGTTTACTTTTTAGTATGCAAGTATAACCTCTTAATGTTTTGTATTTTTGTTCCATTATTATAACATTTTCCCGTTATACTTAAAATATTATGATATAATTATATGAGGAACAAAATTATTATATACATAATTATTTATGCACCTAAATTATTTTAAACTGCGTAAACTGAGTTTTGGCGCGGTATTTGAATCACTCCTTATTCTGGAACGAAGTATAAATAACTTATTATTTATTTTTCCTGAATTTTGAATCCATTCATAATCACCATAGAAATAATACTCTACACAGTGTGACATATGTTTTAACTTGCATTGTTAGGAAAACGTTTAACAAAAAAAGTACAGATTTATCACTCAGCCTTTTGAAGACATAAACAAAAACTAAAAATAAAACCTCTCAATATAACTAACTCTTAGGTGCAAGAAATTAATCTCTCTCTAAATTTATTTTAAAACGTTTTTCCTGCGTTTTTCTTAAATGTACATAGAAAACATCTAAATTATTCAAATCGGCAATAGAAATATATTCGTAAAACAAATCTCGTTTTACATATTCGCTCGTTGACAGTGTTCTGGTTTGGAAGGGGAAACACGTGATGCATCTGTACTCCCCTATTCTCCGTTCGAATCTGAACATGCGGTCGGTCGAAATCTCGCCTTAAGGTAATAGAAAATTGAATTTCACGAGGAAGACGGTTATTGAAAGTTTTGGTTGTTGAAATGTGTAAATAAGAATTTGTTGTAAGATATAGTTTTTTTGATGGGCTTTCTGTTTTAAAATGAAAAAATATTGAAAAAGAAAATTTGAAAACTAACCTCAAAAACCAAATATTTTCAACTTGTCAATTTGACATGTCAATATTTATAAATGACACTTTGGATATTAATTTTAATTCTGTAAGCTAAATGGCCTACGTAGGATAAAAATTGTGTGGCTCGCTTGATTTCTATTTCAGTATAAAAGGGTCAAAGTTGACTTAAAAAAATATACTTATTAATATTTATCTGGAATGTCTTTTAAATATCTTTTCCAAATTTGGTACAGATTTCACTCTTATCTAAGCATAGTTTCTGTGTGATTTCTAGCAAAATCACTCGAAGAACCGATAGATGAAATAGGGAGTGTGGTACTCTTTGACCATTTTTTTCTGACGAACGGCTTAGACTTGGCAGCCATCTACTGACTTCTTCAAGCTTCTTTGCGTCTTATTAAATTTTGATTTGATCCTTCCTTTTTTAAAGCTATTCTTACCTATTTGACTCATGTTGGCATTTCTGAAGAATTCTATTTATTTTATTTTTACTTAGACACTATCCATACTTTAATAAAATCATCACATTAATTGAAATATCTCAATACACATCTCAGATATTAATAAATATACGTACTTTTAAAAAAGTTAATGTGACACCCTGTTAATTACAAAAAAAAGCGTCCAAATAGCAAATGACAAGAAAAGAGTTTAAGAATTGAAAACCGGGTTTCTTACTACTCATATATGGATACCAAGAGTGCTCGTTATGAGTGATTGTTTGGCAGTTTTGTAATGTGAATCAATCTTAGAAGGTTTCAGTTTCTAGTTTTTCTTCTAAAAATAAGTGCAAGAAACCTTTATGTTGAGGTATACCATTTCAAAATCTTGGGCGAGTTTCGGTTAAGACTTACATATGAATGTTATTTGCATGATTTTTTTAATTTTTCTATTTTAGTTTCTGAAATATTTCATATTGATCCTTCTCAAATAAATGTGATAATATAGATAAGTATACTGCTCTAATAGTGTCATGAGCTTGAAAATTAACGACTGTTAATATACAAAACATCTAAATTTTCTAGTGTAAAACCGCATTCCAAAAAAAATTGAACACAATGTATTTATAAACTATAAATTTTGCCTTTGAATTGCGTACTAATATAAATATCAATATATATATAAATTATCATTTACACGCATGTCTCTATTGAATCTGATGATTTTTAAAATGCTATTTCAATAACTGAAAAATAATATAACACAACAAGACTTTAGAATGAAAGCTTCTTTCCACGTTTCCTCAATATTTTCCCAAAATTCATCTGGATTTGGGGTTCGAAAATTATTCCTGTACAAACGTTTTGTTATTTGTCCAAAATCATTTTCAACAGAGCTAATTTTATAGCCATGGAAGAAGATTAATGTTGTTGGCAGCAAGCCAAACATAACATAACATTTTCCAGAAAATCTCTGTAATAGTTTCTAACCAATCTTCCTTAAGAGCGAGTCCAGACTATACGAATCGCATACGGAACGGAAAAATTTTCTCCAATTTCATTGGCTAATTTTTTAATTTGATTGTTCAAGGTCATTCCGGGTTCGATCCGGACAAAAGTTAAAATATTTCAACTTTTTTGGGGAATCCGTACGGAATATAACCTAAAATTTCTTCTTTTTACCATTCACATTGACAGATTGAGGTTATACTGTATTGTATATATTACACTGATGATAGAAATAAATACAAATACATGTAAAATTGTAATTTATACCAGTTAAAAGACAGGGATTTGTTTCTCATATTACTTATTTTCTCTTCAATATTCATCAAACTTAAAAATTATAAAATAAATTGAGTATATTTAAAGATGCTTTTAGTTTATTATAATAATAATTATTAATAATAATGGAAGACTATATCAAACAAAATTTTTTAATTTACCTGGATATAGTGCAACAAAAATCGAATACTTAAAAAAATACTAAAGTAAGGTTAGCATCCGTACATTATACAGAAGAAATCTAATGTGAATCGATCGTTTCCGTCGGAATTTTTCCGTATAGTCTGGACTCGCTCTAAAAGTTCTAGTAAACACCAGGATCCAAACAATTGAACGATTGGTATCCCCGATCTTCATCACCCTCGGCCATTTTCCTGGAATATGCAAATGGCGCTAATTTTAAATTATATCATAAATATGATCTCCACACACGTACTTATTAGCTAAAAGGATTAAATTCAAATTTGCTAATTAATTTATTTAAAAAATTATAATAAATAATTGGTAAGCAACGAAAAACGAAAATATAAATAATTAGTTTTAAAACATGATATAACCAATACAAGAACAAATTGACATTTGACATAATGTGACATAGTTCGCACATTCTAGAAAGATGGCCGCCCAATCATGTAAATTGGCGCTGTATCCGTTCTGATTTAGGCATCTATTCTGTGGTTTCACTGAGACGGAGCATGATACAATGTTTAGAAAAGTCTCAGATCTTGAAATAACTAAAATATGGTTTGGCTGATTTTTTAACACCTATCATAATCACGTTGGCAAGGTTTATTCAGCATAAACAAACAGCTAGCGATAGGTTGGTCACACTCTGACATGATTGGTCAAAATTTAAACTACGACCAATTATACCAGAGTGCCACCAATCAAATTGGTAGCTGTTTCATTTTGCTGAATATGTCGAAAGCAAAAAAGTAGACAAAAAAGTCTTGTACCTTCTAAACCTGGTTTTACTTAGAAATGTCATTAGTGTCAATATCATTGTTATATACAGTGTTAAAATAAGATAAAAGATCTTCTATTTGCTTTGAATGCTAAATCAAAAACTTTATTAAGAAATATAAATAACGCTAGATTACAAAATCATTTTGAAAAGGTCTATAATAGAAGACTGTTTTTGTCTACTTTCTTTTGTTTTCGACAGTAAATTTCAAGCTGTTGACAGTTCATACATCCAACAATGACGTCGTTTGACATATAGTAGGCCTAGCGACGTCAATTAATGGTCTCAAATGACTGGATATCGCATACATATCGCTTATTTTATTATTAAATATAGTTCAAAACTAACGGTTGATTATTTATTTTGTACACATTCTAAAAATTAAGAATGAGATAATATGTAAACATAAAAATAGGAAGTGTATTTAAAATGTGCTAGAACATATAGTACTGGTATTAAAGTTGCGATAAAATTACGAAATCGCTTGCACATACAGATGCCAGAAACAGAGATTTATTCCGCATTTCAAGACATGATGGTCGCATCAAACAGATAGCAAATGAGATCCATAAAGGAGGGAAAGGTTTAGAAAAATTATTGGAGGACTGCACCATAAGGGAAATCGCATCCGGATTGCAGTATTTCCTGCTGAATTTAAAGAAACCTTTAATCCCATCATACGTACAATCTCTAGCATTAGGTATACTAATTATTCTAATATACGACCTCCTAAATCCTTTGTCAATAATATTCCTTTATAAGATGATAACCCAGGAGTAGCACCTGAATTAATAGGACAAGACATATTAGGGCTGTTGAGGCAAGAATTGAATGCTAACCACCTCGTGCTGCTAATAGCTGTTTTAGACTTATTACACCACTCCTTAAGATGTTCACCAGCTGATGAGTTAGCGGGGTGTTCTGTGCCAATCAGCATGCTGCCTATTTTCTTCAATATGCAGGTCATTTTAATTGGCAAATATTTACAATTAAAGATTTTGGTTATTAAAGTTCAACATAAATTTTAGGCGGAGCACATTTCTCATTGGAGGAGAGTTGCCATGATCTTCATGGAGGTCATTCGATTTTCACCATCTTATTTTCAAATTGATACTGAAGAGTATAACGACACTGGAATGCATAATGTACGGAACCTTTTCGAAAACTATAATGTAACTTAAAGTATTAGATATGCTTAAGAAATGTTGGGTATTTTACTCACAATCAGTGCTACAGAAATTGTAAGTTAGTCAAGATGTAGTAATAATATCCCATTATTTGTTAATCATATCAATAACAACCAATATCACAGTATACTATATATTAAATAAAATGTTGCTTGTCTATACAAATAAAATACATTGTCTTACAGTTTGCCCATCAAAATAGGGGAGTTAATAATGCGTTGCTTCAACAACGTCTACTAGAGATGAACGTCGTCTTAAGAAGATACATAATCAGACAAGGTACATAGATTTAGGTAATTTGATAATTCTTCAAAGTTCAATTGTCAAACTAATCTGAGCCAATATTGTTCTACTTATCTTCTGCACGTTTTATTCACAGGTAACAGGGGTGACTGTTGCGATTTTGAAGCGTACCATCCTAGGCCATTTGCACCAGTGCGAAGACATACGAGATTACATTTTTAAAAGCTTATAAAAAGTAGTGTGAAGTTAGGCTAATATTGAATCTGTCAAAGTCAAATGTAAAAATTACATTCACATTATTCAGGAGTGATTGTTATCCTAGTTATTGCAATATATTCTGTACTATAACTTCAATAAAACAATAAAATTACCTACTTAATATTATTTGGCGATTTCTACCATTATTTAATTTTATTAATTTATCATTTTGCTAAGATACTAGAGCCAACATAAGGAAAATAAAATGTATCAAATTGGTAAAACATAGTGGACACCAACTATGTAATTAAGTCTTGCATTCGGAGGGGCGCTGACGAGTCCTGAGAGAACGAAACCACGTGGTTCGCTTCTAATACTTGATCTAGTTTCATTGCACTCGTTAGATGTATTGTTAGCGACATCCTCATTGTTCGAAGATACAAAAAAATCTATTTTATAAACGTTATTTTAAATTCTACCTTTGCAGTGTTTTTACACGGATTGCTATTGGCTAAAACGAGATATTCGGGTTATATTACCTGATATTGAAGGCTTCTACAGTCCTAGTCTCTATTATGAGGGCTTCCAAGTTTTAACCGCGTCATAGTAGTGTAAATAAATACAATACAAATAAATAAAATAACGTAAAAGTACAAAACACAAAATCTACTAAAGTCGACGTTTCGACACTAATGTATAAATGGTTGCTTCAGGAACGAAAATGAGTACGGGGTGCCAGAAGGGCATGATAACTCGATCAATATTTATACATCAATTGTAGGAAGCATAAAGGAAATGCAGTTGAGGTTTTATTAATACTAAAAATTAACAAGAAATACGCATAAATTGTTAAATTCATAACAGAGTTTGAAGTTATTTCAGATTTAGTTATCGTGTTCAAATTTTTAAAATGTTAAAAATCAGCGTTATAAGCCAACGTTAAAAAGACAAAATTTCTAAAGCTTTCTAATCCAATGTCAATGCTTTTACAAATAGAACGATTCACCCCCAGGACCATAAACAAATTTAATAGCAAACATTGTTTCGTTAATTGCAAAATTCAGTAATATCATAGCTCATTAAAGTAATTTAATATGTTATCTACAAAATTGCAGTTGTTGTGGATTGTTTTGTAGAAAATTTCATGCTGTATAAAAAAGGTATTACAATTTCTTCGATAACTTGCCCTATTAAAGCTGTGCTTTCAAAAATATAGAAGATTAGGTCTAATTTCCACGACATATTTCGTTTTTTTCAACAGCTCAGCTTTAACCACACAAGATATCCCAAAAAAAAATGTTCCATACCTTTTTTATAGAGCAGAAAATTTTCTACAAAAGAATCAGCGATAACACTACACTAATTATTATAGTTGGCGCGTAATAATCGTTAATGTGTGGTTTGATATAATGTAATAGCAAATATATTTCAAGTTTTATATTCTATTTAATGTTGTTTACGTTATATCAAGTCGGAGAGAATAGCAAAAAAAGCCTATTAACTTTTTTGGTGACGATTTACCCATACGTACTTTATCCCCTTTGTTCCTCCTTACCTAAGAGGACAGTTAGTTTTGGGATGTGAGGTGGTAAACATTAACATTACTATAAAATATATCTGCATTTATTTTACTTTAAATTTTGAGTGCCTTGCGGTATTAATTAATTCAATTATATAATCGTGAAACTGAACTCTCTTTTGGTAAAATTGTGTGAGTAATTAAAATTAATGTCATTTCTCTATTTTTTTCCTCTTAAATTGGTATTAAAAAATTTTAATTCGTACTATATCTACATAAAAATTTCTATCAGAATTTTATGTATAAAATAAATGACTTTTGTTTCCTTCAATGGCGTTCGAAATCGTCGCAAAATCGTAATGGCGTTCTTTTATGTTGGTTTTACAAGACTTTCTCCGTTCAAATTTCTTTCAACGACATTTTAGATATTTCATTATTTTCTTTTAGTCATATAAATTTAATTAAACTTTCGCCATAAATATCTTAAAATTTTGCACGTAATCATTTCGGTCGACGTGTTTTAGATTTCTACTTCCTCCGGTTACACTGAAAATGCGTATTAACTTGTCTTTATATTTTTGTTATTGATTTGTATTGGCGAGAGATTTTTAAAAGTATTTTGTGGAATTATGTCAATTTTTGTAGAAAAACTCGAGTCCTTGCTGAAGCTCAATGAAAGGGCCTTGCAAGGCTTCTTTCCGTAAATGCCAGCTCCTACGCCGTAGTCAGTTTTAGAGCCGTCGGTGTACCAGTTTGAGTCCGCTCTCACTGGGGAGCCATATTCGCAGTCCTTCTTATCTAGTATTATAACCTGATATTTCCTATCTAGGTTGAATTTTTGAACCATGGCGTCGCTTGGCGTCCCCGTTAGGGGCACCGCCTTGGGTTCAACTAGTAATTTTTGATATTCGGCACCGTGCGATTTACTTATCGGTGCTTGACTGTGCATGAGTCTATATAAGCTGCAGATCTAGCACTTCCTTATATAAAGATTTGTAGCGGTGACAGGTTTAGAATCACTTCCATTGCGGCGGTGAGGGCCGATCTCATTGCTCCTGTGGCGCACAGACAAGCCAGTCTTTGTATGCCACCTAGAGCTTTGGCCGCCCCCGCCTGTCGCACCTTTGGCAACCATGCTATTGTTCCGTATGCTATCATGGGTCTAATTACACTGGTATATAGCGACAGTCATTTTGGGGCTAAGCCGCAGTTTTTTCCACACTCCTGCACCTGCCCAAGGCAATAGTAGCTTTGTTGGTTGTTTTTTGGATGTGTGTAATCCACGTGAGCCTTTGATCAAACCGTACCCCAAAGTATTTCGTCTCTTTGACCTGTGGTATTCCCTCCTCCCTCCCTCCCTCCCTCCTATCACTAGTGGTTGTAGACCCTCTAGCGATTTTTTTCTTGTGAACGTGACAACTTGTGTTTTCTGAACATTGACTAATAGTCACTGTTGTTTACACCAGCTGTCTACCGTGTTTAGAGCTTTTTGCATCTGTTCCATCAGAACTTTTGGAAATCGCCCTCTAACGACTATTGTTAGGTCGTCAGCATATCCCAGGCAAAAAAAGCCCTTTTTAGTCAGTTTTGGGATTAGGTCGTCAACGAGGGCGGCCCACAGAAGAGGAGATTAGACTCCACCCTGCGGGCAACCCCCTCCTCGCAAATTGTGGATGTAATTATCCTTCTTTCGAGGCTGGCTCTTATCCACTGCAGAAGCTTCGGCCGGTGCGACTAAGTAGAGATACACAAAACTCTCTTCTGATAGGACTATAAGAAGCAAGTTGAAGATTTCGATCGTATTTCTTGAAATGTAAAAATAATTCATTCAATGTTGCTTATTGGGTATACATGGTAGTTATTACAAGATTTTGTACGAAAAGGGTGTAGTTACCGCGTGGCGTTAGTGCGACTTGCGCTTGGTAGCTTAATGCAATAAACATTATGATATAATATGAATATTTTATAAAAAGAAAATATTGAAATGATATTGAGGACGAAATACAGTGATAGAACTAATTTGTTTTTTTTTACTTAAGCCTCATTATTAAAACGGGAATATTTAGACAGCATGCATGACGGGCGACTGAAGCTGTGCGTACAATAAATACTGCAATACAGTATGAATAAATAGTAATATATAATTTGTTTTATTCATTGTTGTTGTTAACGGGTCGATAGGCGGGGTTCTTAGGCGGATGACTATCGTTGTGGCGGGCTGATAGGAGCCGAGTTTCAATTCACTGGAGGGACGGTGACATTTTTTTGGAGGATTGAAATCCGGATCGACTTACCATTCGCTGTTGGGAGCAAAGTGATTGACAGCACGGCATTATAAAAAGTGGTATGATGCTGTCACAAAGCCATTTGAACCCAATTTACTGTGGGTCTGTCAATGTGAGGATAAATAAATTAACTTGCAGATAAAATTTTATTCGTACGATAATTACAATGAAACGTTTATTAAGTGTTAAATAGAAATTATCTGCAAGATAAAGGAATGTACGTCAGAGTTAATTTATCTACAGCTTTATTCTAAAGATAACTGACAGGCTATATACTACGACATCTGGGAAACCATACGAACGACGACAAATTTGAGTTTACTTTAACCTCAAACTTCATCTGTATCGTTTTTTGTTTACTTTTAACTTGCATTATAAAAATTGAAGGTGCAAAAAAAACGAAATTTGCAAAATTTTGAATATAAAATGTCAGTAACTTAAAATTTATCTCTTTATGCACTACGTTAGTATACATATAATAAAAGTCATCAAGGATTTCTGATAGCCAATCAGAATACGCTATTTATTTAACAGTATGACCAACTATCCACAAACTTACAGTTTATCAACTTGCAATTAATTGCATTACGATAAACAGTTGCTAAATTTTTTCTGCCAGTTAGCAATATCTGTCAGTTACTTAACTAACTCTTTTATTCTCAAATTGATAAACCCACCCTTATACACACAAAACTACAGCGCGAAAGTTGCGTGATAGTCAGACAAGTAATACAGCTTACGAAGTCACTGCAACTATATAAGCACCCACCGCACATTAAAAAAAAACACGTTCTTATGGTAGAAATATTTTTTAACAATCTGAACTTGCCAGGATCAACATCTGAGACATAACATAAATCTCCAGATTCTACTCGTTAAATGATCGCTGAGTAAAAATGTTCTTGTAGAGAAAACAATCGTTGCGAATTGTCCAATAAATTTACTGTACACGCACACCAACTTGTTATGATTTCGTTTTGTATTCATAATTATGCTACAATGCAATACTATATATTAATAGTTATCATCGTAATAAAAACCCATATGCGACTAAACTTAGTACATTTTACAAGACTCCCGATTAACGTCTGAAGACATTCGAACAAGCTTCGCTCGTCGCCCATGCACGCTATCTAAAAATTCCCTTTACTTATAATAAAAATACTTTTTATATTGTACAGAAGTAGTTCAGTAAATTCAGAACCTGATGAAACGGCAATCTTAGACATATGCATACGCTTTGATTATTGGGTAGCGTACCTTACGAGTATAAGCAAACGTAAATTTTAAATATTCTACAGAAAAATCTCAAAACAAAATTAATAGTATATTATTTATCCATATATTTACCTCTTTATATTTCCACTTAATAAAATATAGATTGACAATTATTATAAAACATCAATATACAATTTAAGTTAGACATAAATAATTATTTTCGAAATGTTATAATTTAGATTTACACTTAAAATCTGGAGCATCCTCGATGATAATCTCGTGCCACCAGCTTGGCCGTGACATTCCACCGGGATTTTGAAAGAATTCGGTTTGTAGATGTTGGTAAAGCTAAAAAGAACAGCATATTTATATTTAAACATTCCTGAAACATTATTATTGCAAATATTTACTTTCCCATCGGCTTTTCCTAGTACGGAATTAACAACAAAATCCGGTGGAGCCAAAGCATCGACAATACTAACAATGTGTGGTTTTAGCGCGCAGCAAAGCTTCAGAATACCTTCTTTAACACAAGCTATTAGATCTGGTCCACTGGCGAAGTTTCCTTCGTAAAAGTAAATTAGATGTTTATCCAACGAGGATAATCCATACATGGAAGCTAAATTCTCCAATACAGACATTAGATTTGGATCAATATTAGTGTCGTGTATACGTTTCCAATAATGACGTAATGCTAAGTATTCACCGTATATCCTTGATAGTGGTCCAGCCCTATATACTTGGAAATTATTTCTAGCTGCAAATTTACTCTCACCTACAATATATAGAATTAAAATAGTTAGAGATTTAAAATACTTGTTAAATATTACCTCCGTCAAGTAATTTTTGTTGCTTCTTATCTGTTTCACATATTAAATAAGTAATTAACCATTCATATAAACTTAAAATATCTAAAACAAAACATGCATCGGGTTGTACACTAATAAAATTCCGGAGCGAAGTAACTTACAATCAACGTTTACTGCAACATTTGCACTAAACTTTCTGTTTAGAATTACGCGGTAGTCTTTCAAAAACGTACACGTATTCAAAGGACTGTTCACTTTTCCCTCCTGTTTAAGCGTAAGCCATTGGCGTAACAACCAGTTACTCGTTTGTTGTATAAGAACGTTATTGTCTCCTTCGTATGTTACGCAAGGATCATTAATGTTCCTAAGATCGCCCAATCTAGCAGATTTTAAGTAACCATGACCGCCACATGCTTCCCGACTTTCTTGAATAGCATCTCTGCAACTCCATGTAAACAAAGGTTTCGTCGCTGAGATTATTGCGTGAATTTCTGCCACTAGATCGCCCTACAAAAGTAGATTAGAATTAATTGAATGAAGAACAATCGCCTTACCATGTATATGTATACAGGGTGTTTCTGAATTGATACGAAAGATTTCAAAGGGTGATTCTTTAGCAAAAGTTAAGAGGGATCTTTCATATAACTTTTTGTTCAACACCCTTTTCCCTCCAAGTTACAGCCCTTTAAAATTAGGTAAAAAATTTGTTTTTATTTAATATATCCACTTTGGAAAAATGTAGAAGAATGAAATTTAGCAGATAACTGATGCTAATAATATGGCAGGGGCAAGGGGCTGAAAAAACAACCCCTATAATATTTTGCATCAGAACTTTTTAATGCGCCTATATTTTCCTATTTAAAAAATTGATTTAAAAAGACACTCAATCTGCAACTTTTTTATGTCTTGACTTTTTATCATAAACTTGTTAGTTTGATCACAAAAAAATAAAATACTGCTCAGACTCTTTTCCCATAAATTCACAAAGAGGTTATTATTTATTTTAAAAAAACTCAAGTAAGCTGCTGTCAAATGAAGTCATATGACAAATAGTTTTATTGTTTCATTCTTCTAAATTTTTCCAAAGTGGATAAATTAAATAAAAACAATTGTTTTTACCTAATTTTAAAGGGCTGTAACTTGGAAGGAAAAGGGAGTTGAACAAAAAGTCCCCCCTTAATTTTTGCTAAAGAATCAGCCTTTGAAATTTTTCGTATCAATTCAGAAACACCCTGTATATTAATGATAGGTGGAAATATCAAGTGATAGAAACAAACAAAATTACTGCTAATTTAGATACTTACCAATCCATTTAAGCGTGCTGATGTCGAGGTAGTTGTCTTCTCAACAGCAGTTAAGTAATCATCAGTAAGGCATGTAATAAACATTTTGAATACTGCTGCAGAGGCTACATAGGGGAATAATCTCCATTGCTGGAGAAAAATGTATAATTAATTGATTAGTTGATACCAAACTCAACCTTTAGTTGAGTTCTTTTCGACATATTTGCATAGTTAGACAAAATACTTACGTGCAACTGATATTCAATAATTGGTAATTCATGATTATCGTTACCGTTTCCATTTCCGTTACCATTACCGTTATCACTGAATTGCCTCCGTACAGCCGCATATCTTATAGATATCGTTACGGCGCATATCAAATTATTTACACTTTCTTGACAGATACCCATACGTCCCGTCGATAAATTTTCCAATGCCGCTCCCAATATCTTACCCGGTTCCGAAAAACTGCTTTCATAATCGCCTTCCGGCGTAACGTCCGCAGTTCTATTAAGCAGATACTCTCTAGGTATCCGGTAGTTGTTGAAAATGACGAACCTGAGAACAGTAAAGATTTACGATAATCCAAAAAGACATCCGTTGAGCTTATTACCCATTATCTATACCGTTAAGTCCGACTTTTTCGCCCATATCACCAACGACGATGCCTGGATAAGGAAGTAGCGTTTTCGGATTTCTTATGGGTACGACGAATGCGTGGAGACCGTGACATTGACCGTCCGTATATAATTGGGCGAATAATAAGGCTACCGTACAGGTTTTTCCTAAAATTATAATAGACAAAATTAGTGTTATTGTTTCTTCAATTTTTCGTTGTTGTCTGGATTTAACATATACATATGTATTTCAACTATGTGCTAAGTCTAATTTATTAATATGTGCTTTAAAAATAACTACAATAAAATATATTATAAGTGTTAAAACAATTTCAAATGGCAAATTCAATATACACTCGGGAGCAAAAAAATCGACTCAGACCACACTTTCGCAGTAAAATGTCCCTGGCACAAAAAATATAACATAAATTCTAGTTTTGCTTTTCAAACCATCAAGTGCAAGATCTTAACATAAAAATGAGTGCACATTCTTCTAAGTTACATGTTAAGTTATGTTTTAGGATGCTAAAACTTCAAAACAGACGCGGAAAACTTAAAAGAATAGACTAGGTAATATCAAGTACATTTTTATTTTAATTTTCAAAAACATTATCAATATTTAGCGTTACCACCCGTAGCCTAATTACCGCTTGTAAACGATTCTCCATGGAATGAATAAGTTTAATCGCGCTGTCTTGCGGGATAGCGTCCCACTCTTCGGTAAGTGCTGCTTGAAGTTCAGTTCTCGTAACTGGTGCAGGATTTCTAGCCCGAATTTTCCTTTTGAGTTCATCCCACAGGTGTTCAATAGGATTCAAGTCCGGGCTGCGCGCAAACCAGTCCATAACTCGTATTTCAAGTTCTTGCAAGTAATGCCTTATTACGAAAACTGCACGGTGTGGACGGGCATTATCTTGCATAAGAATGAAGGTTTCCCCGATAAAACCAACGTAAGGAACGACATGGTTCTCTAGAATTTCTTGGATGTATCGCTTAATAAGTCAAACCTCCTGCTCGGCCGCCGGTTTCAATAAAAACCAGCTCGGTTTTTGCGTCTATAGAAATATTGCCCACACCATACAGGAACCTCCTCCAAAAGCCACCTTTTCTGTTATGCAGCATTGTGCGAATCTTTCTCCCGACCTTCTGTATACTTTTGCTTTTCTGTCGCTGCCGTGCAAACAACTCTGCTTTCATCCGAGAACAGTACAGAGCGCCATTGCTCGTTTGTCCAATCAACATGCTCTCTTGCGAAACGGAGACAGCTGCTCACTTGATGAGCTGGGGTCAATTTGGACCCGTAGCTGGCATTTTTGGACTAAGGTTAGCTGCCTTGAGTCGTCTTCTGACTGTCCACCGACTAACAGCCACTCCCCGCGTTTCTCTGAGCTGCCGTTGAATTTGTACGCCGGTGAGAGCCCGATTTCTTAAAGAGCTCTGGACAATGAAACGATCATCTCTCACTACTGTGCACCGCTCTCTGCCGGAACCACTTCTTCGATGAAAGCTACCATTCTCCTGGTATCTTCGGTAAACTCTTGACACGGCAAACTGACTCATGTCCAAGAACGAGCGACTTCCCGTTGATTATGGCCTTATTGCAATAATGCAACCGCTTGAGCCGCTATTTCGGTTGTAGTATCCATTGCAGCTAATATTCCTAAATGTAGCTGACGGAAACAACGGAAATGTATACCGGTTGACGTTTGACAATCAACTAATACTGGTTAATAAGGTAGAAAGCCTTTTAAACGACCTACTGGCTTGCAAAGAACAATGATGTCAATTTATACAAAATCTTGTGATTATCGATCACAAAAAATTGTAGCAGTAGTCTAAGTGTGTAAGAAACGTAAGTTAAAGAATATGCACTCATTTTAAAGCTAAGATCCTGAACTTGAAGATTTTGAAAGCAAAAAGTGGAATTTAAGTTTTAGTTTTTGTGCCAGATATAATTTAATGCGAGCATGCAGTCTGAGTCGATTTTTTTGCTCCCGAGTGTATATTATGCTGTAAATGTTAATAATTAGATCGTCTAATAATTCATTTCTAAAATCAAGGCAAGAATAACGGTTCCGATAATAAACCAAGAAAATTGTAAAGATTAAATAAATTAAAATAAAATATATTTTCCCACTCCTTATAGTAAGCATACCATTAATACATTGTTTCTATGGACGTAAGTTGGTTTTACTGAAATGACTGTGATTGTTATGACAACGGGACGTAAAAACACGTGTGTTTATAAACAATTGTATGTAGGAACTGCCTAGTAACGTTTCAGGTGTGTCTAACATGTGTCTAATTTATTAAATTCCGAGGTTGTTCACCGTTACTGTTTATCATGATTACATATAATTTTTGAGGATTTTATTGTCTGGGGAGTGGGAAAAATGTTATAAGCAATTCGGGAGGTAACATTTACAAGTCTCGAACTCTATTGCAAGTCCTCGGACAAGCCCTCGGACGCAAACTAGTCCTCGACTAGTAAATGTTACTTACCTCCCTTATTACTTAAATAACTATTGCTTCGATTTGTGTATGTAATAGTAATAGTTGCAATGGACTTAATTGTTTCTAATTTTATTGTTCAAATAGAATTATGATTTTACATTATCTCCTTCAAAGGGGATGCCTTAATAAGCCAGATAGCGCTGAAGGGGATGCTTCCAATCTTCATAGTATGGTTTAGGTAATCTGTTACAACTAATTCAATATTATCCACATACTCAAAATTGTACTTCTTCAAATGAACCTTCAATTCTTAGAAATCGAAAATATTATAAGAACTAAAATAAAATTTTGTAGAAATCGTATTTTTAAGCCTCTACTAAAGAACCAGCCACACAATCGGAGTGTATACCATCGACAATTGTATACTTTAAAAGATACCACACCCCCAGAACTTTTGCCATATTCAGCATGCTCACTTGATCTTGGGCCTTTTTACATTTCCATTTGTTTCTAACATTCAACGTAAATGAAGTGGGAAACAAGAACCTTGCTCGGTTTTTTCGCTAATAAACCAAAGAGAGATCATGACTTTGCCAAGAACCACATAGAAACAGGTAATTTTTTATCTAATAAAGTAAAAGCAAAAATAATATTGAAATTCTGCCAACATCTATACTGAAAATCTCATTGAAATTAAAGCTGTAATATATCCAAGAAAGATGGACTTTCTTTATGGAGAAAACAAATTAATTATCAGTATTAAAAAGCTAGTCACACCAATTGTTTAGAACTCTGGAATTAAAATTGGATGGACGCTTTTCAGCTATAAGCGCTCTCTTTTCTTGCTTCGCTCTTTTTGAAATGTACAACTACCAGAGCCCTACATCAAATCCAACAAACCTGACGAAATTTCATTGAGGTTAACTCTGCTAATTGAAAATACTAAGAGAAATTTGACCATCTACAATTATTATAGCAGTTCTCCTTTGGCTAATTATCAAATAAAGAAAGGACTTTTTTTGGAGGGTACTCCAAATTCTTACACAACAAGACCAGAAATGCAAACACACAGCTTTCGAATTTTGAATAAATTTATAACGCGACCAATTCTATGTATTTGACTGGCGGAAAATATGTGAACTATTATTGGAAACCTCTTTCCTCCCAACTCCTTAGCCAATATACTCGTCTAGTACAGTCTGGTACAATAAATTACTATACATAAATTATTGTTTTTGAATCCTAAAAATATTATTTTAACCCAAGAGGCTCTGCAGTTTAATAACTAATGAACAATAGTCATAACCTTACATTCACATTGTTTACATGATAAACGTCAAACTTAAACAACTCAACATTTTTTTCTGAGAGTATCTTTTAAAACGACGGTGCTGCGTCAGCGGTCACATTAGTTTGGTCGGAGTGTAGTTTAGTTTCAACAGTTGCCAAAAAAAATGGCAAAGTTCTGATCTTTCTGTCACCTATACATAACACAGTTGAAGTGCTTTAGTAGTGACTCAAAGTGCCATAAAACTTTATAAATATAACGCTTATGTACATGTCTAACCCCTTAAAAGCGACTCAAATTGCCATAAAACTCGATAAAAATATGCCTTATTTGTATGTGCCGTTAGGTCCACGTCGCTTGTCGGGTGAGTCGCTTTTAAGGCATTCGAGTGTACAATAGAAACGGGTGAATGTGTGTAGTGAATTTATATTATAATACCACAAAAGAGCGGTGTTGACATTTGTTTTATTTGTGACACACATAAAAATAATAGAAGACAATCCGTCTGTCAAGCTTGTAGGAGAAATATTTACAGTTTTTCCAATCTTCAACTGTTTAAAGTGGACCGAGGAAAATATGGAAGAATCTCTTGGACCACTTTAAACAGATGACGATTAAAAAATTGTGGATCTTATAAATATTTCTCCTACATTTTCACAGACGGATTGAATTCTATTATTTTTATGTGTGTCAGCAAACAAAACAAATCAACACTAGCTGCTTTTGTGCTGGAAATCTAAATTCACTAGGATTTGTTCAAGTTTACTTGTACAATCGAGGTGATTTAGATTCAAGTGGGACATAGGGAGAATACATATAAAATCGGTTATCGGTGAATATTATCTCCCTAATACTATTTCATTCAAAATTTAGGGCCGCATATTATAACTGGGTTAACAATGGACGTCTCCACAATCATAGTACAAAGAAAGTCATTTTAATAAAGCCAAAAAATTATTATTTTTAAATCGATTGTTCGTGAATTCCTAATAAGGCATTTAATACATGAGTTAGTGCAAGCGTCCGTGGCATAATGGTTTGCGCGACGGCGTAATAACGCGAATGCACGGATTGTTTGGGGTTCGAATCCCGGCAGATTAGTTTTATTTTTTATTTTTTATCTCCAACAATAATTCTACAAATTCAATAACACTACAAAAATCAGAGATTTTGAAGACCATAAAATCGACGAATCATTTGTTAAAATAAACAAAATTTTAATCCTATTTCAAAATGCACATGAAAAAAATGTATACAATTTTATGTACATGATCTGTATGACACGATGTAATGTACAGGGTGGTCAGATAAGAATGCAAAGTGCTGTATCTCTGAAACTGTTCGTCGTAGAGACTTGCGGTAAAAAATTTTATGACTAAAGTGGTCAAAAGAAGACCGTGGAAAATATTTTCAGATTTCCAAGATGGCCGCCAAGGGGCGTAACCGGCAGCTTAAACTTCTAAGTAATTTTTCACTGAAATCCACCCAGTAAATGTTACCAAGAAATATATGCTTTTTAAAGCTAAGCTTTACTCGAGTAATTTTTGTTTAACACTTTTTGACGTATCTATTAAATAAAGTGGTGAGGGGTAATTCAATGCTTTTTTAAATAAACGGCTGTAACTCCTAAACGATTGAACGGATTTTAACAAACTTGGTCTTATTGAAAAAATCATTTATTGTTCCATCAAACCTATCTTACCTGTGATATGTCTATTTCTTAGTGATGCCGCTAGAGCGCGCTTTTTGATATAATAACAGAAAATTGCAAAATTCTCTAAAAAATTAAATGCAATATGACTTTTTTTTCATAAAAATGTAGCGAAGTGATACCTAAATAGGCTAGTGAAAGCCGTATTTCGATATCTTATTCGTAGCTTGAAATATTGCAGAAGATTTAGTTATCATATAATTTTAAAAAGACGCTATTACACCGGTATTTATTGTTTATAATTTAATAATTTTTTGTCACAGGTAAGATAGGTTTGATGGAACAATAAATGCTTTTTCCAATAAGACCAAGTTTGTTAAAATCCGTTCAGTCGTTTAGGAGTTACAGCTGTTTATTTAAAAAAGCATTTAATTACCCCCCAGCACTTTATTTTAATAGATACGTCAAAAAGTGTTCGGTCTTCTTTTGACCACTTCAGTCTTAAAAATTGTTACCGCAAGTTTCTACGACGAATAGTTTCAGAGATACAGCACTTTGCATTCTTATCTGACCACCCTGTACATAAAAAAGTATGGAATTATGTACAGAAAAATGTATCATGTCAGACTGACCTTATATAATATATAAATGGAAGTAAAATAGTTTCTTTGTTCATTTTAAATTTCTCCCTTTTTAATACCTTAGTGTTAATTCTTATATAATTTTTTCTTTTTGTTTAAGTAAAGTTACCTACTCTTAGAAGCGAGGAAAATTTAGTTTTAAATAATTATTCAGGTCACGAGTGCTTTCGTGTTTTGAACGCGTTATAGTAAGCGTTTGCAAAAATTGAATTTTTATTTTTGATTGAATTTTTTCGGTTTCGATTTTGATTTAAATAATCACGAATGATAATATTTGTATTAATTTAATTTTACATGTAAAATTCCTACGTCGTACATCTTAATCAACACGCTGTATACAAACGCCCGCATTTATACACACAACGCATCGCTTAAGAGGCCTGTTTAGGTAGGTTATAACTTTTAAGTAGGTGCTTATTCACTAAAATTACGAAAAAATTCGAAAATTGATTTTTCACTCACAAATACAATTTTGGTAATATGTTTAAAACTAGAAAACTACACACAGATCTCATTTGGGAAAGAAACATAAAATTAGATATGTAACTATTTAAACATTCTTATCTGCCTCATATTCTAATTTTCACAAGACGTTCACGTATCTTTAAAATATTTGTATGATAATGTAATATGTAATATTTCAAATTTTATTAGCAACCTAATATTTTTACGACCCACAAACATTTTATTTTAAAATGTATTGTGTAATGAAATACATTGTATTTTTATAAACTATTCTGGCACTAATTACTCATAAATTTTACCTAAATTTCCTACCCAGCACTTAGCCGCCTCAAAATCCGGTGTATGTATAATAAATTCCTGAGTATTCTTATCATAAGTAGCGGTAGTACGCACTTGTTTCGTATTACTGCCGTGTGCCACCTCCGTTAACGCCAAACACGACAGAATCTGCAAAAATTGAAATTTACACAAGAATGTACAGATGCTGAAGTACACACCTGCCTGTTCCAAGCCGCTTGGAACATGTGCTGGTGTCTCTCGGTGCCTAAGGTTTGAAGGGTGTTCGTAAAGAGACTGACGCCGATCGCATATTTGACCGAAACGTCGGGAAAACAAACCGCTATAGCTTCATTGACCGTCATCATGTACTTGGTCTGAAATAATATGAAATGTTAAAAATAAAAGTATGTTAAATTGTATCATACAATCACCTTTCTTTTGTACGGTAAATTTTGTGCATCTGGAGGTAAAAAATTATATTTACAATATTGGTGGAATTGAAGTGCGGTTAAGCGTTTCTGTTCATCTGCCGTTGGTGTTATCGCAGGTCGCTGGAAGAGTGGATCTTTCTCTAACGTTTTCCATACATTTAACTGTAAAAAAAAGAACATTTCCATAAATGGACTGTGATAGACATAATATAGAGTAATTTTGAGGTCGTTTGCACTTGTGGAGCTCTATTACTAAGTCTTCCAGAATGCATCACCATTAACTCTGTATTTTTTGTTTTGGTAAAATATATGGTGGTGTCGAGTTCGTCGAGAAATGTTAGGGTGCGATTCCTTGGGCAATATCTAGAGAAAAAGTTCCTATAAACGTATGTCTTAAAGTGCTCTGTTATACGAGGGAGCGTTTTTATATTCGCGGAATGATAAGGGGTGGAAATAAAAAAACCAAATTATTTTTCTTTTTCAATATACTCACCTGCAAGACGGATACATTTTTCACATCTTTCAATTAATTTATTTATACTCTCATAAAAAAATGATTTCTCTTTATCTGCAAAATACGCCGAAACTGCCTCCTTGACTTCATCATCGGCAGTAATTTTTTTACCCCGCAGCTTTCGGCAACAGGTAATAATCACTCGGGGCCAGATCTGGGCTGTAGGGTGGGTGATTCACAATTTCGAAGCCCACCTTATGCAGGACAGCTAACGCAACGCGGCTCTTGTGGACGGGCGCGTTGTCGTGCAAAAGCAGCACACCTTTCGTCAATTTTCCCCGTCTTTTCTCTTTAATGGCTTCTTTTAGTCGCTCTAATATTGAAGCGTAATATTCTCCGGTTATAGAAACACCTGTATCTTTATAATCAATCAACAATATTCCTTCCGAGTCCTAAAATACCGTTGCCATGAGTTTCCCAGCTCGGGTCGTCTTCAAGGGATTCTCTTCCTTGTTTAAATAAACTATGCCACTTGTACACCATGGTTTTTCCTGGACAAGAGTCGCCGTAAACCAATGACATCTCATTCATTATGGTCGCGACTGATTTTCCTTGCCTGGTAAGGAACTTTATAACGGCACGACGATATTCGATTTTTTCCATATTTCACTTTTCACTCCTGATTATGTTACTTGGTTGACGATAGCTCAAAGACTAACTGTCTAATAACAATGAAACTTCGTATTTATACTAATTATGAGTCGCTGCACAGGCCAAGCCCCAATGCACCTAATCACCCCCTCCCCCCTCATTCCGCGAATATAAAAACGCTCCCTCGTAGAGATACAGGATGATTTATTACACAAATAAAAATTTGCAAAAATTTAGAAAACGGTTTAGGAAACTGTTGTGTTGGTTGTCATGTTTACAGCATTTATTTGTACTTACGTAACTGTCATAAGTATTGTCAAACAATTAATTTGAAAGTTCGTACCTACAAATCTTTTTTTGTAATTATGGTGAATTATACAAATGCTGAAATGGTAGATATGCATTTTGTGTACGGTCTAGCAAATGGAAATACTTATGAAGCAAGACGTATTTACCAACAAAAATATTCTCGATGGCTTGTACCTACCTCGTGCGGAAACTTTCAGTAATATTCACCGTAGTCTAGCAAAAACTGGTACATTTGAGAGAAACAAAAATACTCCGGGAAGACCTCAAACTATAACAATGCCCTAATTAGAGGAAGCTGTTCTGCAGCTAATCGATGAACATCCAGAAACCAGTACAAAAAAGATTGGTGGTTTCCATATTCAGAGAGTACAAGCTCTTCTTCCGCGTGACTTTCCGTAACGCTTAGTCCTTTGTCATTCCGACAAAAAATTGCCCAAAATGTGCAATTTCTATCCTACATTCTATTTACTGACGAGGCGAACTTCTCCAGAAATGTAATTATGAATTTCCACAACAACCATTTATGGTCAGATGAAAATCCGCATGCCATAAGGGAGATGCACTTTCAAGAGCAATTTTCCTTACATGTATGGGCGGGGATAATTAATAATTATTTAATTCGTCCCTTTTTCCTTCCTGTTCGACTTAACTCACTCCAGCACACTTTAGTTTTTAACTAGGACACATCCGAATAGATGGATAGGTCGAGGAGTGGCAGTTCCAAATCAGTCGTGGCCTCCAAGGTCATCTGATTTGAACCCTCTAGACCAGTTTCTCAAACTATGTTCCGCGGAACCCCGGGGTTCCGTGGAGATCACTCAGGGGTTCCGTGAAAGTTACGTGCTTTTTTTATAACATTCAGAGAAGTAACATAAAAAAGTAATAAAAATTTAACGGCATTTTTGTCTTGAAACCATTTTCGAAATTTTATTGCAGGATGAGAGGTGGCTTAAAGAAGGCACTTTAAAGCGTTCTGCTGCAGAACTTGACTCTTCTGTTTCGGACCGAGCAACTAGTTCTTTTGCTAAAGATAACTGTGGTAATAATAAAAGTGATGCAACTGAAATCGCCACAAACGAAATTAGGCCAGTAATAGCCTCTACAAGTAATTAACCCAGAGCAGTTACTAAAAAACTAAGGAAATATGATGAAAGATATATATGTTTAGGATTCATGTGCGATAATGATAATCCTCAGTGTGTTATATGCAACAATAAAGTTCTACCAAATAGCTCTTTGGCTCCGGCTAAAATGCGTCGTCATTTAGAATCTGTTCATGGCGAACTTAAAGAAAAAAATGTTGAATTCTTCACTCGGAAGCGTGACGAACTTTTAAAATTAAAAACGGTTATGGTTCAAACCACAAAAACGGTGAATGAAAAAGCAACTCAGGCTTCTTGTTAGTCAGCTATCTGATAGCTCAACGCGGTGAAGCATACTCAAATTGCGGAAAATCTTATTAAACCTTCACGTATGGAGAGGGTAAAATGTGTCTTAGGTGAAAAATCTGCAAAAGAAATCGCTAAGATTCCACTTTCGAATGAGACGGTAGCCCAGCGCATCAGAGATTTAGCAGCCAATATAAAGAATGAACTTACTTTTCGTATCACATCGTGCAAATTTTCATTACAAATGGATGACTCAACCGAAGTAGCTGGACTCGCAATATTAATTGTAATCGTTAGATATCAGCACGAAAACGCATTATTGGGAGATCTACTTTTATGCAAATCTCTACCAACACGTACTACTGAAGTCGAAATATTTGGTCTTCTAAATTATTTTCTTGAAGAGAATAAAATACCATGGGACACCTGTATTGATATTTGTACCGATGCGATGGAGCAAAGGCCATGAGTGGCATCATTAATGGGGCTGTACAGCTTATTAAAAATATAGCTAAAAACTGTTCTAGTAGCCACTGCATGATCCATAGGCAGGCACTTGCTGCTAAAAAATTATCCCCCAGTTATAAGAATGCTCTTGATGAGGTCATCAAAATCATTAACTTCATAAAATCTCGACCGCTAAATACTCGTTTATTTAAAATACTCTGTGAAGAGATTGGAAGTGTACATACATCTCTTCTTTTACATACTGAAGTCAGATGATTATCTCGAGAAAAGATACTAAGCCGTTTTATTGAGTTAAGACAGGAGGTGCGTGCTTTTTTTTAGAACACAATTTTGAATTTAAAGGTCGATTATTTGATATAAATTGGTTACTTAAAATTGCCTAGTCAAGCGACATTTTTACAAAGATAAATGAACTTAATTTAACCCTCCAGGGCAAACAAATAAATGTATTTATTGCCCACGAAAAAATTCTTGCTTTCAGGAAAAAAATAGAATTTTAGACAATTTGTATGAGCTCCATCGAGTTTGATTGTTTTCCAACAATAAAAGGCTTTTTAGAAGAAGAAGGGGTTGAAATGGCAGAGGCATTTATTGAAGAAATTATTCAACATCTGAAAGGATTGAGTGAAGCTTTTAATAAGTATTTTCCAAATGAACAGCAGATTAAATATCAAAATGAATTGTGGATTAAAAACCCATTTATTTTCACTGCACGACCTTCGACCATGTTAACGGAAGAGTACGAAACTTTCATTGAAATGACATCCGATTCATCATTGCAAAATAAATTTAAATTAATGCCATTAACGGAATTCTGGTGCAGTATAAAAGATGAATATCCAGAATTGTCGCAAAAGGCCGTGTTGGTACCTTTACCATTTGTAACCACATATATGTGCGAAACAGGGTTCTCAGCTTATTTGTCAACAAAAACTAAATACCGGAACAGACTTGATGCCGAACCTGACATAAGAATTCAACTTTAATCAATTAAGCCTAATATTAAGTATATTTGTGATAATAAAAAGCAATATCACTCATCCCATTAAAATTAAAATTTAAAAGTTCTGTAAATGTAAATTTAAGTTGTTTTAAGAACTTTTGTGTAAATTTTGAATTACTTCTTGAAGAAAATAAATATTTTTTTAAATAATTGTCATTTTTGTTGCATATACTATATTTACAGAATGTTACCTACATTAAAAGCATACTATTGAAACAAACCAGGGGTTCCACAATAAAAGTGACTACTAAAAAGGGTTCCACTTACCAAAAAGATTAAGAAACGCTGCTCTAGACTTTTTTCTGTGGAGACATTTAAAATCCCTTGTTTATACTACCCCAATTCAAGATCTCGATGACCTTAAAAATCGCATAATTGTTGGAAGCCAAACAATTCGAAACACTACCGGACTTCTTCAGCGTGTGAGTATGCAATTGAACAGGAGGATAGAAGCCTGCATATTAGCTGTTGGTGGTCATTTTCAACAGTTTCTTTAGGGTTTATTGTAACCATTTCTTAAATTTTTGAAATAATTTTTTTTTTGTGCGAAATAAATCAGCCTGTATCTCTACAACGGAGCACTTTGGGACATATGTTTATAGGAACTTTTTTTCTCCAGATTACCCAAGGACTCGCACCTTAAAATTTCTCGACAAACTTAAGGACCACCCTGTATATACATATACAAATACGCCGAGTACAAATATTTCGAAACAGTAAAGCCAAGAAGCTCTCAAATCTAAGAAGAAAAAAAAATCGCATCCATAATTCACTAGTTTAGGTTAGTTAACACTTCGCATTCGTGAAAAAAAAAAATTGAGTAAGTAAACAATAATGTATAAGCAGTAAATATGCATGTTTCGCGTAAATATACGGCACTCGAATTTATGCAATTCGATCTGCTTCACGTTAATATTCGAACCGATGCACTCGTGAAATCAGCTATTTGTAGAAATTGTGATTGTAGATTAAAATAACGCATACACCGTTGACATTTGACATCGTACTCGAAAATCGATACTTACGCGAAGCAGATCGAATTGCATAAATTCTAAAAACGCTGATTTTGCGAGTTTCTCGACCTGGATGTTTACGCGAACCAGATCGAATTACTTACTTCCTAAAAAGGGTGATTTTGCGTTTGTGGTTACTAACTCGCTAAGTGTACCCTAAAGAAAATGGTAGGTTTACAGGATGGGCCACTTAAAATGATGCATTGAAATTATGGCCAAACTAAATAAGAAATTTAAAATCGGACCAGGTGAAGTTACAGAGTTCTAAGGGAAGCACAGTTTAATAGAAATGTACATTTTATATCATTTATTATAACGTCATACCGAAATCAATTTGCATTTATTTAAATGAGATGTGGTATTTTTATTGTAAATGTCTTTTAAACAGCTAATTTTCTAACGTATAACTGTATAAAATATGACCAATTTTAATAAGAAATAAAATCAACAACTTCTTGAAATTGCCGCCAATATTTCACATTTTGAAGCACGCAAATATTGTTATCTACCTGATGCGTATATGCGTAAAACGCAAAATTTGAATTGGGCTCTAGATATATGTATGACATTAAATGTCACTTGGCAACTGACAAACGTTCGAATAGTAGATTGTTGTATTAGGATTAAAAATTTTGATCAGTATAGAAAATGACGACCTTAGATACTCCTGACAGTCAAAATATGTCATACTTTTTTTACGGTTGGAGAAAAATTAATTATGTTAATGTTTAACTTATGTATAAACAATAATTTAGTATTGAGTGTTTGACTTATTGACCAACATGCATTAAATCTGCATCGGCAAATGCAAAAACGTTACCCTAACTTTTATAAACACAATATTTTAGTCACTTTGTTGGGCAAATAGTACTTGTATGGAACACATACATATATTCAAATAGTTATTATTAAATTTCGTAGTTTACACTTCACAGTTTAAATTTAGCAAGTTACGCTTTAAGATAAGCAAATGGCAGAATAGTGATTTAAGACAAATCTGACACATTAACATGCGTTACGTAAAATTTCGGTGGACTAAGCTTGAAACTTCGAAACCGCGAAATTTAAATAATCAAATTACATTCATTATTATTGCAAACACAGTTGGAGATAATAGTTAATAAGTGATCGAGATTTGTTAGAAATACCATCTTCTTACATTACAGTGACAGAAATTTGATTTCGGCGTGACGTCATCATGAATATTATAAAATTTACAGTGCTACTAAAATGTGCTCCTTATCGACTACTATAAGTTTACCTGGTCGGATTTTAAAATTTCTATTTAGCTTGGCCGTAATTCTAGTGCATCATTTTAAGTGGCCCACGCTGTATATTCAATACAAAGTATCTTGTAGACACATAACTTTGATATGTGTTCCATTTTTGTAGGTTATTACACCCTTGTTGTTTTATCAAAGTAATTACTGAGACTACAATTACTTTGATAAAATTTTCAATAATACTAGTTTATACAACGAGTCAATAATGACAGTTATTATTCCCGAGAGCTGAATTTACGAACCGAGCCGCGTAAGCGGCGAAAGAGTAACTCGGCTCGAGGGAATAATAGTCATTATTGCGAGTTAGTATACACTACTTTATCTACGACTAACTGAAGATAACTTAAAAAAAACAAATCAATTAAACGAAAATAACAATTAATAGATTACTACGTATATCGATATGGCGTTTGAAGGTTTGACAGTCCATAAAATTATCGTAAGCATTAATATAAAAATGTTTGGATTTTTCGGGCAATAAACCAAGCTTAATTGTATCGGCGTTAAGTTTAATTTCTGGGGGTGTATGTACATAGCTTAGATTCATCGGCGTCACTATGCATGATAAAACTAATACTAACACGTCAAATTTAAAAAACGCCGATAAGGTTTTGACGTTTGACTATTAATTAAATACGAAATACTCGGACTTGTTTATCGTTACTATGATAACGTTGGTATCATTATGTTCTTATTGGCGGAATGCAGGGAATAATGATAACGTTATGGCTCATTATTCCCTGGTCGCATTTCATTATTCCCTCCGGGTATTATGAGTACTATTATTAACCATTAGTGATTAATATAATACCTACTTTATTGTTTAGTCGTGGATAAAAAAAATTAATATTGTTCTCATTGAAAAAGTCGAGAAATGTCACAGTATAAAGACCAAACAAATGCATGTAATAGGCGCTCATGTTATATTGTTAGGATTTCATCGCAACTCGTCACTCAATCTTAGTCGTATACCTGTAACTATGGACTAATTGGGTAAGGTCGGAAGTAGCATCGCTGGGCATTAACGACAGATTGGAATTTTTTTTAGATAAAGTATTTTGATGCTTAGTCAAAAATTTGTGGTACTAGACGTGTATTCTGATTTATGAATTTCCGCTATTTTATTCAATACCTCGAGTAATTTGCAACATCTAAATTATGTTTCAAATAAGTGTTTATTTTTGAAGTATGTTGATTCAGATAAAGTAAAAAAAATGCTTCCATTAAACAAAAAAATTAAGTGGGCCTTGAATTAACACTAAAAATATCTAAATAATATTTCATTTTCGAGATAACAATTCGTAACAACTTTTTGTAAATCATGCTGTATAGCTGTATATTTCTGTCACAAACGTGGCTAGCTCTTGAAAACTGCTGATGCTTAGTGTATTTGCAACGTAGTGATTGGTATTCGCATAAAACGTGTCCCTTTGATAACTCGAAGTGTATTGATTATTGTAATTCGTTGAACTCGAGTTTTTGGAATAAATAGCGAACATTCAAATATATTTGTAATTCATAATTTTCTGTTGCTCTAACAATAAGTGAAACACGAAAATGAATGCAATATCATTATAAATAAAGCAAATCATAATAATTGTTTGCACTTACCTTAACTTTTAAAAAATCGGGTTCTTCAAAAACTAGTTTCAATTTCTTCCAATCAAAATTCGCTTGTGATCTATAATGATCTAAAGGACCCTTCGGAAGGTCCTCTATAAAGGAAGTATCCATGGAAGTATCTAATCTATAAAATAAGAGAAGAAAAATAACTTTTATTCTATGAAAAAGCGTCTATTAGGTAACGGCTTTATCGTGAATATATTACGAATTTTAAATTGTATCTTAGCGTTATATGTATGTGTATATAATAATCGGAAATAGCCGTGCATGTTTCCTGTAGCCAAAAAAATCTGGTACTGATAAGATATACATACAACACAAATCAGCAAATTTGCATTAGAACCTATAAAGAGATGACTAATACCTCTAAACGCGTAATATTTAGAAAACGTTTAGGCGACAATGTAAATAATATTGTAGATTATGTAACTATATCACGTATATTCAAAATCTGCAAGTATGAATATATGTGTCTGTATCTACTCAATCAAATTTATTACTAAACGATAAAAATTGACTTTAAAGCTTGTCGTAAAATACATTGTAAACATACTCGTCATATATTTGTAAAGCACAAAAATGTAAGTTCCTAGAACAAAACATAAAGAAAATAAAAGTAATAATTTTTATAAACTTATGAGGAAAAAAATGGGCACTGCGCCAAGTTATAATTCCTATTTTAAAATACCAGAGAGCATTAATAGATTGGTCATGTAGCAATTGTTTAAGCAATAGTTGGTTAATGTCGACGTGCAATAGACAAATATTAGATAATCGCGATTAACTAAATTAATTTTACGAGGTGTATACAAAAACTATTTAACTTTTTTTTATAGTGGTTTAAAGAGGATTACTATTCTTTAAATCTACATCTAATCTCGGTTCAACTTTGGAATGTTTTCTTGCATTATTATTCTTTGGAGATTTTGCATTCTAAAGATTAGGATCAGGGTTTTTTGTCTCCGGTAATGATCTTATTAAACATTTCTGACGTGCTATTAATTGTTTCCAATTTTTTCTGAGCATACCTACACCTTAGATTCATTAATGTACATTTTATGAATCATAGCTAAGATTTCTATACATTGATAAATATCTAATCAGTCGAGTACTATGTCATCAAAAATGAAGAAAAAAGTAGAAGTAGGTTCAAGTAGTAGTTGTTAAAAGGGCAATTTCATACGAACTTATTGCGAGTATTTCCAGAAAATGCAGGCATATAACAGAGCTTCTAGCCTTGTTTACTTAAAGTCTTGCCATGCACAAACTTGAAGTAATCTGTGAATTATTATATTTGTACATATACGAGGCGTGTTTTTAAAGTAAGTACCGTTTCAAAATATTTAAAAAACTAGGAAACTTTTTATAACAATTTTATTTTTATATGAAAGCCTGTACTTTAACCTATTTTATTATCGTATCGAACAACAAGCTTTTGTATACCGTTGTCATTTCTTGAAACTTGAGAAAATGTTTGAGATAACGAAGAGATCGTGAAGTGCCTATATTCTCTTTCACATTTTTGTGAACTTTTTGCACTGTACTTACTTTAAAAATACGCCTTGTATTTTTGTGCATAACATTTAACAAATCTGACTTTTCGAATTTCGGCCTTAATTGACTCGACACTCTTAGTAAATGCATCAAAAAAGATATCAACATGTATCAAGAATAAACTAGATTAGAGCTAGATTCAAATGTGGTGCTATATTTACTGAATTGCAATTCAAAGTCTTTTAGTGTAACTTTTGTTTAAATGTACAGCTTGTATATTAAGTAATGTCTTCCCCTTTGAAGCGCTTATCAAACATTCTTGCTCATGCCAGTTCGGTCGATTTCATATATGCCCCTTGAGATGTATAGTTTGGTATTAAGAATATCGCGACCGAACGAAAAAGAAAGTTTGATATCCTCTTCAAAGGGGAAGACATTACTTAATACACGAACTGTACATTCTGTATGTTGGTCCTGCATTATGACTGCTGTTTTCTTGATTACCGCAATGTGGCTTTTCACCGGCATTAGTGACACAGATATTGATTTGCCTACAGATGTCTCGTAGCAATAGACGAAGCAGAGATGAATTTTCTCGTAATGACAGCTTGAAATTAAATATCTAAAACAGCGTTTCTTAAACTGTGTTCCGCGGAATCCTGGGGTTCCGTGGAGATCACTCAGGGGTTCCGCGAAAGTTACGTGCTTTTTTATAACATTCAAGGAAGTAACATAAAAAAATAATAAAAATTTAACGGCACAACTAAATTCCCTCAGTTATAAGAATGCTCTTGATGAGGTCATCAAAATCATTAACTTCATAAAATCTCGACCGCTGAATAATTCAAAATACTCTGTGAGGAGATTGGAAGTCTACATACTTCTCTTCTTTTACATAGATACTGAAGTCAGATGGTTATCTCGAGGAAAGATACTAACCCGTTTCCTTGAGTTAAGGGACGAGGTGCGTGCTTTTTTTAGAACACAATTTTGAATTGAATGGTCGATGATTTGATAGAAGTTGGTTACTTAAAATTGCTTATTTAAGCGACATTTTTACAAAGATAAATGAAATTTAACCCTCCAGGGCAAACAAGTAAATGTATTTATTGTCCATTGCTTTCAAGAAAAAAATAGAATTTTGGACAATTTGTATGAGCTCCATCGAGTTTGATTGTTTTCCAACAATAAAAGGCTTTTTTAGAAGAAGGGGTTGAAATGGCAGAGACATTTATTGAAGAAATTATTCAACATCTGAAAGGATTGAGTGAAGCTTTTAATAAATATTTTCCAAATGAACAGCAGATTAAATATCAAAATGAATTGAAATGAAGTGGATTAAAACCCATGTATTTTCACTGCACGACCTTCGACCATGTCAACGGAACACGAAACTTTTATTGAAATGACATCTGATTCATCATTCCAAAATAAATTTAAATTAATGCCATTAACGGAATTCTGGTGCAGTATAAAAGATGAATATCCTCAATTGTCGCAAAAGGCCGTGTTGGTGCTTTTACCATTTGTAACCACATATACCGCTTGATTTCAGATATAGGATAAATAACGGAGGGAAGGGGCAAGGGGTACGAAGAAGTGGGGGCGCGTACGAGTCTCTCTATCACAGTCTAGTCTCGTCTGGTATCGTCCAGTCTACAGCGCTGTGATAGACTCATACGCCATCCAACTTCTTCGTATCCCTTGCCCCTTCCCGCCGTTATTTTTCCTATATCTGAAATCAAGCGGTATGTGCGAAACGGGGTTCTCAGCTTATTTGTCGACAAAAACTAAATACCGGAACAGACTTGATGCCGAACCTGACATAAGAATTCAACTTTCATCAATTAAGCCTAATATTAAGTATATTTGTGATAATAAAAAGCAATATCGCTCATCCCATTAAAATTAAAATTTAAAAGTCCTGTAAATGTAAATTTAAGTTGTTTTAAGAACTTTTGTGTTAATTTTGAATTACTTCTCGAAGAAAATAAATATTTTTTGAAATAATTATCATTTTTGTTGCATATACTATATTTACAGAATGTTACCTACATTAAAAGCATACTATTGAAACAAATCAGGGGTTCCACAATAAAATTGACTACTAAAAAGGGTTCTACTTATCAAAAAGATTAAGAAACGCTGATCTAAAAGCAATTTTTGTTATTGGAAATTTTCCAATAACAAATCATTTCCTAATACTAAACTTAATGATTTAATATGTGATTTTGACAATCTTCTTTCTTGTATTTTCCCAACGGCGGATTGCATCTTATGTACAGGTAATTTTAATGTAAATCAGTTGGATTTGGATAATCGTCTGCTTGTATATTTTTCTCCGGTATACTGCTCAACGCCACTTTCATTTCTAACCCTAAATTAGTGATATTATGAAGTACTTCATCTGCAGGTCTTATATCTGATCACAGATTTACCTTCCGCGAGTTGACACTTACGTCCTTCAAATCGTCACCTATACCTTATTTCAAAAAGAGAGAAATAAAATTCTAAACAGACCCCCAGCCCAAATTACAATATACAATTTGCACAATAAATTTTATGTGGCATTCCCTGATAAGTAATGTAAAAGAGAACTAATTACACCGAAAAATAGATAACGAATGTAATAATTATAGTAAAACTTTAAATACACTTGTGGTATAAACAACGTCAGAATGTTTGACAATGAATAGAAATAACAGAACGTTGCATAATGTGATTTTGCCCTGCTTTCAGCCAATAAAAAACAAGTGACATTTGGGTCTGTTCAGAATTTTGTCTCTCTCTCTTTGTGAAATAAATTGATTAAACACGAACTTTAGTAGCAAAATTTTCGGTGGTATGCTCTCATTGCAAGGGAGTATATTCATAGTAAAGTTTGTCTTTTTACACTTCGTCTAATTGAGCTTTAGACGTATGTCATTGGTCGTGTTCAGTTAGCACATTGGTAAGTTACCGTGAAATAGCATGCCGAATGCCCTCGGTTACTTACCGGTTAGTTCCACCGGTCGCCATTTTTCTCACCGCATTTAAAATACGGTTAGCCACCGGTGAGTACTTAACTATCGAATCGTCTAACAGAAGACGCATACATACATCTCTGCTTATTCAGTTTTACCTACCGGTAACAAATCACCGGTCACTCATCGGTAGTCTACTGAAAAGCTGACTGAATACGGCCATTGTTTTATGGTACAAGCAGAGATAGCCGGTTAATGTAACTGTCCTTATATAATATCGGTGTCTAATATTCGAACACGAAACTTATGTACGTATGTCTGACAAATAAATCATACGTAAACTACTGTCTTACCAATCGTCAGCTTATGTTCATTGTCTAGTCAAATTGATATAATCAACCATGCGTATTATAGAACATGTTTTAGGTTATTCACGTCCAAGTGACAGAGTGTTAACGGTACCTACAGTTTGTATGTATTACGTGAACTGTCATATCTGTCACCGAGATATGTAGGTTATCTCCATTGAGCTAGTATACTAAGGAGACGCTATGTAGTATATTTCCTGTTCAAAAAACGGTGCATTGGGCGGGGCTTAAGTGGTGTACCAATATGGCTGCCTCACAGGTCCGGACTACTGAAAATTGTGAGTATATCATCCCACGCCTATTAGGCCCAAGGCCCATAAATGTCATAATTTGACAATATAAACGCTCAATATGTAATAGTTTATTTATGTACACTGGCTTGCAATAAAATCTCGTACACGTTAATGTCAAGCAAGCTTATTTTTTAAGATTATTTTTTAATGTAAGCTGACTTTAGATTTGACAGATGTAACAGATTTTGCATAAAGGTTAGGTATGGTGAATTATAAAAGTAATGTAGTTTTGAAAATGAAACGTCAAATTAGAAATGTCACAAAAAGGTGAAATCAATCTAGGTAAAACTAGGTGTACGAGATTTTATTGCAAGCCAGTGTACCTACATACAGGCGCACCAATTGAAATTTTCCAATTACGGCCCTGCACATTGTTTTTATGCCAAACACTGACCTATGAAATGTTATTTTCGACGAATTCTTCTTGTTAACGCTGTTTCTACTCCTGCAACTAGGTAGAGCACAAGAAACCATTATGTCTTGTAGTAGTTTGCTATATAATATAACTGTAAGAACTGAAATAATCAAATAATACAACCATACATGACATATACACTAGAATCTACATATTTGACGTAAAATGGTGTACCAATATGGCCGACCTGCGCCGTTTTAGCCACGTGATAGCGTCTCCCTACTTATTCTATCTCAATGGTTATTTCAATGCAATATGTACAGGATGAGCCCCTTAAAATGATGCATTGAAATTATAACAAAACTAAATAAGAAATTAAAAATCGGACCAGGTAAATTTATAGAGTTCTAAGGAAAGCACATTTTAATAAAAATGTACATTTTCTACCATTCATCATAACGTCATACCGAAATCAATTTGCATTTATTTAAATGGGATGTGGTATTTTTATTGTCAATTTCTTAAACAGCTAATTTTTTAACGTATAACTGTACAAAATATGACCAATTTTAATAAGAAATAAAATCGACAACTTCTTGAAATTGCCGCCAATATTTCAAATTTTGAGGCGCACAAATAGTTATTTACCCGATGCATATTTGCATAAAACGCAAAATTTGAATTGAGCTCTAGATATATGTCATATATGTCATAAATGTCACTTGGCAACTGACAAACGTTCAAATAGTAGATTGTTGTATTAGGATTAAAAATGTCTCTTTTTTCGACGAGTACAATTTTGATCAGTATCGAAAATGACAACCTTAGATACTCCTGACCACCTCCTGACAGTCAAAATATGTCATACTTTTTCTACAGTTGGAGAAAAATTAATTATTTTAATGTTTAACTTATGTATAAACAATAATTTAGTGTTGAATGTTTGACTTATTGACCAACTTGCATTAAATCTGCATCGGCAAATGCAAAAACATTACCCTGACTTTTATAAACACAATATTTTAGTCACTTTGTTGGACAAATAGTACTTGTATGAGACATATATTCAAATAGATATTATTAAATTTCGTAGTTTACACTTCATATTTTAAATTTAACAAGTTACACTTTAAGATAAGCAAATGGCAGAATAGTGATTTAAGTCAAATCTGACACATTAACATGCGTTACGTAAAATTTCGGTAAACTAAGCTTGAAACTTCAAAACCGCGAAATTTAAATAATCCAATTTCATTCTTTGTTATTGCAAACACAATTGGATATAATATTTAATAAGTGATCGTGATTTGTTAGAAGTACCATCTTCTTACATTACAGTGACAGAAAACATAAATGTGCTTATCGACTACTATAAGTTTACCTGGTCGGATTTTAAAATTTTTATTTAGCTTGGCCGTAATTCTAATGCTTCATTTTAAGTGGCCCACTTGTATACGGTGCTTAACTTGAACTAGGAGCACCGATTTCATTCGTACGAGTAAAAAATGATTACTTCCGTCTAAAAATCCATTAGATGAACTTTAATTATCTTTTATTTGCTGCTTTTGACATTTACACTCCTATTAGAGAAGCTATGGTTACTAAACCTGAAGCCCCTTCATTAATTTCAGATTTCTAAATCTGCTGAAGATTGGATAAGGCAGAAATGTCTCGGAAACTTAACAATCAAAATGGTTAGGAAGGGAAAGAGAAATTATTTGGATTCTACCTCTACGTCTTATAATTCTGAAAGATAGTAGAGTCTTCTCTTAGATCTATAAAGACTAAAACATTCTCTGAGTATCCTTTGCCTGATTACTTGTCTTAATACGAAGCAATATTTTGCTGCTTTCATTCAGTTAGTGGTAACCTTATTGATTTTAAGCACTGCAAGACTTGATAATTTAGTTGATTTTCAATTTAGGTTGGTTACTTCTGTAGACGTTCATTGTACATGAAATAACATTAAAGCCAATGCTTATACATGCATAGCATACATAACAATTTTTTTTTTTAAAACAGTTTTCATTATTTTGACTAGTCGTAAGACGATAAAACACGGGTATGTGATATGAAATGTAAATTTAACACTAAAATCTATGTACAATATGTAGCTTTGCATCCATTGAATTACAATACTATAATTTGCAAATTTGACGTTAATACATGTACTTTCGTTTAATTTATTTATTTCTTCGTTATCTCCTTATAGGCAGCAACTAAGCTTCATAACATATTTACTTTTTACCATATACAAACGAAAAGCGAGTATCCTCTAACTATAGATCTGATTATTAAAAAGTAATATCGAAAATACCGTATAAGTTTACATAAGCTAAATAATCTGATATGGTAAGTACATATTTACGTACATACGTTAATGATATATACAAGGTTTGATCAAAGTACACGCGAAATTTTCGTTTCACTCGAAGAATCTTTATTTATTCAATATGAAACGTTTCGATGTTATATCCGTACACCCATGTTTTCACCTGTTTGAACAATTTTGATTCGACACCGCTTTTGGTCAAAATTTAAAAACGAAAATAGACACATATGATAAAAGATCATATCAACAGCAATACAATAATATTCTGACAATTGGAGTTATAAAAACAAGTGAAATAAAAAAATTCCACGTATTTTTAAATCAAGCCTTGTATATGTTTGTATTAAAGCTAAACCTAAATACCTTCCCAACTAATCTTTATTTATTTAAGCTTTAGCTAAATTATCTAAATTCAATCAATTAATCCAAATTACAGCTTTTAAAACTACATCGATTTAAAATATCAACCTTCATTTTTAATCTGTCTAATGATGTTTGCTAATGCAATAGATAATACATAGTTAGTTGCAATATTAAAACTAAAAGCTTAATTTGCATTGCAAAATTAACTGAAGCAGACAATGGGCCATTGTTTTTTGATTTACGTTTCAACTATTCAAGTATAATTCAACTTTTTAATTTACATGGAATCTTAGCTTTGTTTTTATGGAATCCTTTCGAAAATCTAGTACTGAATTAACATTGTAATATTATGGAAAATCATTTTGATTTTAAATGGCATGTCATTACACACACACACACAAATGGTTGGCTATAATGTATTATCTATAGTTAATAATGCTCGATTGAAAAGAATTATAAAGAAATTTATTTAAGCTATATTGCAAATACTCGAGAACAAAGTTGAAATTAAATAAAGCGTTGCAAGCTGGTTTTTTTTTCTCCCTAAAGCAAGGGGAACAGTTTGTGTAGTAGTCTGCTTATTCAGAACTATATGGCTTCATAGTGAATACCCTAAAATATTTTGCTTTCCAATTGGTATACGGTAAAATCAGGTCAAATTACCAGATTCCAAATTGGAAAACTATTTGTAAATGTCTATATAAAGACGGGAAGTATCCATGCAGCAGTTAGTGGGTTTAGAAAAGCTAGGATACACCCACTGAATCCAGGCTTTTTTCCAGAGTAGAGCCAGTCGAAACTACTGTCACCTACCAACAGTAATGGGAATCAAATAATGTCTTCAATGGGAGAACGATCAAAATCTGCGAACAACAACTTGGAGCATCTCTGTAAGTCCAAGATTTAACAAGAAGCCTGGGCTTAATTTGGATGCCAAAACAAAAGCAAGGATTGAATAAATCAAAAATAAAAACAGAAACTATCAATGTGAGAAGTTAGTAGTTTATAGGAAGAAAGAGAAGGGAAATAGTGATATTCAAACTCGAAAAAGGTTGGCTCAAATATCAACGTTGCCAGCACTGAACCATTGAAGCGTGTACGCCATAGGAGATGACGAAGAGAAGTATTCCTGTGATTTCTTGCTGTAATACACTTGCATTTTACACCAAATAACATTTTTCGTCTGTATCATTGAAATAATTACAAAATAATCTGTTGCAATAGGGATCTCAAATAGTAATAAAACTAGAATTGTCAAGTACTGTTGTTTGATTTATTTTATTTAAAAAGTTTTACAATATGTTATCTATATTAATGCTGTTATATAGTGCAAACCGTAGATATATGGTCAATGCTGTGTTTAATCACAGACGAAAAGAAGCTTTGTTACACCTTTCTAATTAATGAATCTGAAAAAATTTTAGTTAGAATACTGCTCTCTTTTGTCGAAAATTTTATGCTCTATAAAAAAGGTTTTACAATTTTATTTTGACAGCTTGAGCCGCTAAAGCTCGATTCGCGAAAAAAATTGAAGATTAAAATATTATATTTTAAAATTTCTTGGCGTATACATGTATATAATGTAATTTTCCATCGCCAATTAAATAAGCAATATTTTTATTTTAAAAAATATAGCGTCTGTGTGTGGAATCGAACCACCAAGTTTGCTTGCGCAGCGTACCCACGAAACCATCTTCTGTTCTTGTAAAGGTAACAGTTGGAATCGAGTCGTCAGTGGCACGATAGTTTCGTGGGTATCCCGCGCAAGCAAACTTGCTGGTTCGATTCCACACACAGACGTTATATTTTCTTTTATAAAAATATTGCTTATTTAATTGCCGGTGGAAAATCACATTATATACATGTAAAATATTAGCCTCCTTTTTCATAAACGCAAGCTTATCGGCATCAGACATAAGAAAAATGTAAGACTTTTTTGTAAAGCATTACATGTTCTTCGAAAAGTTCCTGGTGTCACTATTCTAATTGTTGTATTCTAAACGTTCATATTAAAAAAATTATTAAGAAATCCATGTTTTTATTTTTTTTCGCAAACGTTATGTCACACCCCGTATATGTCAAATATGACAATTACCATGTTTAATATAGAACAAATCCAAGGTTTGATAATTTCAAAAATAATTTATGTTATATTCACCAATACATTTCATAAACTAACCGGAATTAATTTAACAAAATTTTCTCAATTTGGTAACGTCATGTTTCTATTTTGCGTTGGTAAAGAAGGTATTAAAGCACGTTTTCACGTGTAAAAAATGATCTATTTCGACACGGTTTTTTCATTTCTATAGGTTGGCCGTATTGAATACAGACATAAGCTAATCCTAACCGTGTCCTAACCTAATTTCAGTTGTCATTTAAATGTATGATGTAAATACAGGACAGAAATGCGTTTGTGTAGCATTTCGGTCGTTTATATAAAATAATATTAACAAATTTAATTTGCATTTGTAATATGGTAGATGGTATACATTGATGGATGTATCTTGAGCAGCCGTCATAATGACTGGCAAATTGTGTTTCGTAACAAAGTTTCGCTGTGATATTATATCGAATTCTTGTATCTGTCAATTACTTCATAACACAACTTTCGAAGATTTGTTTATTACTTGTAATTATCTGTTAGCCTTACTTATTAAAAATGGAGGAAAGCAGATTTTGAAATAAATATTTCAGATTCAGCTTTGAATTTTTGAAACGTCAACTTAAAAATCAGTGTAACCAACTTCAAAAAGATTAAATTTCGTCATCAATTAACTGTCATCTACATTTTTTAGAACATTAATAGATCGAAATAGAAAAGATAGTATAAAATATACGTATTATAAGACACCAAAGTTTCATTTATATGTGAATTTCACACTTGCCGGTGCCCCCTTTATAAATTAATCTAAAATAATAAATTCTGTGCACGTTTTTGTAGCGTGCGTCATTTTGCACAAATTAAACTAACAATTCTATGGACTAACGCTTCAAATAAATGCGAAACAATTAACAAGTACTGTAAGATACTGAATTAGTCTCTAGATAAAAAATATTCATGAATTTTGTTAATTTGCAATAACTGGCGATATATTCGAGAGATACGGAATTGTATTTAAATCAAATTTATATTATACAATATTAAATATAGCACACTTATTTTTAAAATTTTTAATAACAACAATCTCGATTGTTGCATATTCTTGAGGACGTGGTGAGTTATATTTAACTTTAATTTTACCACATACGTATCAAAACCGCTCATTTTGAGAGATTGATAACGATTATTCTCTAAAGATAAATTTACTGAAGTATTATTAGTAGATTCTAGTTAGATAAAAGCGATTCGTACATTTATTATTTAATTGGACATGTTCGTATATCCTAAAACAAACGTTATCGGATTTTTTTAGAGTTTTATGCAATTTCGTTTAATATTAATGGTTTATTAGTTTTATAATACAGGTATGGGTCCTCTCCGTTTACATATTTGGTAATATATCTACCAGTAATTCATACAAACTACTTTTTTTTATAAAAGTTTTTGCATACATACACAATACAACGAACAATAGGTATATTGGAAATAGAAAGTGTTTTTTTTTTAAGATAAATATAGCTCTTGCAATATTTCATCGTAATTTATGTTCGACCACATCTGCCAGGTTTCCTTCTGAAGGAAAGTCCATTTTAGGAATCTGCACCACGATACTGTTTAACAGATGCTTCCAGGTCCGGTCGTCTTGAAGGAAGCTTCTTATCAAACTTTGCAGTTACTCTGAACCAGTCAAGATAACAGAAAAAGTATGGACAAGAAAGTCGTTTTACAACCAGTGTCCAGAAACAGATTAAATTCGTGAATTGAGTGTATCGAAACACCTGTATATAAGTATTGACTGTACAATACTAGCACAAAAACATCAATCAAGTTATTATCAGATTACATCTACGTATGACGTAATTTCAAAAGTGTTATATACATATAATCGAATGTGATTCAAATATTATCAGTGTTAGATCTACAGCAAGGAATTGTATGAATTTGTTTTGTCAATAAGGAATGTGGAAGATCTTTATCATGATCTTTATTATCAGGTCATCCTTTTAAAAGTGTGTCATTATAAATATAGAAAAGTTTTTAAAGTTTCAAAATGTACATTTTTAGATAAAATTAAAATTAAATATGTACTTCAGTAATTAATCTGCTACTTTAATGTGTGTAATTCGAAGGAAGGTTCAAAACCAAAAGCCATAAAGTCTGGTCATTGTTCGCATATGTACCGAAAAGAAAAAGATTGTTTATGGCCGGGAAAACGGTCACGGAAATTCGAAATATTTTGCTAGAGGTTTATGATGGATCTACTCCATCATTTTCGACCATCAACTTCTGCGTGAGCGAATTCAAACGTAGCCGTACAAGCACAAGTAACAAACCACGCAGTGGACGCCCAAAAACCGCCGCTAACATGCTCACACCGCATGTTCTTCATACGTTTCATTATTTTTCATCTCTACATACCGGAGACCAAGGAACAGTCGAAGCAGTGGACTCTTCCGGGTGAATCAGCTCCAAAGAAAGCAATAACCGGTTGATCGGCCGGAAAGGTCATGGCGACCATTCTTTGGGATTACCAAGGTGTGATCCTCATCGACTATCTGCATAAGGGAAGGACAATTACGGGGCAATACTACAGCGATTTATTGACCCAATTCGATGCAGTATTGAAGGAGAAACGGCCTCGTTTGTAGCGGTAAAAAGGTACTTTTCCACCAAGTCCTATTTCCAAACCTGAAAAAATCGCTGGCAGGAAAGAGATTTGCCTCAAATGAGGAGGTCATCAACAGATGATTATTTTGCAGACCTCGAAACATCTTACTTTTTCCATTACTTGAAGAGACTGGAACACCGTTTGAAAAAGTGTATTGATCTTCGAGACTACATCGAAAAATAAAAATAAAAAACCACAATACTGTGTTTTTCTTGTCAATTTCGGAAACATTTCAGGATGCCCTCATAGTATCAAGATTTAAACAGACAAGAGATTTTCATTAAAATATATATATACAACACGGTTATTAACTTTTTCATCTCGTTTATACAGGTTGGTCAGATAAGAATGCAAAGTGCCTGTATCTCTGAAACTATTCGTCGTAGAGACTTGCGGTAAAAATTTTTAATACTAAAGTGATCAAAAGAAGACCCTGGAAAATATTTTCAGATTTTCAAGATGGTCGCCAGGGGGCGTAACAGGCATCTTAAATCTTGAAAAAAGCATTTATTGTTCCATCAAACCTATCTTACCTGTGATATGTCTATTTCTTAGTGATGCCGCTAGAGCGCGCTTTTTGATATAATAACAGCCTATAGGCTGACTATTCATATTCTGCGTACCTTGCACTTGCATATTATATGCATTGATAACTATGCCCCTACACGTTTTTTAAATTTTTTGAACTAAGAATAGTTTTATTATTTAAAAATTATAAATTATGCAATTGAATATTGAAAAAACACAAATAAATAGCAATAAATACCGGTCTTTTTAAAATTATATGATAACTAAATCTTCTTTCTGCGATAGTTCAGGCTACGAATAAAATATCGAAATACGGTTTTCACTAGCCTATTTAGGTCGCTTCATTTTTATGAAAAAAAGTCATATTATTGCATTTAATTTTTTAGAGAATTTTGCAATTTTCTGTTATTATATCAAAAAGTGCGCTCTAGCGGCATCACTAAGAAATAGACATATCACAGGTAAGATAGGTTTGATGGAACAATAAATGCTTTTTTCAATGAGACCAAGTTTGTTAAAATCAGGTCAGTCGTTTAGGAGTTACAGGTGTTTATTTAAAAAACACATTGAATTACCCCCCACCACTTTATTTTAATAGATACGTCAAAAAGTGTTAAACAAAAATTACTCGAGTAAAGCTTAGCTTTAAAAAGCATATATTTTTTGGTAACATTTACTGGGTGGATTTCAGTGAAAAATCACTTTAAAGATTTAAGATGCCGGTTATGCCCCCTGGCGACCATCTTGGAAATCTGAAAATATTTTCCAGGGTCTTCTTTTGATCACTTTAGTATTAAAAATTTTTATCGCAAGTCTCTACGACGAATAGTTTCAGAGATACAGCACTTTGCTTTCTTATCTGACCACCATGTACATATAAAAATTTAATGACCAAATGTAAAATACACAACCACATTACTAATATCGAGATAATACACACTACTGTTTTGAATAGCACATTTTAAATTGATAGTAGTAATGATGAACTGAATGTCTAAATGCAGTGATAGCCACAAATACATCATTTCAAAGGAATGTAAGTCTTGCTCGTGGTAAGTTAAAGTGTTTATGTAAAATATGTGTGTATACATGCTTAGAAATTTAAAAGTAGCAATATGTAAACATGTAGTTGGCGCCAAAGAAATTTGAACGACTTTTTGTAACTACGAAACACATCTTGTGCGAGTATAATAAATAAATATCGATTATCCTGTTGAACTTATAGTTACAGCAAGAAATATTAAGCCATTATCATAATTTAAAAAGAAATTTACAAACTCAATTCTGCGTTTAGGCCAGTGGATAGAAAGATGGTGTATGCAGATTGGTCCATGTCTTTGTACTTTTTTTATTAATATATTCAATTAAAATATTATCTTTATTTGCATTGTAAATTCTACCAAACTCTATTGTCACTGGTCTCCGTCTAGTGTGTTCTTTGTTCCGATGCTTTTTTATATATCATATATGCAACTTTTGCTACAATTTAAATTAATCGTATGTACTGTAATATTGATATTTCCACCACTAGATTGGTTAAACGTTCCGTATCTAACCGCTAAAAATTGATATATAACGGAACAGTGGCTACTGAAAAATCGGTTAATTTGTAAAAACCGCAACAACCGCGATTTTGTAGCGGTTACTTCAGTTAACTTACATAGTGATCAAAGTCGCTCCTATGTGTCCTATGTTTGTAACTAATGGTTGGTTCAGTCAGCTCTCCTTAGTCTTAATTTAGTATTAGTCTTAAAACTCAGTATTAGTATTAGTCCCAAGAAAATAGGTATCGTTCATACAAAAATTACGCGTAGCCATGACAACAAGCGATAAGCAACAAATACATAACCAATAGAAATATTTATTTCGTTCTATATGGTATTTAGCTGTGACATTACTTTGAGATATTTAGGTAGATATAGGAAAAGTGATAAAAATGAATGAGAAATTTGATGATGGATGATGACTCGAACTAGTGAGGGACTTTGCGCATATATATGATACAAATAATAACTATAAAAATAGACTAGCATTACACCATTTCTCAACACCCTCTCTTATTAATGCCTTCCTTAAATCTATTAATCGTTTTAATACATATCCAATGATATATTACATATAATAATATAAAATAATACATTTCTACAACAATTAACAACTATAAGGTATCTAACAATTTTTCACTTCACTTCTTAATTTGGTTTTCACAACATCTAACGCTATCTCTTCCTCTGGCATATTCTCTGTATGATTGTAACTATTGTCTCAAACGATGATAGCAACGCAAATAATAAGCTACATACTATATCTTCCTTTTTAGTTTTGCACCTGTCAACAGTCTTGTTACCTCGTCAAATTCAGTTAAAAATACTTCTAGATTTTTTGCTTCTTTTAATTTCATGCTCATTAATTTTTTCCATAATAACATTTGTGCAGTGACACCTCTTTTCTCATATCTTTCTACCAGACTTTTCCACGTGCTATATGCCATTTCTTTATCTCAAATTAATTCTATTTGTGTATCATCTAAACACTATAAAACTTGCATCTATTATCACATTTCTTAGCTTCCGTTTTCATTGCCTTATCTTCGTAATCTAGGTATCTCTTCAATTTCTTTTTCTACAAATTTCTAAACACTTTTTTCTTGTAATAAAATCCACATTCCAAGTGTGATAATTATTAGCCGTTAAACATTAATATTGAACGTATTTTTACTTCCCATAATAGACAAAAAACTATTTGATATTTAAGGAATGCATTACACCATTTTTCAACAAAAACCATTAACGCCAATAAAAACAATAACAAAGCTGAAGTATGCCGTAGTTTGGTCTTAATCTTAGTCCTAAAAGTTCAATATTACGAACTTTCAAGGTCAGGATCCTTAAGACTAATACTAAGTTGGGGAATTGTATGAACACAAACATTAATTGCATATCGCTGAACTTTTTAAGGTTAAGACTAATACTAAGTTAGGACTAAGGAAAGCTGACATGTGGACTGTATCGGATGTCCCAGGGTGGGCGCTCACCCCATTGCGTTCCACCCTTAAATCTCCTCTGTCACTACCCCATCCCTGATCTCATAGTTTCAGGGTAACGGATGTGGCTTGGAGAAAAGTTTAATAGGGGAGGGCACTTGTGCCCGCCGCCGCCGTCGGAATATACGGTGGGTGAGTAAGTTACCCTACGGCACTCGCCCCGAAAAACTCTGCAGCTTCACTACCCCATCCCTGTAGGCCACACGCTGGGGAACGGGCGTGGCGAGAGCATCTTAGTAGGGGAGGATAAAAGTCGGTTCGCCGAGGAGTAGTCCGTCCGCTGGTTGTCTGGTTGGGGAAGCCTTGGTTTCATTCTAAAACAACTCGGTGTTTCTGGGACCCTACGGTTTCACTGTAGCTGCTGCGGTATCTCTATCCCGGTTGGGAGAAAGAGCATCGTGGTTGGCATTTTCGGGGTAGGGTTTCGGCCCGGCCGTCCCCGTAGTTCAGGCTTAATTCGCGGGCGGGCTGGTTGTACCTCACGGCCAGATTCCGTTTACTACGCTGGCCGATAGTTGCCATGCCTTGTCTAACATGGGTAGCACGGGGGAGAGGGGCCCAACCGGTTCGCCGGTCCTCTCCGAGAGGTGTAGGTCTCGTGCGGGCAGCTGGTTTTCGCCCTCACGACTTCGGTCCTGGGGAGTGTGTGCATCCCCTGTGTTTCGCCGTATACCATTTAGATCGGTCGGCAGCTGAGTCCCTTCGGGGTCCAGCAACTCTGTTACGTGTATCGGATGTCCGTAAATGCTTGCAGCTGACAGCTACTGTCAAATTATGGTTAAGTTTGTAACAGTACATTTGATTTCGATAGCAAGAATTCACATTAGCGTCCCACCCGGTCGTTACCTTCAGCATAATTATTAAAATTGTTTCTTAAAATCAAACACAATATGCTTTCTTTTGGAAACGTTTATTGCTAATTAAAATTAGTTAAGAACATAATTATAAAAAATTATAACTACAAAACCATTGCGCAATGACAAAAATATAAACCCAACAAAAATACAGATGTGCGACTATGGCCATAGAGGATAAACCAACTGACATTTTCAGGGTGGAAAACTTTAAGCACAGATATTGCATACACTTTGACAGCGTCAGCTTCAAACATTTACGGACACGGTGTATAATGGTTTTAAAACTACTTTATTTTATTAACTTTACACAACTCACAAAGCGTTATATCAATTATTTAACTCAACTCTTGTACTATACTGTCAGTAATGTAGGTTTCTACCTTAAAGCCATAACATTTTATGGTATATAGTATGTATTACGAAATTCAATTAAAATTAAAGTATGATTGTCACTAACAGGGTCTCATATTATTCAGTAGTTATACTTTCTGTCAGCTCAAATTGCAATATAACTGTAGCGATCTCTAGAGTTACTTAAAAAGCATATCCAAGATGAGCTTCGTACACACTGAGCCAGAAAAAAATGATCTCCTCAACAGCAATTATCATTGAATCGAAAGAAGTTTTTCGGATTAAATTATGGTCCTGCTGTTCAGTTGAGTCACGACGAACAACACCTGACGCCATCAGCACAGCAAGCCTTGAGATCAAAGATGTATGGTTCCCAATACTCAAAGACATCTTAAACAATCGCAGGCAACAATAAACACAAACTCCAGAAACTACGTCGAACGAGAAACGCCTTACGAAATCTCAGCGGAGATTACACATTTACGCTGACCGGACAAAACACCGCGAAATTTATAAGATTCCCCTACATATGCACGAAAGGTGGGTCTGTACTTTTTCACTTATATAGGGGGACATGCATATACGACATAGCACATACAGTTATACATCGAAACATTTTATTTGTCGTTAGTGATATTAGTCTCGATTCTAGTGAGCTTACTATGAGGACACTAGAGACAAACAGCTCTTTTCAGAGCTACCCTGAAGACGGTGATAGACGCTTCACCGAAACGTCGGATTTTCATCATCCAACAAACAATGGAAATAGCGCAAAAAATTCTTCAATTCTTCAGTTGAAATTCTATCAAGCTGCCCCCACCTTTTTCCTGCTCCTCCCACATACACCCTTCGAACTTCATGCTAACTGACACCAGAAAAATTAATTGAAAAAAAATTGTACTACGTTTATCTAGCCACGACTGTACATATTTAAATTCCAGCATACCGATATAAAAAGGCCCGCTTTCATTTGTTCTCCAGTGTCGACTTCATATTATTGATTATTGTCAAAGTACGAGATTATTACTTAAGAAACGCAAACTGCCATATGCCATATGTCAGGCCATGTGAACTCTCGGAAGTCGCGGTAAACCTACATGTCTGGAATAATGGAAATAATCGGTCGAAGTCTGTATCCACAGTACGTACGCGTGACAGCTCTGTTAAGCCTTATACAGATTGGCCTAGTAAACGGTTCCCATTCGACTTCAAATACACACACATAAATAGACATGTTATTGCATAGATACATCATTAGGAAAACTGGATAATCAAACTACACGTACTAATTCTTAAAAGCAAACATGTGTGGGATCATCGAAAGCGACTACCAGCCCTCGGTGGAGAACGGGTCGGCGGCAGTTGTGAAGACGCACGACGGCCGAAGGGACGTTGTATTATATTGTACTATTTTGACTTGTAATTTTGTTGATTAAGTGAAATGTCAAATGACATAACATAGAGATATGTCATTCGATATTTCAACTGTCATATATAAAAGTTGTCAGAATAAACGTATACTTCTCGAAGTGTCATAAAACGTATCCCACAAAATTGGGGGCTCAACCGGGATATGTGCATTTTCGGGAAGGAAAAGACGAAAGGTGTTTTAAGACGTGAAAGTAAAATGTTAATGTGAAAGACGCGGTAAAAGAAGTACGAAGACGACGAAGAAAAAGACGAGTGTAATATCGAAGTGTAAAGACCAAAAGTATTAAAAGGTAAATAAAATAATAAAGACGTGATAGAATAAATCTAATTACATTTTAAACGAGCGAAAAGAAGGAACTTTTAAGTGAATGTAATAGGACAGTAAGACGAACATATCCATTGAGACGATCGGGCAACAATGACAACATTAGGACAAATATCTCGAGTGGCCGCGAATATTAAAGCTGCACCAACAGCTGTCATTAAAGCGATGCACAAACTAATTTTTGAATACGAGGGTGATCGGAGTAATCGAAAACGACTGCGCGCGTTCGAAGGATTTACGTTTGCGGTAGATTCAGGAGAATACAATAAGAAAACTAAATACGCTAAAGATTCATTAAGTGAACGTGATTTAACATCCATTGCGAATATTTTATGCGTAGATTATAATCAAGCGAATAAAGACACTTTAATAGCAAAAATTTGTAGTGTTTTGATGAACTTGGCACAACTGGAGAACTCTATAAAGAATTCGGAAGATGAAGAAACGGATGATGACGTGGTAGAAGAGGAAACTACTCAAAAAGTACAGCGTGCTCCAAGTCCAACAGCATCAATCAGCGCTACTACAGTACCAACGTTTGGTATCAGCTTTCGAGACGTTGAAGGATCGATAACTCCATTTGACGGCAGCAAACATCACTCAATTAAGAAATGGGTAGAGGATTTTGATGACCTATCTTGCTTACTTGGGTGGGGTGAGTTGCACACATACATTTTCGCAAAGAAATCTCTACGTGGCCTAGCTAGATTATTTGTTGATGGAGAAAAAAACATCAAATCATGGCCATCCTTAAAAGCAGCTCTTATTAAGAAATTTTCTAAGAAGCTAAATAGTGCTGAGCTACACAAATTGTTATCGGATAGGAAAATGAAAGTGAACGAAACTATTCAGGAATATTTTCTCGTAATGAAAGAACTAGCTACTCACGGGCACATTGAAACAGAGGCATTAATTAGTTATGTAATTGATGGGATTAAAGGCGACCAGCACAATAAAATAGTATTATATGGAGCTACTAGTCTAGAAGAATTCAAAACTAAACTGGATGTCTATATTCGAATGACAACAAAATCTCAAAACAATAACGTAAGAACGCATAATGATCATTCAAAAGGCCCGCAATCTCATACTACTAAAGAAAGCAGGTGTTTTAATTGCGGTCAAATTGGCCATAAGTCAGCTACATGTCAGTCAAAGCATTTGGGTGTCAAATGTTTTAAATGTAATGGTTTTGGACACAAGGGCTTCGAATGTAGATCTAAACGAAGTTCAGCATCTGAGACATCTACTCATTCAAATGAACAAGCAGCATCACCCACGGTGAACAAAATTTATGCAGCAGATTGTAAGAAGATGACGAAAGTAGTAACAATAGAAGATGTAGAATTCACAGCCTTAATTGACACGGGGAGCCAAGTTAATGTTATTAGTCAACATATATATAACCAGCTGCATAACCCCAAGTTGATACCTAACTCCATCGTATTAACAGGTTTTGGAAAGAGTACGGTTAAGACAGTCGCATGTATAGAATCCCAAATTATCATTGATGGGAGTACGTTCCTTACCAATTTTTATATAGTACCAAATGATGTTTTATCTACACAGGGTATAATTGGATTAGAATTATTAAAACAAGCTGAACTAAGTGTTGACAATAATGGCGTCCAAATAAGTAGATTACCAGAAGATGTACCAGTGATGAGCATTGAACCTCAAATCGAGTACGAACCAGATGTAGGTGCACAAGTAGACTGCCAAATACGAAAGCAAGTTGAACAAGTAATGTGCAGTTATCGACCCGAGAAGGCCAACAGTGCAAATGTGGATTTGAAAATAACATTAGCGAGAGAGGGCGAACCTATTTTTCACAGTCCACGTCGTTTGCCATTCGCCGAGAGAGAAATTGTTGATGTACAAATTGATGAATGGTTACGACAGGGGATAATAGAACCCTGTAGTTCTGAGTTTGCAAGTCAGGTCGTCTTAGTAAAGAAAAAGGAGGGTCACATAGATTATGTATAGACTACAGAAAGATTAATAAACTGATCATCAAAGATAGATACCCTCTCCCCTTAATAGAGGATCAGTTAGATAAGTTGCAGACTGCCAAAGTGTTCTCAACAATCGATCTGAAAAATGGATTTTTCCATGTTAAGGTAGCAGAAGAGAGTCGCAAGTATACATCCTTCGTTACGCATAATGGACAGTATCAGTTTTTACGAGCTCCTTTTGGACTATGTAATTCACCAGCAGTTTTTCAGCGATACATAAATTGCGTCTTCAGACAACTTATTACAGAAGGAATCGTGTTACCATATCTCGACGATTTAATCATACCATCTCGTGACGAGGAAGAAGGCCTTAGTCGATTGAAAATGGTGCTCCAGACAGCAAAAGAGTACGGATTAGAAATAAATAAAAAGAAATGCCATTTATTGATGAGGAAGATAGAGTTTTTAGGCCATGTTATCGAAGAGGGTAAGTTATATCCATCCCCAGACAAAACGCGAGCAGTAATGAAGTTTCCCCAACCTAAATGCGCTAAACAACTCCAAAGTTTTCTTGGTCTAACTGGATATTTTCGCAAATTTATAATGAGTTATTCAATTATCGCTAAGCCATTAAGCGACATGCTGAAAAAAGGACAGACCATTTGAGTTTGGAGAGAAACAGGTAGAGGCATTTAATAAACTGAAACATCTACTGTCAGTACAACCAGTTTTAAATATTTATCAGAGGGACGCAGAAACGGAACTTCATACTGATGCAGCTAAAGACGGATATGGCGCTATCTTGTTGCAGCGTTCTGCTGCTGATAATCATTTACATCCAGTCTACTATATGAGTAGGAAAACCACCGATGCAGAAAAGAAGTACACGAGTTATGAGCTGGAAGTGCTTGCGATTATTGAAGCACTCAAAAAATTCCGTGTGTACCTCTTAGGCACTAAATTCAAGATTATTACAGATTGCTCTGCATTCCAGAAGACAATGGAGAAGAAGGACTTAGCAACTCGAGTCGCACGATGGGCCCTATTACTAGAAGAATTTGAGTACAGTATTGAACACCGAAAAGGTAACAGAATGCAACACGTCGATGCCTTAAGCCGATACCCTATCATGACCATAATGGCCACAGATGGTCTCCGCAGTAAAATAATGAAAGCACAAGGAGCGGACGAAGAGATTCTAGCGATTAAAGAGATTTTAAAAGAGAAACCTTACGAGAACTATCTAATTAAGGACGACATCTTATACAAATTCAGAGACGGTGCCGAAGTTGTCGTGCTCCCCAAAGCGATGCAGAATAGTATCATCAAATCCGTTCATGAAGAAGGGCATTACGCAGTAAGGTGTACGGAGGAAAAGATAAAGCAGGACTTTTACATGCCTAAATTAAGGGAGAAGATCGAGAAAGTTATAGGAAACTGCGTGAAGTGTATCTTATACAATCGGAAACGTGGAAAGCAAGAAGGATACCTAAATCCCGTACGTAAAGAAGCCATACCACTCCATACCTATCACATTGATCATCTCGGTCCTTTAGAATCCACCCACAAGAACTACAAACACATCCTAGTAGTAGTTGATTCCTTTACCAAATTTGTTTGGCTATACCCTACAAAATCCACAACGACGAAAGAGGTTATATCAAGACTAGATATCCAAAAAACAACGTTTGGTAATCCATCTATTATTATATCCGATCGTGGAGCGGCTTTCACAAGTCAAGAATTCGAGGATTACTGTAAAGAGGAGAATATTAGCCACATTCAAATCACAACTGGTTTACCGAGATCCAATGGGCAAGTTGAACGAATGAACTCTTCGATCATATCTGTGATATCGAAATTATCTGCAGATGATCCATCCAAGTGGTATAAACATGTGTCACGAGTACAAAAAACCATGAATGCCACATATCATCGAAGTATCAACACAACTCCGTTCGAATTATTAGTTGGTTCAAAGATGAGAAGCAAAGCGGATTTACGAATGTGTGAACTGCTAGAGGAAGAAGCAAGACGACAGTTTAATGACGATAGAGAAGATCTGCGAAAAGAAGCGAAGACACAAATCGCCAAAGTACAGGAAGAGAATAAAAGGACATACAACTTACGACGCAGAGAACCGAACAAGTACCATATCAACGATCTGGTGGCTATCAAACGAACACAATTCGGGCCAGGATTGAAGTTGAAGGCGAAGTACCTGGGTCCTTATCGCATTGTGCGTGCGAAATATAATAATTCGTACGACGTGAGAAAAGAAGGGTTTCACGAAGGTCCCACACCCTTACAACACTCCTGCCACACTAATACGATTGAAAGTCGAAAACTCTTACAAATGTCCCCCACTATCGTAACTTTTCTACGCCTACAGATGATACGTATGTACATACATGTAGATGTAATATATGCGTGCGCTAGTGTGTGTAATATGCACGGTACATATAAACCTGTAGCTCAACCGATCTGTATATAGATATAGTAACATGTACCGATAGGTTTAACAGAGCTGTTAAATCGTGTACTGTGGATACAGATTGTGGATAAGTCAAAGACTATAACAGTTATGCTCTATAAAAGAGGTTCTACTAATTTTTGAATATCATACCTTAGTGATTTCAAGGACTGTGGGCTCGTAATAACAATAAACATCGTGAACAAACAAAAATTATCGGCACACGTGTTTCGAAAAAGCATCAAACCGAATACCGAATTTTTTTCGCCTGCTGAACGTCAACACGTGTCCCGAATAATAAACAATTTCTTTATGTAACTGTTGACCTTTTTATCTAGAGTTAAAATTTTCTACGTGGACAAAGAAAAAATCAGTACAATAATATTCTAACTATTATAGTTTTCAGGGAAAGATATAAACAATTAGAAACGTGTTACTTTTATCGATATGAAATTTTCTAACTCTACAATAATGACAAAATTAAAGTGTTCTGTAATACCGGCACTGCAACAATTCAATTGTGTATTTGACTTTCAAATTAAAATACGTTGCCGTGGTAATTTTATTTAAATGTTGTTTATTATATTCAACCATGAAGTTTGTCCAACTGTGGTGTAATTAATGAATTTTTCCACTACTAGCGTTAGAAGACGTCATTATTTGGTATGTTTTCAGCCAAAAAAATGAATTTCTCTCCTAGTAGTCAATAATAAAAATTATCTCCTACTAGTAAATAATAAAAACAATTGACAATAATAAAATTATGATTTATTCAATAAAAATGTATAGAATAGAAATAATTTGAATATAAAACCATAGATGTCGTATAGATGCACGAATGAAATCCGCAATTCAAGAAAAAAGGTTAGGTTAACATTTAACATAAATAAACAAAGTAGGAAATACGTAATTTGGTAAACATACTTATTAAAATAATAATTAATAGCGCAATTATGGCAGCTTATGTTAATTCCTGACGTACTGGCTTGTAATAAAATTTCGTACACCTAGTTTTACCTATATTGATTTCACCTTTTGTGACATTTCTAATTTGACGTTTCATTTCCAAAAGTACACTATTTTTATAAGTCACCATAACCTCTATGCATAGTGTGTCACATCCGTCAAATCTAAAGTCAGCTTACATTGAAAAATAATCTTCAAAAATTAGCTTGCTTGACATTAAGGTGTACGAGATTTTATTGCAAGCTAGTGTACCAGTATTTTTGATACTCTATTTGATTTGCTTCCTTGCGGATTTCTGAAGGAGTACAACTACTGCCTGACATATTTTTTTTGGTATTGTGACAAGACATGAATGAAATCTCAATTTGACATTAAATGTTTATTCATTTGTTTTTACAGACTAACATGTTTTCTATGGATATCTTAAATTAAACATTTATCGGAACGGCTTATTATATTACATTATTATTGAAAAGCAGTTAAATATGCTGGTAGTGGTAATTATATAAACTCAATTGTCAGATAGTCTTTCTTATCACTTCATAAATATTTTCTTCATTGTCCTGTCAAATTTCCCTCGACGCTTCGCGTCATTCGGGAAACAAATGCTACTCGGCTGAGAAAAATCTTCTCTCCCTTGGTATATAATTACTATTATGCACATCAGTTTTTTCCAAAATTAGGAAAACATATCAGACAAAATAAATGGCATTTACCTATATAATTATATATGCAACATGTCTCTGGTATTACCTATGCAGTAATCACCCGAAATAATATTATGACCGGTTTTGGAAAAGTGAAAGACTAAAAAAATTTGATGAGCTAGCTCAGTAAAGCATTCGTATATTTTTAATAGAGGAAAATTGTATTTAAAGATAATGTAATCGTGTGAATTGGATTTTCCTATACATCCTATACACTCACATCATTCGAAATATCACGCGGTGTTGTTCGTGGAATAAAATTTAAAAAAGTGGTTTTTTAAAGGGTATTTTTTTTACTTTTTTTTTTTTATACTACGAAAAATATTTTAATGCAAGAGCAACTAACTCAATTATGGCACCTTAGTAGTTTGACAATACATACACTGCCCAAGACGAAATCAAACAAGAAAATATCCAGTTAGATAATATATCTGCATATTGTGTGGTTTGTGTAAAGTTGCGATTGATATGCAAATTTTAAGACTATGCAATACGGAAACTAATAACCGCAAAAAATATTACTTTTTATTGCAGATATAATAGCGGGAATGAAATACTAATTTTGATAAGGTTGCTCCCAAAATTTATGCTTTATAATTTATAAATTATTGCATATTAATATTGACATTAATATTCAAGCGCGAACATACGTATCATACGTCTAACATAGAAATTGATGTATGTAATTATGTAAGCTCAATTGTCAGATAGTCTTCATATGGTCTTCATTGTCCTGTCAAATTTTGTGCGTACTTTGAGAAAACATTCTTGACAAATTGTAGCATCAGAATTTAATTTGGTATATTTCCAATATGATAAATATTAGAAAAAATTGCTACAATCAAATCAAACAAAGTTGATTGTTGAGTTTATTGTTATAAATCCATCCACACTCAATAAGGTTCGTTCAAAATTTAACCTATAACGTTGTTTATACAGAACTGTCTGAATGACTTATGTATGTGGGATACGAATACATAAACAAACACTAAGTTTGAATGGTTTATTTACTGTTACTAACGTCCCATCGAAAAAAAAACATAATTGGTGTAGGCTATGTAAATGTATTTGATCGTTGCTTTAACCACTACCACATAATGACGTTTATTATTTGACATTTTATTGTAACCAAAGTTTATAACCTCAAATTAAATGTCAAGGAATAAATGTCATTATGTGAAAGTGGCTAAAGTAACAATCCATTCACATAGCCTACTCTAATTACGATTTTTTTCGATGTGTCTATATTACTCACAACAAATATATCTACCATGTTTTTTCTTACTTCCACCACTACTCCCACGTACATCGGCGTACCGATCCCACAACTCGGTCTTTCCTGATTTGGGAATCATCCTCGAATCCTAGTGTTGGAACTTGAGGATCGTGGTCAAATTCGCTTGCTTCCGAAATTTCATCTTGAGCGAGTCTAGGTATGTTGACTATTTCAGTTGGTCTTCTTGGCTCATTTTCTTGCTCAAACGTTTCTTCGTCTTCTGTCTCGAAATAAATCTCTTCTTCAGCATTGGACCAGGGTTTCATAAAGTCCACAGCGGTTTGGCCCTTCAGTTCGACCAACTTGTTCGACATCGTAGCGGCCATGAGGTTTGACAGCAATTATTTTCTATGGACCAAGAAACTTAGTTTTAAATTTACTCAAATTGGCAAACTGGGTTTGTCTGATTGCCACTAATTCTCCTAATTTATAGTCTCTTGGCTTTTTTCGTTTCTTGTTGAAGTTTCTGCGATTCTCTTGAAGTTTCAAAATTGCTTCTTTGGCTGTCTTTCATATATTATCACGCTCTTCTACATATATAAAATCACTTTTATATTCTTCTTCAATTATCTCCGTACTCTTTTTATCTTCTCTAGTTTTCAAGAGAACACCGAACAAAAGTTCTCCTGGACTACACTGTATAGATCTCTAGGAAATTTATTCTATTTAAACATAATTGCACATTTGGTACATGTTGGTACCAACGACTTCCGTCTTCAATGGATAATTTAGTCAAAGCTGGTATAATTACTCGATGAATTCTTTCTACTACTCCATTTCCTCTTGCAATGTGCAGTAAAGTGATATTCTCAGTTTCACAAGACGCTTTAAATTGTTCAGACGTAATGGTGCTTAACTTGAACTAGAAGTACCGATTTGATTCGTATGGATAAAGATTGATGATGTGCGTCTAAAAATCGATTAGACGAACTATGCATAACATTAAATAATTTCAGTAATTTCTAAAGCACTTTTATCACACAATATTTCTCATTACAATATTTAAAACGCCCGCCAAATGTAGGTCAGTTCGCTTACATATTCATCGAGGCATTGTGTACACGACGGCGACGTTCAATATATGTACAAGATTGTTTGAACGCATTTGGCATACCTGACTTAGATAAGCTAACTTCATAGTTGTTGCGAATGTCATATGCTAGGTTGGATATTTGGTGGCAGATTAGGGATATCCATGAACCAGAGCTGCCAAATGCGTTCAAACAATCTCGCTCTCCCGATATATCAGGGTTCAGAAAATATCATTCATAGATTTATCAAACCACTTAATTTTCACTCACGAATGATAAATTGTTTATATATCTTTATATGTATATTAAAGACTTTAGCTGGATTGACACTTTATCGCTTAGCCCAAACCGCTAGTAAATAAAATGTGAATTTTGAAGAGGGACAACTATTAGACGTTACCTATTTAAGAAGATTTTCTTCAATATTCAACCCCTAAGGGCATGAAAGGAGATGGCAAAGTTAGTATGGAAAGGAATATTTTTATGGTCATATTTACTTGAAATTTTGTATCAATGCTGATTTAACACAATTCATGAAACACGTTTTACGGCGTTTTTTTTTTGTTAATTCAACACCGAGTTCAACACCTAAGGGAGTGGCAAAGTTTAAAGAGAATATTTTATGGTCAGATTTACTTGAAACTTGATATGAATGCTCCTTTTTCGACGTTATTATAGAGTACAGAAGCAGAGTGCAATCACAGAAGGTTTCAGGTTCAGATAGGTATCAATTTTGAAATCGATCGATACAAAAACAACCATTTTCTAAATGGTGGTTACTTTTTAAAATTTGATCACATAATTAAGTTTGTGGGTGTCAAGATTTAGATATTGATTTTGAAAATAATCGGCTCAAGAAAAAAGTTATTATTGTGTTTGCAGGGCCCATAGACATCGATTTTGAAAGCGATTGATTCATAAAGAAAAATCTTTAAAATGGCATCCACTTTTATCAAATTTGATCACTGAATTAGGTTTGGAAAACTCAGAATTCTGTAAATATCGATTTTGGAAACGATCGGTCCAAAAACAAACAAGTTTCAAATGGTGGCCACCTAGGTATGAACTGTTTGTACAAATTAATTGCAAAAGCTAAAATGTAAAACATAATACAAAGTATTAAATTGCCAACTATACAAATTAATTAAAAAGACAAACAAACAGCATAATGTCAACTTTGTAATACTTTTAGTATTGTAATGTTGCTACGTGCTTGAAGACATGTTGTCACGTTGTATTGTAACATACTATAAAGCAATTATTTTTTTAATATAATCTAATACAATCATGTTTCGAATAAGAGAAGTCTAATAAATAAAAAACAAATCAAAACTTCTAATAGGATGCCCAGATTCATTACCAATAGACTTAATTAAATACGATACCAATAATTTTTATTTAAAAAATTGAAAAAGAGAAACAAAAATATTGGAAAAACAGCAACACTAACAATGATAATACAGCTTGATATTTTGGTGTTAAATTACAATTAAAATTACAATGATAACATTTGAAATATTGATTCTTAACTTACTAATATATTAGTCGATTCATTAATTCAGTCACTTTCTAACAAAATTATTTACATAGCTGTGTTCTGTGTCCAAATTATTTTTAGATTTATATCCGTATATTTATACATTTATTTTACTATGTATTAATACCTAAAAACACAACTTACATAACCTGGAGCTCATAATTTAAAAATATGCGATGATTCATAATATACGATTATTCCCACATTACATTAATATTAGTTACAGTTCGAAACGCCTTGAACAATTTTTTGAGCTTTAATTTACCATTTATAGAACTGTAGAACATGTTTTATATTTTTTATAATTTGGCTTTTATGTGGCATACTTACTTAAAGACTTACTACAAATTTAATTTTAAGTAAATAAAACTGAACAATACAACTGCAAATTTGCAAAGTAATTAATCTTTTAAAAGATATTTCGTTCGTAACATCTCATTCGCTTAGTTTAGTCAGTCATTATTTATTCTGCTAATACGTTCTTAGTTGCTTATGTCAATATAGGAAAGTTCAAAGACATTTCGCAGGAAGTGTGTGTTAGGAATAATAATAATACACTAGGGTTAACAGAAGTTTGTCCTTTTGAGGAAATCCGACAAATGAACACGTGAAGGAGATACAATGTTGGAAAAAACTGACGCGTAAAGATACACGCATAATTTTCGGGTGCATAAAGGTTTCCCCTAGACGAGTTAATGCAACGAGTTTTGAATTTTTTCTATGGCTGCATTTTTTAGTAAGTGTTCGCGTTGTCTAAGCCAGTTTGAGCGAGAAATAGTTGTGAGTATGCACATGGTATCCTTCCGTGAAACGCCCCAATTCGAGCGGTCGTTCTCGACAGTGCAACGGGCATGGCGAGAATGGAATGAGCAAGTACATACACGCTTTCATCCTTCAAGACAACTTTCAACTGTTTGGTCAGGAAGGAAAGGCGTACTCATTACGCGAACTGTACAAGAGTGTTTAGAACTTTTTTTTGAGGTTGGAGGTGGTCAAGTGCTGAAAATGATATGGATGATTGTCACGTGGCTATAGACCACAAAAATCGAAAATCATCGTTTAACCACCCCTCTTAGACTTTGAAATTACATATGTATATGGTTTCCAGTCGGATAAAAGATAATCAATGGCTAGTCCAACGATTTTCCATATTTTGTGGTCTAGAGACATTTTCAGCATTTGATCAACAAAAAATTTTAAAATCTAAGAGCAAACGATGATCAATTGTGTCTGATGAACAAAATTTCTATATTTCAATGTTTAACAATTTTGCCACGGGACCCCAAAATATGGCTGTAGTAGCTACATATAGCCTAAAAGAAAGGTTGTCAATCGAAATCGCTGATAGTCTCAATAGTAGTCAAGAGATTGTCAAACCTGTCTGTTATTTTTATGGATTTGCGACCACTTTGTGGTGCCAATTCGAGGTGTGCGAAGTTAGCGCCACAAAGTGGTCAAAAATCGACAAAAATGCTAGAAAGGATTAACCATTTATTGACCACTATTGACCATCGGCGATTTCAATTGACCAAATTTTGTTTAGGCTACAGCCACTATACCCATATTTTGGGGTCTAATGGCGAAAATACTAAAACTAGACATTTTGTTCATCGGATACAATTAACCATCATTTGACCATGTTTGACCACCGTCCACATTTTCAAAAAAAAAATTTTTTTCAAATTTTTTTTTACTACAAATACTAACATGGCCATGATTGACCACCAAATAAGTTTTTTTGAAAACTTAACAATATTCGAAAACAATGAAATGAGACTTCGAGATAGGATAAAAATTACCCGGTGGGTGGTCAAACGATGATTTGTAATTTGCTATGATTAAGTAGTTTGGAGCAAGAGATTGTGACATTTTCTGGGTTTGATGTCATTTCGTTGGAGATATGAACTTTTTTTTTTTTTTCATTATTTTCGACTATTATTAAGTTTTCAAAAAAATATTTTGGTGGTCAATCATGGTCCAACGTTGGTCAATCCTATCCTGCAACAAAATTTTAGTGTTTGTAGTAAAAAAAAATCAAAAAAATGTGGAAGGTGGTCAAACATGGTCAATCGTATCCGATGAACAAAATGTCTATATTGCCTAGTTTTAGCATTTTCGTCATTAGACCCCAAAATATGGTTATACCTAATGGCTGTAGCCTAAACAATATGTGGTCAATTGAAATCGCTAATGGTTAATGGTGGTCAATAAATGGTAAATCCTTTCTGGCATTTTTGTAGATGTTTGACCACTTTGTGGTGCCAACTTCGCGGACCTGATGCCAATTCATACAGCAGCTTAAATTTGAATTTAATTTTTCTTTATAATGTCCAGTAACGTTTTCATCGCGAGTAAGTGGTTTTTAAAAAAGTAAATATTTATATCTAATTAGTTTGAAAAGTGGATAGCTTTACTTGACATTCTTCTTCTTTAGTTGGCACCGTGATCTTAAGTTGATCCACTTCAGGACCCCTATTCTCCAGCGTAAGAGAAGTGATCGCTCTATTGAGAGAAGGGATAGATCACTTCTCTCAAGACGTTCTCTTGACCGCTTAAATCCCTATTCTCGAATTTGTAGTAGTAGATCGGTCGAAACGTAAACGTTGCCAGATTTTATAAGTAATACCTTAAATGGTGTGAAGTAAGTGGCAAGTAAATTTACCAATGAGGATTTAATATTAAAACGTTTTATCTCTTTCTAACTTATTCGTAAAAAGGCAGGTCTCCTCAGTCAAGCATGATTCGCATTCAATTAGAATAAAATCGACGATTTTTCTCCCCAAATGGATAAGGTTGTTGTTTAAAAAAAAAACAGAAGAAACAAATTATTATGAATTAGAATCATTAATATTATCAGATATGTCAATGTGACAAGTTCGTATTTTTTTGCAATAAAATTTTCATTATCTGCTTCTTAAATATTAAAACGAATCCTACAATTTGGGGTCTCAACCGGGATATAGATACAGATATACATATATTTGTGTATTTGAGAAGTAGAATACGAAGTGAGTTAAGTAAGACTAAAAAGAGTTCAAACGACGGAGCAAGAAGCGTAAGCAGAAGACGAACAGAAAGTGGACGTAGAAGAAGAAGTAGAAGACGAAGGAGAAGAAGAAGACGAAGAAAAGTTAATATTATACGTAGTGCAAAAACTAAAATGACGAGCTTGAAAGATATCGAATGGGTAGAAAACAACATAAAGACGGTTCCATATAAAACAATAAAAATATTATATAAAATAATATTTGAAGATGACAGTGACAGAAGAGGACGCAAGAAAATACGAGAATTTCCAGGATTTAAATATGAATACAAAAATAAGAGTGCTTTTGTTAAGCAATCTTTCAGTGTTCAGAGTTGGTAGCAGTATGCAATTTATTACATTTAGATTATTTAGAAGAATTGTCTGAGAAAATTATGGGTGCTTTAATCAATGTAGATTCATTACGAAAGGAGAACAAAAAAGATTACGACGAAGAAGATGAATACGATGATAGCGAAGAAGAATAACGATGAACAAGAAGACGTGGAAAGAAAAGATGATGAAGAACAAAAGAAGATAAAAGAGCTAGAATTAGTTTCAGAGATGTGGAAGATTCGATGCGTACGTTTGACGGCAGCGAAGATTTTTCCGTGGAGAAATGGATAGAAGAATTCGAAGATAATGCAGAACTTATGGAGTGGAATGACCTGCACAAATATATATTCGCCAAAAAATGTTTGAGGGGATTAGCTAAGTTGTATATACAGGGCGAAGCAGGGCTGAACTCTTGGAGGAGTTTAAAGTGGGCATTATTGAAGGAATTTTCAACGAAAATTAATAGCGTGAAACTACATGAAACGCTGAGAACGAGACAAATTAAAAAAGGTGAGTCTGCACAGGAATATTTGTTAGTTATGAAGGAAATTGCTAGTAGAGGTAGCATAGACGATGAATCATTAATTCAGTACGTTATAAACGGAATTGCTGATGATGACCCAAATAAAATAGTTCTTTACGGTTCACGTAATCTAAATGACTTTAAATCCAAACTTAAAGATTATGAACACCTACGAAACACGAGCAAAGCGAACAAGTAGTAAAATTAATTCTAATGGCCGACAGAAAAGTACAAATGCTAAAAGTAGTTCAAAATCTGATGGTAATGTACGTTGCTTTTTATGTGGTGCGATGGGCCATCGATCTGCGGATTGTGTGCATTAAAGGGTTCAAATGCTTTAAATGTAACAATTTTGGTCATTGCAAATCAAAAACCGCGAATCAAGATTCATCGATTAAGAGCCTTTCAGTCACTACTAATAACATGTATCACAAACAAGTCGGCATCGGCAACATAACTGTAAATGCACTAATAGATACAGGTAGTGCCGTAAATGTTATTAGACAGGATATACATAGAGCTATGGGTTCACCACGGTTACAGCAATCCTTGGCACCACTTATTGGCTTTGGTGGTCATTCGGTGAACATGTTAGGATTTTATGAGGACGATATAGTTAGATGACGACACCTTTTTCACTAAGATCTTTGTGGCACCCAATGGCACTATGAATATTGATGCTGTAATTCAGGAATTATTACGTCACGCTGAAATGAAAAGTAGTATTGATAACATCACCATTTGCAAGTTAATGAAAGAACCGGCGATTATGACGATTGAGATGACGAATTTAGACGAACCAATCATAGGAGAAGACTGTACTAAAGATGCAAAGGAGCGAGTACGAAAAATGATGTTAGCGTATGAACCAAAGAAGACGAAAACGACGAATGTAACAATGAAGATAATTACAACTGAGGATATCCCGATATATCATCACCCAAGAAGGCTTCCTTTTATAGAACGAGAAATTGTGGATAAACAGGTGCAGGAATGGATTAACGATAGAATCATAGAGTCATGCACTTCAGAATATGCCAGTCAGGTGGTGATAGTGAAGAAAAAAGATGGATCCCACAGACTATGCATAGATTACAGGAAATTGAATAAAGTTGTTGTGAAGGATAGATATCCACTACCGTTAATCGAAGATCAGCTTGACCGATTGCAAGAGGCCGGTGTGTTCAGCACATTGGACCTCAAAAATGGATTTTTTCATGTGCCAGTTGAAGAACAAAGCAGAAAATATACTGCCTTTGTAACGCATAATTCACAGTACCAGTTTTTGAAGGTACCATTCGGATTTTGCAATTCGCCTTCAGTGTTCCAGAGGTTTATCAACACTATCTTCTCGGACATGGCAAGGAAAGGAATAGCATTCTTATATGGACGATCTGATAATACCCGCAAAGGACGAAGATGAGGCAGTAAAAAGACTGCAAACGGTTTTGGAAAAATCTAGAGATTATGGTTTGGAGATAAATATGAAGAAATGCCGATTTCTACAGAAGCGTGTAGAATTTCTAGGCCATGTAATTGAGAATGGAAGAATGGAACCATCTGACGCCAAAACTAAAGCCGTTTTGCGTTTTCCAGAATTTAAAACTATTAAACAGGTCCAAAGTTTTCTAGGTTTAACCGGATACTTCAGAAAGTTTATACCACAATATTCGGTAATAGCAAGGCCATTAACAGATTTACTACAGAAGAACCAGATGTTCAAGTTTCAAGAAAAAGAGAAAATTGCATTCGAAACATTGAAAAGTTTGTTAGCGGACAAGCCAGTTTTACAGATATATCGACAAGGAGCTGATACAGAGGTGCATACTGATGCAAGCCAGGAGGGCTATGGCGCAGTGCTGATGCAAAAATCGCGTGAAGATAATCGCTTTCATCCAGTCTACTACATGAGCAAAAAGACTACTCCGGCGGAACGAAAATATTGCAGCTACGAATTGGAAGTATTGGCTATAGTGGAAGCGCTCAAGAAGTTTCGCATCTACTTACTGGGTCATAACTTCAAGATAATAACTGATTGCAATGCTTTCCAAAAAACGATGCATAAAAAGGAACTAACAACTAGGGTTGCTAGATGGGCACTATTACTTGAAGAATTCAACTACCAAATTGAGCATCGGTCTGGTTCTCGCATGAGGCATGTGGATGCACTCAGCCGTTACCCTATTATGCAGATAACTGAAGCTTTAATCTAGAATAAGAAAAGCACAAGATAAAGATGACCAAATCAAAACAATTAAGGAAATATTATGCTACAAAGAGTACGATGATTATTTTATGAAGACAGATTTACTTTACAAGGTTGTAAAGGATCGCGAGCTATTGGTGGTACCAAAAGACATGCAAGTCGAAGTAATAAGATCGAAAGGGGACAATTTGCTTGCAGAAAGACGAGGGAGCTCATCGAGCAGGAGTACTTTATACCGGGTTTACAGAGTAAAGTAGAACGATTTATAACCAATTGCGTTCCATGCATTATGGTAAATAGGAAAGCAGGAAAGAAAGAAGGTTACCTACAAGCAATATTTAAGGAAGCCGTGCCGCTGCATACATACCATCTTGATCATTTAGGACCGTTGGAAACAACAGCAAAGAGCTATAAGCACATACTTGCCCTTATAGATGGATTTACAAAATTCGTTTGGCTCTATCCAGTGAAAACAACCAGTACACGGGAGACTGAGTAAATTGGAAATTCAAAAACAAGTCTTTGAAACCCAACCCAGATTGTGACGGATAGAGGATTTTCCAACGACTTCGAGCAATACTGCGAAAAAGAGGGCATTAAGCACATTAAAATTAGGATTACCTAGATCGAATGGACAGGTTGAACGCTTAAATATAATTATCATACAAGTGCTTGCGAAGCTAACAATAGAAGACCCCATAAAATGGTACCGACATGTAAACGAGGTACAGCAAGTAATCAATTCAACCTTTCAACGCAGTATTGGCATAACACCTTTCGAATTATTTGAGGATGAAGACCAAGAAAGACGAGCATATAAGACAGTTAATAAATGAAGAACAGATAGAAATGTTCATGGAAGATCGAATTCAGGCTAAAACTCAAAAGGGAAAATTCAGGAAGAAAATCGGAGGATTTATAATTCCAAAAGAAAAGATCGAGGTACGAGGTTGGAGACCTCGTGCCATTAAAAGAACTCAACAAGGTCCAGGGCTTAAATTGCGGGCGCACTATATCAATTAAAGTCAAACCATACAATTCCTATGACGTCGTCAAGGAAAATCGTACAACCACAGCCGAGTATATTGGACGGTCTCAATACCGGCAGCTCGGGCGGGAGAGGAAGAGGAACCGAAGGACCGAGATAACGTAGACAAAGTGTCCGGGTCGGTCACCACCAGGACGGCCGAGTGTAGGGACGATATTTAAAAGGAGGTTGTTGTTTAAAAAAAAAACAGAAGAAACAAATTATTATGAATTAGAATCATTAATATTATCAGATATGTCAATGTGACAAGTTCGAATTTTTTTGCAATAAAGTTTATTTTCATTATCTGCTTCTTAAATATTAAAACGAATCCTACATTTATTTGTAAAAATTGTATATTTAGAAAGAAAATAAAGTGCTATTATTATTATTAAGCAATTACAATCAATACCCAATAAAACAGTCGGTAATTAGCGGAGCGAGAATCGTGTTAAACGTAATCGATTCGTAGCAACATGTGCAAGCTAAGGAACGTATAAAGAAGACAATTTTTTGAGCGAAATCGCGTTTTCAAATTCTATCGATGATTAAGAAATATCAGGACACGATAAAATTGTCTCAACATCTATGCTGTACCTAATACTTTATCAATTTATTACAGGCACTCTATTATCGAATTTATCGCCTGCAGTTAAACCAACAGCCTACCTGTAACCAATACAATCAAATACAAAACTCAAAGTAACATCTTCCGATAAATTCCGTCAATTATTGGTTATGTTTATCATATTCAATTTGTCAGCACGCGCGTAGCGGCCTAAAAGCCAACAAAATTTACATTATGTGCGCATGCTTCTCCTAACATTTCAAGATTCTCCTACAAATTTCCGAGAGAGTAAAGTTCTCACGATTCGTAAGAGAAGTGAAACTTTCAAGAATAGCAAATTCTAATGTCGGGAGCTTGTCAGGAGAAACACGCCCACTATTCTCATGATATGACCATTCTCTCGATTTGGAGAATAGGGGTCCAGGCATCTACAACCCTTGACATTCAAATTGTCAAATGTCAATGTGAACAACTCACATAAAATTAAAACTCAACTTGTTAATGAAATTTTTATTATTTATTATTAATAACGAACGGTTATCGGTACTTTATTTTAGATTATCACATTGATATTGCTACATTTTAAATTACAACTATTATATCATACATTAATTAAATTATATAAAATACTTGCATTTAATATTTAAGTACATATGTTTAAAACTTTGTTGATGATCTTATCGTATTTCTGAAGAGATAATCAAAATTTTTATTTTATCAGGAATTTTACGTCAGGTGTAAAGCAACTATTACTGGCTTACTTATCTATCATTGGTTGATCCGTTTAAAGTAGTATGACTAAATTGTGCATACATATAACCGTATCAAAAATTACCTTCTGCCTTTATTGGCGCAAATTCTAATGCGGATAGGCATAATATAATACTTTACCTACTTTGTTGACTTATGCGTCATACACCGTACTTGATGATGTAAGTACCTACTACCTCGTAAATAAATACATAAGTACTAAACGGTAATATAAATTACTTAGTATACAAGTCACGTAATAATCCTGATGAAATAGCTTGGAATTTTAACAAGTTGATTAGGGTAGACAGTCTGAGTCTGTCTGCATAGATATACTTACTTACTTTTAAAAAACAACCTATATTAACATAATTCATATTCAGACATAATTAACGATGCACATATGTACAGTTTTTTCTTACATATGTATGTATATACAAAGTGGTGTTGAAAATATAGATCGAAGCACGTATACGCACGCGAATATGTTTTTATTTTTTATCAGTAGAATGCAAGTACAATTTTATCGTTACATTAGCAACTTAGCGGAATTTCCGCTAGATTTAAGAGACATGTAGTTCATTTTCAACGCACTTGTAATCCGTGAAAGCTAAAGCACACTGAAGACTCTTATAATCAGTAGTGGAAATAAAATGCTGCTCAAAAAATATGAGGTAGATAGGACTGAACATTAATTTCGTTAGAGAGGAAACGTTAGATAAAACACAGTTAAATTTTGGTGAAAAGCATGGTAATATCGAGATTTCGTCGTGTTTTTTTATATACTCGTACTACCCTGTCTCAATAAATACATGAAGAGGGTATTCACTACCATGAAAATTGTTAGACATAAGTATCGAAATCGATCATGACGATAAATGCGATACTTTACGTAAGGGTGTGCGTGAAGTTAGTCCAAAATTTTAAGTCCGCGAACTCGACACCACAAAGTGCTCAAAAATCGACAAAAATGCTAGAAAGGATTGACCATTTATTGACCACTATTGATCATCAGCGATTTCGATTGACGACATTTTGTTTGCAGCCGCTATACCCATATTTTGGGGTCTAATGGCGAAAATGCTAAAATTAACCAATATAGACATTCTGTTCATCGGATACGATTGACCATCGTTTGACCACCAGTCACTTCTTTGAAAACTTAACAATAGTCGAAAAAATGCAAAAAAATAAGTTCATATCTCCAATGAAATGATATCAAACCCAGAAAATGTCACAACCTCTTGCATCGCATTTTTCACAAATTTTGAATTGAAAATTGTCGTTTGACCACCCTCCGGTTAACTTTTATCCGATCTCGAAGTTACATACAATAGAGTTTTCAACATTTATTGCACGTTTCACAAACTTTGAGAGGTGGTCAAACAGTGAAAATAATATGACCGATTGTCTCGTGTCTCTAGACCACAAAACGTCGGACATGATCGTAGAATCACTCTCCAATTAAATTTTATCCAATCTTGAAGCTACGTACAACGGATAAAAATTAACCGGTAGGTGGTCTAACGGTGATTTTCAATTTTTTATAAACTAAAGACACGAGACAATAAGTCGCATCATTTTCAGTGTTTGACCACTTCTCATAGTTTGCGAAAATTACGATGAACTTTGAAAACTCTACTTTATGTAATTTCGACATCGGATAAAATTTAATCGGAGGGTGGTCAAACTATGATTTTCAGTTTTCTGTGGTCTAGAGACACGACACAATAAGTCCTATTATTTTCAGAGTTTGACCACCTCTCAAAATTTGTGAAAAATGCGATGCAAGAGGTTGTGAGATTTTCTGGGTTTGATGTCATTTCATTGAAGATATGAACTTGTTTTTTGCATTTTTTTCGACTGTTAGATTTTCAAAAAAAAAATAATTGGTGGTCAATCATGGTCAAACGTTGACCAATTCTATCCTGCAACAAAGTTTTAGTATTTTAATAATAATTTTGAAAATTTTGGAAGTGTGAAAGGTGGTATGGTAAAATGTCTATATTGCCTAATTTTTGCATTTTTGCCATTAGACCCCAAAATATGGGTATAGCGGCTGTAGCCTAAACAAAATGTGGTCAATCGAAATCGTTGATGGTTAATGGTGGTCAATAAATGGTCAATCCTTTCTAGCATTTTTTGTCGATTTTTGATCACTTTGTGGTGCCAACTTCGCGGACCTCATAATTTTTTGAAAAATGAAACTTAGAGAATAATTCCAAGTTGTTCTAAGTTTGTTTACCGTTGTTCCAGATTTTTACACGATAAACGACCGCAAAAAATTGGAAAAAAACACTTTTTGAACTAGCCCATCCCAGAGACATAACAAAAATATCAAACCCCTTGATCGGTTAAATTTGTAAATTTAAAAAAGGGAAGGAGATATTGTTGTGTTGTCTATTAATCATAGATGGTTTAAGCGTGACATTTTAGCATTTGTTTTATATAAACAGATTTTGTATTATTTGACTTGATGTGCTCTGTTTTTAAAATCTTATTATTAAAGAAGTTATTTCTATAATTTTATTTTCTTCGACGTAGATCACTGATACATTACAATTACTACTGCAATGGTTACGTTTCACAATGCACGCGATAAATGTGTCAATGTAAAATTACATTACAGAGATCTGTGATACCTAATATCAGTATGACCAACGTTTCATTACAGAAAATAAATGTCAGAAATATTATTATAATTCCATAGTACCTAAATGGGAATATACAGTCGTGGCCAGATAAATCTAGTACAAGCGTTTTTTAAAAAGAATTTATGGTGTGTAAGTTAGTATTTTGACATTTAAATATCAAATCATTTTAAATTTTAAAACGTCAATTAAATGTATTTTTGCAATAGCACTAAAGCTTACAGTAGCTGATAAGGTTCATATATTAATTCATTTACGTACAAGAAGGATATATATTTGAGGAATGCGGTTAAATAAAACCACCGTGATGAAGGAATAATAAAGTTTCCGGTATGATCTGACATTCGATTTTTGTGACAAGTAGCTTAAGCTAAGGTTCGTCTTACAATAATAAAATTTCAAATTTTTGACATACAGTGTGTAAAAGCCAAATGTAATTTTTTTTTTATTTAATGTGGTGGGTGCTTAGTTGCAGTGACTCCGTAAACTGTATCGCTTGTCTGGCTATCACTGCAACTCTCGCGGTGTAGTTTTTGTGTGTGTATGTTGTGTTCAATTGTCTTTGTGACAGCATCATATCGCCTTTTATGATGCCGCGCTGTTAATCACTTTGCTCCCAACAGCGAATGGCAAGTCGATCCGGGATTAAACTCTCTGAAAAAATGTCACCGTCCCTCCAGAGAATTGAACCCCGGCGCCTATCGTCCTCTCACAACAATAGTCAGCCGCCTAACCACTGCGGCCATCGACCCGTTTAATAAATTCATTATTTCGATTATTGTAAATATTTATAAAAAATCCCGAAACACGCAAAATTTAAATTATAAATTGACATTCTTCAACGTGAAAATGCGATCCCTACCTTCAACCCCCTTCGAATGACAGGTACACCCCCATTTTTTTTAATGGGAAGTATAATCTTGTGATATATCGTTTAAAAGGTCTCTTTATTCTCTATTCAAACATGTTATCGTTTTGAACAATTAAGATATAATAAAATAAAATAATGTTGTTATCGAAGTTCGCTACAATATACGCAAAAAATAAAATGTAAAGAAAAATGTAAAATACCAAAAAGAACTATGAATGTCAATGCTCATTTGTTGTTATAAAAGCTGTTGTAGTTATTAGCGCTATCATTTGTGAAATTTAAATTATGGCTACATGCAATAACAACGTGATTTTATTTTAATTAATTGTTACAACTAACTTAAAAACTATAACATTTTTGAATAGAGAGTAAAGAGACCTTTCAAACGATATATCACAAGCCTATACTTCCCATTTAAACAAATTGGGGTTGTACCTGTCATTCGAAGGGGGTTGAAGGTAGGGTTCGCATTTTCATGTTGAAGTATGACAATTTATAATTTAAATTACGTGTTTCGGGATGTTTTATAAATATTTACAATAAATACGAAATAATGATTTTATTCCAATTGGCTTTTACACACTGTATATGAAATTTAAGGTTACTACATTTATCTGGCCACGACTGTACAGACTGCCAAACCCAAACCCAACAGCTTCAAACACAGGTGATTTAGTAGGTTATGTGAATATTTTAGATACGTCTTCAGAAACCCCAAGTAAACATAAAAGTTCCTATAAACATGGACTATTCTCAACCGTTACAGAAATACAGGGGTAAGCAATATTCAATGATTTTTTTAAATCAAATTCTTTACTTCTACTTCTACTTTAGTTGCATATACTAAAGATTTAAACCTCCACAGACAATAATCCAGAGGATGGCGATCTAGCTGGTCAATTATGCGGATCACCTCGAGCAATCCACTGGTTTGAAAAGGTGTTGCCCAAAAAAATTCTTACTTGTAGACTGTAGTGTGCAGGGACAGGGTCGGCGTTCACCCTATAGCGTCGACCCTTAAAACTCTGCGGCTGCACTACCCCATCCCTGGTCTCATAGTTCCAGGGTAACGGGCGTGGCGGGAGTAGACTTCGTATATAGGGGAGGATTCTTGGGCGTAAGCATGGGCATACGCTCCGGAAGTCCGGCCGCTAACCGTCGGAATATACGGTGGGTAAGTGAGGCACCCTACGGCGCTTACCTAGAGAACTCTGCAGCTGCACTACCCCATCCTTGGTGGCCACACTCAGGGAAACGGGCGTGGCGAGAGAATTTGGCGAAGATAGTAGGGGAGGATAAAAGTCGGTTCGCTGAGGAGTAGTCCGCCCGCTGGTTGTCTGGTTGGGCAAACCTTTGGTTTCATCCTAAAACAACTCGGTGATTCTGGGACCCTACGGTTTCACTGTAGCTGCCGCGGATACTTGATCGCCGGAGGGGCGAAAGAGTTGGCGTGGTTGGCATATTGGGGTAGGGCTCCGGCCCGGCCGTCCCCGTAGTTCAGGCTTAATTCACGGGCGGGCTGGTTGTACCTCACGGCCAGATTCCGTTTCCCACGCTTGGCCGATAGTAGCTATCCGCAAGGAGGCCTAGGCCCCGTGGGGTTAGATGTGAGGTAGGAGTTCGCCAAAGCGTCTCCAGCGGTGACCCGTCTAACGCTGACAAGGAAACTTGTCTAACATGGGTAGCACGGGGGAGAGGAGCCCTCCGGCTCGCCGGTCCTCTCCGAGAGGTGTCGGTCTCGTGCGGGCGGTGAGATAGTGGGTGACAGTTTCGAGGCACATAACTTGTTATGTGCGGTGTGGCACCCGAAAATGCAGGATATGGGCTAGCGCCTAGGTGCCTGCGGCAGACCATCAATGCCATTTTCAATCTGAATGTAGTGTGCAGGGACTCCATCATGTTGTAAGTACATTAAGTAGACCATATTCTAATAAGTCTTGCAAATGAGATTACCATAGAATATGAAGGGACCGATTAATTGATGATTTAACATACCACACCACACATTAATATTGAATCGGTGACATAAGTACCTATACAGTCTTCGATTTTCATTTATCCAATTGGAGAATTAGTTTGTGTGAAGATTCCTCTAAGCAGAAGAGTGTATAATTTTAAACGTATCTGCAATACGCATTGTGCTCATGCTTGGCATCATTTTCGACAGCGTTAAAGAGAGCCTTTTCTTGTTCAACATAAAATCTAAATTCCCGTTCAGTAATGCTATGTGCAAATAATTCGAGAACGGAAACAAGAAGGCCACTAACAATAGAGAAGTTGCCGAAGCCTGGATGCTTCATAAATATTGAAACTGTATCCGTAGATTACACATTTAATAAATTGGACTGCATGATATATTTTGAAGACTATCTGCAAAACAGGTCATTCAGAGCTCAAACCACCCTCCTGTAGAATTCAATAAAATAAAACTTGCATTTTTTCCAACACAATCAACCTTAGTTTTTGCAATAAATCGACCAAAAAATAATGTAGAGCCTAAAATAGACACTTATAGGAGCTTCATTGTTAAAAATCCTTGAGATTCATTCGCATTTCATGTGCGAAAATTTTGATCCACAAAAGATGTTTTTCCATTAAGTAAGTTAATGAAAACGGAGATGTTTCGAATGATCTAAAACCAGTCGAGAAACTCTGTCAGAGAATGCGGACAATGGAACAAATATATAGAAGACTTCAAAATTAATATATATCAAAGAGATTATAAATTAAACAAGATCTTTTAAATTTAAATTTTGTGGTTTAATTCTAATTTTGTTTTGTTGTAATTTTGTTGTAATTTTGAATGTCTAATAAAATATTATATTATATTATATTATATTATATTATATTATATTATACCGGGTTCTTTTTTTATCATTACACATACACTTTTCCTATGTGTAACTTAAAAAAAAAAATAGTCAATGCATTATAGCTGCATAGTAGGCAACCAGTTACACAGTCGTATTTTGACAAGCGAAACCATGAGCTGTCATATTTTTATTAACTTTATTATTTTGAAATAAAAAGTAAAATTGTAGAGAAAATACTGTACGATACACATTTTAAAATGCTATTTTACTTTGCTTATTTTAAATTGTTTCATGCGCTAATAAGTCGCAAATCTTACTCCGAAAATAAAATAGCACTTTTAACACTCGTGTCGTAAATAACTAGTTTGTAAAAGTTTTTCTTATATTTTTAAAATTCGAAGTACATCATTACTTAGGCAACTGTATACAGTAGTTTTTTCCTCGATAATTTTTGTAACTTTTAAGAAATCTTTTAACATTTCAAAGAAAATACCATTGACGTAAATGGAGAAAATTTCCCGCCAGTTCCGTTAGCCGCGTGGCGTGATATAAAATATAAGCAAAAAACTATTCTGTAAATCCACTATTCATAGGACTATAAATTCTAGAAATCTAATATTAATATTTTTATACCGAAAATCTTTACGAGATACATCTAAAACTTTTCAAATGTATTACAAAACGTAGGATTTTACGCGAAAATATTTGATTGGGCAATAAACTGTCCTTATTAGCAATTAGTAACAGTGGGTGATACGGTGATTGACGGTAATACAGAGCAAAATAAAGTCACAAAGAATTAGGTTATGTTTCTAAAAAAGAAAATGCAGAATGGCAGTTGAACGAAAAAATAAATTTATTATAACAATTGCACAAAAGAAAGTAGTAGAAGGTAAAGTTAAATTTTATATCAAGTTTTCGAAGTGCCCACCTTGTCTTTCAAGGCAATAAGCGAGACGATCTTGAAAACCACGAAGCGTATTTCTTATAAATTGCGGATTTATTCCATTACATCCTGTACGTATACGATCTTTCAATTCGTCCAAGTTATTTGTCTGTTATTGTATACTTTACTTTTCAGGTAACCCCAAAGAAAGTAATCATTAGGTGATAAATCGGCTGATCTTGGAGGCCATGATATGGGACCAAACCTACCAATCCACCGTCTTGGAAATATGTTATCTAAAAAGTTTCTGACAGTGTTTGTAGAATGTGGCGGAGCCCCGTCCATTTGGAACCAAGGTTCCTCAACATTCAGCATCTCAATTTCTATTACGTGTTCTTGCAACAAATCCAAATATTTTGCAGTGAGGTTACCCTCAATAAAAAATGGACCAATAAGTCTGTCTCTTATTATGCCGATCCAAACATTTACTTTTTGTGGGTACTGTGTTCGGGTAAGGTTTTGTGCGTGAGTATTTGTGCGTGAGTATTTGTGCGGGACCAATACCTAATGGATTAATGGAAAGGAAATGTAATAATTTTTAATGGATAAATGTGGGGTACAAACCGAAAGTTCTGCGAGTTAACTTCACCATTAATGGTAAATGTAGCCTCATCAGTAAAAATGATTTTATTTAAAATTTCGTGGTTTTCATTTAACATATTAAACATTAATTCACAGAAATCAGTTCGTTTTATTTTGTCTTCTTCAAATAGTTGGTGATTTGACGGCTTATATTTAAACTCTTTCAGAGTTTTATACACCGAACTGAACGATACTCCGAAATGTCTGGCTACATCTAAAAGCGATCCTACAGGCCGTGCCTCTACATAACACAGAATATTTAGTTTCATGTGTTCTGTTAAAATGTTATTTGTCCTATTTCTTTTTTTGTGTGAATTTAAAACACAACCATCTTCTTTAAACTTATTAAAAATATTTAGAATTGTCTTTGTGCAAGGTATAGGCCTGTCGGGATAATTGACCGAAAACATGTCTCGAACTTGCCTTAAACTATGATTCTTCTGATACCACATTATCATTGCCACTTTTTCATTTTTATTGTACTTATTCATGATTTAATGAATTATTATTTAATAAAATGTATTTAATTTATGACACTTATTAATAAAAATTCAGAAATATTTAACATGTTTATTTTTCTCCATAGCAACCCTTACGTAAATTCATGATTGGTGTATAATTGGTTGCCTACTATGTCAATGCATTGACTTTTTTCTTTTTATCATTACACATAGGGAAAGTGTATGTGTAATGATAAAAAAAGATCCCTGTATCTTAATAAGTATGCACATGCTTCAATTATTTTTGAGTGAACATTACACCTCTATCTCTTTCTATAAATGATGAATTCCTATCAATTAAACAAATAGTTAATTTTGCAAAGAAAATATAAAATTGTATAATTTTATAATTGTTACAATGCAAGAATCATTATTAAACATAGGCTGCGTCAAGCACAAAATAAAGCTGACCAGCCAAAATAGTCAAATGTTTACAATAACTATATCATATCCAGCATATTAGCGTCAAATGAGTAACGTACAGATGTGTGCAAAAAAATGGGACAAATCTTATAAGCATGATCCCAAATTTTTATCTGTATAAACGGATCTGCCGTGACATACAGCATAATTCAGATTGTCATAATAGATTTCAAAGGTTATACATGAATATGTCACATTACAGATTATCAAAGGATTTCTGACATTTTTTCCGACAAGCACTTTGACATTGATGCAATTAATTAAACAAACGTGTGCTTCACTCAGTAATAATTTAGTTGTCCCATTTTTTTATACACACATCTGTACATGTTAAATTGAACCATTCGCTATAATTTACTTGAAGCACGAATTTCCTAACCTCTTTTCGACATATTTCTATCTAAATTCACAACATAGATATAATTATAAACCAAACGGGAGACATTAATAAAACCCGAAAGAAAAATATTTACTTTGTATGGACAACACTATTATCCTGTGATAGCCGGCTACCTTTACAAATTCAAAACGTCAACGTGTCAAATAACTGCACAATAATTAATACATTATTTGTAAGCTATACAAGTGACAAACACGTCACATTTTTTTACACAATACGGTATCGTATAAAGTTTAAGACGTGAAAAAGTTGGTATAACCGAATATATACGATATTACGATTAGGGATGTTTTTTTTTGTTATAGCAACTGTTTCCGTCACATACAAAACAAAATTTAACAAAATCCCGCGTTTACAACAATTAATCCCAACATTAAAAAACAAAAACAGTTCCCTTTGAGGTTATAAAGTCGATATTTTTTGACAGTTTAAGAGGAGCACATGCACGGTATACTTCGCGAGATTCCAAATACATAACAAGCCGGTAACCGGTAACCTTACCTCTACTTTGGATGGCAACGTAAACGTTCCTGAACAAACGCTACCTTCACGGCCGATGGGACGCACTTCTGCGGTTTTTTTAAAGCACCTCTAAACACACTGAGAACTTATCACGATGAAACACCGCCCATCACTTGTTGCTTTTTCCGAAAAATCCAATTATAAATACGGCGAAGTGTCGGCATGCAAAACGTTCGGACTAATAGTAAAATTCCTCACGGGCATACACGCATTGGGCACCACTTTACGAGAAATTTGCACGTGCCGGTAGTGTATCACGTGACACTACGCGTGAGCTGTACACTTCGCTTTAGACTTGACTCGCTACGTACGAGTGGAGAAGCCTCTGCTCCCATGCCACCACTCTTTCTAAATGGATAAATTATTAGAAGAACGATCGCCGCCCGTTAGAGTACATCATTTAGAATCGCGAGAAAAAACGAACCATCTCAAAACGATTCGGACTTCCCAATATATCAGATGCGATATTTTTTTAACGTAATTTGAATTTCTTGTAACGGCGTCGCTGAATAGGGTTGGCGATCGTACAACAAGGGTTGAAATATCAGGTGATCGTTTTCCGGACGCATGCGTAATGATAACGGTGTCAAAAATACACCCAGGGGACCCAAACAACTATGACTAAACCAGTACGTATTAAATTGTGTGAGTCGTAAACTTGTTTTTTTTTTTTTTAATATAACGCACCCACACGCGTGTTCTTTTTTTATTATCGATTGTTCGTAATATGAATAATTTAATTTTCCGCTAGTAAACTTAGGGGAGAAGCTTTAGTTTTAATCAGCAAAAAACGAACATATACAACAACTGAAACTGAAATAATACATATGTAGTTAACTAACATTGAAACTTTTAAAAGGTGATAAGTTCAAAAGATTCCAGATTTCCTAACTATTTATGAGTTTGAGACTTTCAGGTTAAGAATATCCCATAGCCTTCTTTTATTCTAAAATATATTTGATATTGTTTGATGTTCCTATAGAACCGGAAGTAATCATCAACTCTCTTAATTTAAACAGGACATTCTGTATACTATTGCATTTCTGGACTTCACAATCGATTTTACCACGTTCTATATTAGAGTTCCCTGAGTTCTTGAGATATTGCGACTTGTTTTAAAATTTTGCCTTTTATTGAGTGATTTTTGATAACCTTTGTTTCATTCTTATTTAAACGTAAAGTCTCCATATTTTAGATACAGTAAGCAGAACGGTTACAAAATATATTTCGAAACCCACAACAACCTATACAGGGTGTTTAAAATTTACAGGCAAAGTCTAAAAACTTAAAAAACTCATCTTCAAATGTTCAAAGTATTCTCCTTTATTTATACACTTTTGTAGACGAGTTTTCCAAAGTTCGAAAGCTTCATAGCAGGCGTTTTTCGGAATTAATTGAAAATATTCGTGGATAGCGAAGTTAACCTTCTCTTCTGATGAAAAGTGACAACCATATGATGTTTTCTCTCAAAAAGATTACACTCCAACCATACAGTGACACCCATCACGACACAAGTTTTTTCATATGTAATTCTTCATGATCGAAGGATTTGCCTTACTGTTGCCTAGATGTAGCTTCAATCATATTGCAACATTTTATGAAAACGGGAGATATTTTCGGAGGTGACTGCTGACCTGGACCTTCCTGTATGTTCATCCTCGTTAGACAAATAACTGCGACCACGGCGACTTTCTACAAACCATCTAAAAAGTGTAACCTGATGAGATGATGCTTCGTTCCCAAAAGCCCCAAGCATTGCATGTATTCTTCTTCATTAAAACTCACTTTAAAATCAACAAAACTCATAACTACATGGGCCCATTGTACATTGCGAGTTTAAGCCCGAGTTCAGCTTAAACCGAAGAAAAACCTAAGTTCAAGTTTTACTTGAGTTGTTCAATGCGAGTTTCAGGACTAAACTCTGGTTTAACTTGAATCATCAAATTTGAACGCTTAAGCTTGAGTTGAAGTACACGTAACCTCACTTTTTATTATTATATATTAGTGTTTTACATTTTGAAAAACAATATTGTTGTTCAAAATATGGAAAGATTTATGGATTCAGATGATGAAGAGATGTTAGAACTGATAGTTCGTATAAATAGACAGAGAGGTCGGAAAGTATTTCGTCCTCGTGAAAACCAATTTGAAAAATGGAATGATTTGGATTTTATACGAAGATTTCGATTTTCTAAAAATGGAGTTCAATGTTGTTCCTGTGTGTAGGAATAACGCTGTTACTGCAGAAACTATGCTTTTTGTGACACTTCGATTTTATGCGACTGGCTCTTTCTTGCAAGTGGTAGGTGACTTTATGGGAATCGATAAAGCGACAACTTGCAGGATTGTGCATAAAGTGAGTCGAGCTATTCCCAGTCTCCACACGACTTTTATAAAGAAGCTTGAAAATGCGGATGAAATGACTTCGAATAATGCCGAATTCTATAATATTGCACGTTTTCCTAAGTGTATTGGGACCCTGGATTGCAGCCACATTAAAATTTCTTCGCCAGAGGGGAGAAGAACCAGAAATATATCGGAACAGAAAAAAATTTGCTCTCTAAATGTGCAAACAGTTTGTGATGCAAAGTGTAAGATACAAAACATCGTATGCAGGTGGCCTGGGTCTGCACACGACAGTACCATATTTCGCAAGATTTGAAAATGGGCACTATGGAGGATTTCCCATATTAGGAGATAGTGGTTATGAAATCAAACCATACTTACTTACGCCACTAGGTAATGAATATTGCCATTATAATAAGTGAAATATAAGTATTTTTTGATTTTCAGGAAATCCTAGTACACAAGCAAAACAGCTATACAATGAATCCCAAATTAAGACTCGAAACTCCATTGAAAGAACATTTGGGATATGGAAGCGACGATTCCGTTTTAGCGCTGGGTATCAGATCAAAATTGTGTAAAGTGGAAGCAATTGTTGTTGCCAGAGCTGTTTTACACAATATGGCTATATATTGTTAAATGAAGACTAACCCCCCAGTCGATGCGGCAGAGGAAGCTGCGATTTAATTAGTTAATAACGTGGAAAACGAAAATTTTAGAGAAAATGTTTTGGAGGATTGAGCAATATTGTGAGATACAATTTGATCTATGAATATTTTAATAGACTGATACAATGATTCTAAAGTAAAATAAAATAAAATGTTTGCAATAACAATTTTATTTTTTGAATAGCTTCCACTTTTGCCCTACTCTCTTCTTCCATTAACTTCATTTCATGTGCTGTTTTTTTCTTCATAAGCTCAAGTTCCAGTTCACTTTTTTTCTCTCATAAACTGTACCTTGAGCTCATGTACCTACTTTTTCCGAAAATTTATTTTTTGAAACTTCTAATTGGCTTTTGGCTTCAGCCCACTGGGAACCCCGACTTGTGATGCCATGTTGTTCAGTAATTTTTGTGTTTTCTACGATAAAGTACAGCGTTTTATCAAATACATATTGGACAGCTTCGATCTCAATATGTAGACGCCAAACCAAAACATAAACAAAAGTGACAGTTGATGCCGTTGATGTTTCAAACGTGCATCGCTTGCTATTAACAGGATGAATAGCTATAGCTAAACTCAATCTAAACAGCATTTGTACAACAGACCAAAAAGTTAAACTCAAGTTGAAATGTATTAACAAATATATTAATCTCTGACATTTAAGGCGCCCGCAATAAGTGTCAGTCAAATTGAATGATGACGTCACATCCAACTAATTTCGTATTTAGCTACAAATGTAGTTTTCGCGTCCCTCTAGTTTTATTGTTATTAACGCGAAGTCCTTCACTGGATCTCTTAGTGCAGAAGTAGAACACTAAACAGTTCAACCCACAAAACACCAAAAAACTTTTTTACTAAAAACAGACACGTTTCGACACCAAAACTATATGCACGTCATTGACGTGACGTCAAACAAATAATGAAATGTCATCATAAATATGCAATGTAACCACACAAAATAAATTATTGAAAGTATTTTTATTTGATAATTGAATTACATTTCAAAGATGATTGCAATTATACTGTTTTTGAATACAAATAATCGTTATTTCAAAGTTAAAAATGTAAAAAAAGAAAAACATATTTTTTGTACTCGCCTAAACTCGCCTAATTCGTGTCCATAAACGCTCGCCTCCGGCTCGCGCTTTAAACTGGTCACTCATTCGCGAAATATGATTTCACGCACTTGGTTCATAAATAACTACTATTAATTACATTTTCAAAATTGTAGTGCTTTTATGTTTCTGTTATTGGCTATTTTGGAAAGGTACTTGATAAAACGCAATGGCTGCGTTCAGGTGACGCAACAGTTTTCTGTTACCATAAACGTGATTCTATTACGGTGATATTAAACAGTTTACAATCGGCTGAACGATATACCGTTTCCCGCGTTTCCCAGCGTTGCCTGTATTCACCATAACATATTGCCGATGCCAATATTTTGCAACAGTTGATACTCACAGTTACAAAACATTTTTCGTTCAGTGAACTCAACCAGCTACCAAAGGCAACTTTTGTGTCGTCTGAACGCAGCCAATGATACCAGTTGTTATTCGTCCAGTCATTTTTTTAATGTTGACAGTTCGTAGAGTATCAACCGCTATCGTTGTCTGTGTCGTTGTTTCTCCGTTAACGTCAGTTTGTGTTCAGTTTTCGTCGAATTTTTTTAGTGCTTTGCATCCCCTAAAGTTCTTTTTAGAACTATATAGTCGACGTAAATTTACCAAAATGCCACGTGCATTGTCTCAACAGGCGAAAACAATCAGTTCGCTGATTATATATTTTGAACAAGTACCCTTGATTTCTGTCAGAGAAGTAAATTATATTTTTATTTCTGCATACACGATTACAACGATTATACGTCATAATAAGTAAATAATACATAGATATAGAAGTTAGGTTAGGTTTGAAGGGGTTTGTCAGTATATCCGGCAATAGTGTAAAATCTGACGTCACGATTTATTGCTGACGTGCATTGGAACTTATCGTGCCTCGACTATATTTAACATTGACGCCTTGATAATGATAGCTTTGCTGTCGAAACGCATCGGTTTTTTAGTAAAAAGCTTTTTGGTGTTTTGTGGGTTGAAGTGTTTAGTGTCGTTATTAACGCGTTTAATTGAATCTCACTTAAAATGATGGCTGTAATTATATCAATAGCAAAAAAACTTATTTAACGAAACGAAGATAAAATAAAGTACAAAAAAATACAAAATCTAAACTCGACGATTCGTCGGTAACATAAGTGGCTTCTTCAGGAGCAAAACGTGGGCAGAAGCGCATGGTACTTTGAAGTATAAACTACGCTAGAGGCAAAACCTTCTGACAAATGGAAATAAACAACAAAAATATAATGAAAATACGCTACACACAAAATGTCAAATTGACAGATGACTGATGATAGGAATGATAATTGACTGTAATCGAAAACAAGCCGACAGCAACGCCTAAATAAATAACCTAGGAGCATTAAAATTACTAAATTTATTTGACTAAATTTATTGTGGTACAAATGTGACTTCACGAATGCCGTAAGTCTAAATAAACTCTGGATGCTATCACTTTGATTGCGACAACTGACGTTAACCTTATAGTTTGACACTTCGTTATGTGCGCGCCATTGCATTTTTGAAATACTACCGGAACTACAATAATCTAATATTACGCTACAGTACCGATTTAATTCGTACGTTAATTTATTGATGACGTAGAGCTCATCTTTCATGATTCCGACAGTAGACACATCAAATAAAAAAGATTCAATTATCTGTCGTATCAACCAAGATATTGGACTATTACGTGAGCATCCTGTATATAACTTTGCAGTGCAGCAGATCAGTGAGCTTATGAAACGGAAATAACGGGTTTCCAAATACTGGAGAGTGTGTAAGCATCTCGATCGAGATTCTGGGTAGTCTTAATTCTGTTTATTTAGTTTACTTATATGTTTTATATGTTTTTTTTATTTTTTTAAGATTGTCATTGTACTTCATTAGTCCATCCATCATGCAACAATTCCCAATAACTTTCTTAATAAAGCATCAGTTTGATCACATTTTGAAGACATGCGGAGACAAAGGCGATAGAGATGCTAATTCACAGATTTACAATTTACCTATTGTAGTAAAATAAATATTGATCATATCTTATCAAATTCCAAACAATGCAGATCTACTGATAAATTATACACATCAATTACTTTAAAGTGATGATCTTTTACAAGTTTTTCTTGAGTTTATTAAAAGTATACATGAATTTTTCTTTTGCTGATTGATTTGATAGTTGTTTACAATTTTATAGGGCACAATTTGATTACTAATATTATAGAGAATACGTACCAATTCTTAATTCTAACTTTTTTGGACGGACACTTACTTCAGTTTCATCCTATTACAAGGGTGTACAATTTATAGCCCAGAACGAATAATAGAAAAAAAGACGATAATAAAATAAATAATAATAAATCATAGTTAACAGCTTATTATAACAACGCGTTATGAATTAATTAGTAATCTAGTTATATTAATTTCCAAATTCGACAAATATACATCGAAGTATGTTAGAGAAACTAATACAAAAATTACTAAACAAAACAACACAACAAATTCAATATGAACGTAAATTGAAACCACATACGTAGATACCAATAAAATATGAAAAATGTGAACGTGACCAGATAGTGACGATGTATGTTTAAACATTGATAACTGTTGCACATCACTGGAAATTATTAAGTACATAGTTAGTAACACTGTAAAAATTCCCAAAAGCATCACTTCGGTAAAAAATAAATAAATATGTATAAAATATTTACGTGAAGGCATAAAAAGTGTTACTTCTTCTACTCGAGATAAAGATGCAATAGAAAATTTGCTAGAAAACAGTGTATGTATCAGCAACGCAACAATTCAATACCCCTAAAAGTTTCAAATTCTCAAACAAAACAATTTGTGCTTGAGTATACGCTTTTTCAAGCCCAGGAAAATGGCAGTTGATGCTTTCTTCTTCTCGACTAACATCACATCCACAGGGGTTGTCTTACAATTAGTCGACACTGCAGTTTAATTAAATTTCTGTCTAACAGAAAAACATAACCTATAACTTATTATTATTTATTCTGTAATAGAAATGTTAAATTTAACCACCCGCTAAAATTTTAACTGCCTTTAAAACTGCAATGGCATCTGCATTAACGTGTTCATTTTAACGGACCGTAAAAGCTATCCACAATAAATTAAATGACCAGTATTTTAATTTTATAGGCAGTAAACTTTACCAATACTCATTTAAAAAGGTCAGTATCATAATATAGATACGCTCGATAAATATTGCAATCAGCCAGGTATTATTAGTATAGTGTGTGGGTAAAAATAGCAATGGGTCAGTAAAAGAAATATTTAGTTAATATACTGAATAATTGGTTAGTAAATTTCAAAAGAATTGAAGTCACTTTTTTTAATTGAAATGAAATTTGAAAAAAAGGATGTCGACCGAAATTGTGAAATTTATCAGTAAGTACCTGTCTTTAAAGGGGTTAAGAGGTAAGCAGATTTACGCAGATATGCTTAATACCTTTTGCGATCAATGTACTTCCCTAATAATACAGAACATACCGAAAACGTTTTTTTGTTGGTATCAATTACGTCCGCTATGTAAGATATAATAATTACGTTCGCCCACGTCCGTTTGTCGGCATTATAAAAATATTTCAAAATTATATCATTCTAAACAATGCGTATGAAGAACTTAATATATTTGAAAATGTTTTAAAGTACTTAAAAACACTTAATAATAATTTATATATATGTTACCATACTACTCAGAACAACAATATCTTGTAATCTTCTCTGCCAAAGGTACATCTCTCCTCATGGCAGTGAACCATTTTTTTAAGTAAAAAGAAATCGTCCGAATACAAGGCACAAGTAATCAAGCCATTGATTTCGATAACATAAACAAAGCTCCATACGTCACACGTTGTAGTTCACGTAAACGCCGCGTTTTGGGAGAGAGCTGTAATCGTGCTTCTTTCTTCCCCGATTTCTAGGTGAAAAAATATATTTTTTCGTCTGGGAATAAAAGAAATGACTTTTTTTCTCATATCTTTAAATTTAAAGAATAATTACAAAGTACCTACAGGTTCTCTATTGATTTCCTTTTATTTATACACCAAGTCTTTTGGCGAACAAGAAACTACCACCGCCTCCAAAAATGATTATTATATTAAGCCTACTGAAGGTCAGTGTGGAAATACGGAAATAAGAAAATATCAAACCTAAAATACAGGCTTGAAGTGATTGTACCCAAACACTTTTTTTAAGGAAACTTCACTGAAGAAACTGGCAGTCTAAAACCTAATATTGGGGTACGAAACTGATCGACTTGACAGTAGAATGGCTACATTAAGGGCGTTTTCGGAAACTCAACCTGAGCCGACCAGGGTTAGTTACCTTTTACATTTAAGCGTTCGCAAACTTAATCTAATCAAATTACTCTTGCTCGTAAATAAACTTTTTTTTCTACAGGTTTTTGTGGGTTGACAACCTGGTTACCGTCGGTTGCAACATCTGTCATTAATGGATGTAAGAAAATTCCCCGACAAACAATTCAACGAATGGAAAATTCCCCGACTGATCTTAATTTCTAATTACACGGTTTTTATATTATAAAAATACCATAATTAAGCAAACACTATATTCTAGTAAAAATCTTAGAATTATGATCTAATGCTGATCTTAAAATGATGTCACCCTTGCAGGTGCAATACCCCAGCAAAGACCAGAAGTACGGCAGACAGCCGGGCCACTGACGCAGCACTGACGTTGTTGACGGGAGAATGACGATGTTCGCATATCTTTATTGGCCCAATGGAAATTTAGATTCCATGCAAATGCCATCTCTTATATTTAAGGTGATTGCCCGATACTAGGACAAAGCCTGTAATACACCCATACTTTTTACAATGTTTTTGTTTTTTGGCCCAGCAATGGACCAATGTAAAGATGTTTCCAAGGAACATCCGCACGCGGAAATCGAGCGTGAATGCGAAAGAAAACAATCTCCGACTATTACTTAGAAACAGACAAATAAATGACATATTTTTAAATCGAAGAAAAAAGGGTAGATAAATAATAAAAGAAAGCTTTTAGAAATTGCAGCCATTATTTTTTTTAATAGATTTTGGTGTAGTCAGTTTCTGCGCGCGGACGTTTCTTGAAAACCGTAGCTGAACTTTTTGTACTTATTTTGACATTTTGAGGTTACGTTTACATCGTAAGTTGGTTAATATAGAAAACGCAAGCTGTATGAGTTTGTGTCATAGATATAGAGGTTATTTTATTTTATAATGGAATTTCACAAGTGGTAGAATGATGTTTTTTGTTATGCAAATATTATATTTTATGTAGTTGATAAATGTTTTATTCACCTGTGTACGTTCTGGTGCATTAATATAAACACTTTAAATACATTCCTTTGTTTTATTTTTATTGAGGTATTGCAGTAATTTTGACAATAAAAGACCATCCGTTATCTCCTTTGGGTTAGATCTCAAGAAATCAATATGTGTATGTTGGGAATATGAATAATTAATAATGCCTAAAACGAGTCAAATTGTATCAAATATAGGTACTTATCTAAATAAAGAACGGTCTTTTATTGTTAAAGTTACCGTTAATTAAAAAGTAGGTATATTCTTTTAAATAGTCGAGAAGCAGTTGAAGGATTTTGTTGGCCAACATTGGCCCATATACCTTTGGAAAGTGTCTAATTAATGAAGGCCCACCGTTGGGAAAATGTAGTTGGCTCGACTGTCGGCCGTAGTGACCTATATGTTTGATGACCCAATGAAGTTTACCGCTTAAGGCCCTTTGGTACCTTAAGTGGGAGGTAGGCATTGGGCCAGTAATTTTCCGACTGAAATTTTTTTGTTGGGACGTGACATATTTTATTTAAAGAGATTGGTATTCTTTTGAATCTTTAAGATTACTTGCGTAGTATAGCCCACAACCTTATTTATTAAAGACAATAAAAAGTAGTAACCCTTGTGCATAAGAAAAAACTCTTTTCGATTATTGTTGTTATTATTTTCTATTACATAAAGAACAAAAACCTTCTATTAAAAAAAAATCTAAACACGCCACTGTAATGCTGCTCGTTCTAAACCGAGATAAAGTGAGAAGGGAAATTTGTTATTGTCGGGGAATTTTCCATTCGGTGAATTGTTCGTCGGGAAATTTAACCTTTGGAGAATTTTCCTGTCGGAGAATTGTTTGTCGGTGAATTGTAGTCGGGAAATTTTCCGTCGGTCAATTTGTCATAATTACATCTATAAATGCATACTACTCTATTACATAGCTGTCATTGGTTGTCATTCTAATAAAAAAAACATTCGTAAACTATTATATTACCCTACATTTTGCTTTAAAACGGGTTGAACTAGTCACGTGATTTATTAAACAAGATTGACAACCCGATTTCCAAAAAGCCTTTAAGAAAACTGTAGCATGAAACAAAATTTTTATAGAAATCTGTTATCCGTTCGTCGATTTTTTTGTGGGAAGTAAAACCCGAGGTTTGCCTAATTTGTACTATCTACTTTAACGCTTGTTTTTGTGTCACTAATTTCTTCGAATAAAGCACATCATATAAAAAAACGTTTACTTATTTGTTTCAACTAAATATAATTAATGATAAATTCATAATATACATATATACATAAGTTTCTATCGAACGTTTATAAAATGTTTTTACAGGACATCTATAATACGTTTTTGTAGAACGTCTATGAAACGTTCGTACAGAACATACAAAAAACATCTTTTTTGCGGACACAAAACGTTTTTCAGACCTATTAAGTACGTCTTAGGCCCCGCAAGAACGTTTTGTAAACATACATTTGGTTTCGATAAAATGTTTTGCGAACATTTTATGTACGTTTTCGTGTTATTATAGGTTTCGTATGCGACCGTGAAAAATTGGATTGCAAGCTTCAAGAGGCGTCAATTTTCCATTGAAGATGAACACCAATCGCGAAGGCCAGTTTCTGTGCCTGTTCCCGAAAATATTGATGGAGTTCATGGTATGATTTTGTGAAACCGTCGAATTGGGCTAAAATTAATAGGTATCTGAAGCACTGAATATTTCATATGAACGCGTCCATTTGGACATGAGAAAAATTTCTGCAAAATGGATCCCCAAAAAACTGAATATTGACCAGAAGCGTGCAAGGGTGAAAGCATCACGTTCGATCTGTACTCGGTTTGAAAATGATGCAGACTTCTTAAGCCGTATTGTTACTATGAAGGGTACATTTCTACGACACAGAAACAAAGCAACGATCGATAGAATGGAGACACTCTGGTTCTCCAAAGCCTAAGAAGTTTCGTATTCAAAAATCTGCTGGAAAAATTCTTGCTTCAGTTTTTGCGATTGCCGTGAAGTAATCATGATTAATTTTCTGGATAAGGGTGAAATAATAACTCGGGATTATTATTGTATGTTACTAACCACTCTACGATAAAAAATTATGAAAGAAGACGCGGAAAGTTGCGCAATATAATTCAGAACATTCCTGAAAAGCACCATTTAAGAATTGAATTGGAAGTTGATAAATGCAAACGGAAACCATACTGTTTAACAAATAAAAAAAGTGTAATATTCAGTTAGGTATTGTTGCAATCAAAATGAACGCTTTGTATATAAAAGCAGAAAATCATCTCTTACTGTTGTCCATTACTCTCTTATTGGGGTAACAAGTTGTCGTTAATGCATAAATAAATACATCATTATGTAGATAATGAGTAGGTGTGGTCCTAGAATGCATCCCGGAGGAGTTCTTAATCGATTTTCAGTAAATTGCGAAATAGTACCTATACAATGTGTCTTTATTTCGATCAGTTATAGCTAATAATAATAATTACAAACGGTTCTACTAGTGTTACTGTTTAATTGTATAGATCCAGATAAATTTAATATGAATAGCTGCTGTCGGAGACTATGTAACGTATGTATAGTTTCTACGCAATAATACCACACAAAATCTAATTTTAGAAGTTTCATGTGTTCGCCCATCTGAAATAAAGTAAATAAAAAGCTTCTATTCAATTCAATTAAATATCAGGTCATTAAAAACTCCAGTATGTATACTTATTAAAAGTCTGAGAATGAGGTCAAATAACTAAATATACATAATATCTACATTATATACATATATCTTTTATAAACTTAATGCTGAATATAGTAAATATTTTTCCTCGTTTAAAAATTATTGTGTACTACTTTCGATGAGCATTTAATATTACGCCCATTCGTATGAAATCTAAATTTAGATTTGCTTCCTGATGAATGTTAAGCGACCACTCAGGGCCACGTTATATAAGATGACCTTAAACTTGCCAAATATGCGACCAATAACCTGCACCTTTTTTCGCTTATACATCAATTTCAGCACGAGTGCTTTTCTTTAGCCGTATTACCTTCTTCTTTTATATGTATGTGTTTTGCATTACGATTATGATTTTTTTACGTGTTACTATACTTGTTGAATGTTGAATATCTGAATAATTGTTTGAAATTAAATTTTCCACATTAATTTTTATCTACGTTCTATCGCATTCTCAACAAAAGTTACAAATATTTTCTCAAATTACCATTTAACTGCTAATTTTTTTATCATTATTATGTTAAAAATAAGAAGTAAATGTGATGATGTCATACCTTATTTCAATAAGAGAGAGACAGCATTCTGAACAGACCCATATGACGTGCAACGTTCTGTTAATGTTGTCCATTATCAAATATTCTGACATTGTTTATACCACAGCTGTATTTAAAGTTTTACTATAATTATTACATTAATTTATCTAGTTTCCGGTATAGATTAGTTCTCTTTTACTTTACTTACCAGAGAATGTCACATAAAATTTATTTTGCAAATTACATATTGTACTTTGGGCTGAGGGTCTGTTCAGAATGTTATCTCTCTGTTTTTTTTTTAAATAAGGTATAATAAGAAATATTCAGAATTGTCCAAAAATGTCAAAATGTATAGAAAAGTGTTCAAGTTAAAATAACTTCTCCTAACCGCAAGTGTCAGACCGCTGAAAATATTTTAGATGTAGGTATACTGCACAATGATCCATATTTCATTTTTAAGTTTTCGATTTTTACATATTGGCAGTATCCCACAAACTTTTAATAAACGATAATTGTGAAACATTTTATATACTACGCGTATAATTTTCACCATTTGCACAAAAATATATGACCTAATAATAAAATAATGAGTTAATAAATATAAACATTGTAACTTAAATCTTTTTTAAATTTCTTCTTAATTGCAAATATAAATTGTAAGCCATTTGCTTTTGTCTACTACTAATACGTTTCCCTTGAGGATTGTTTGATGAACCAGCACGAATTAATTAACATTTCGACTAACTACCTCGTAGTCACCCATGCTTGTACCAAACTATGCAACTAGCATTAGTAAAACATTACCTCAACATATTTAAAATAACTGATGATTTAGCTGTAATAACAACTGTTTTTAGTCAAATTTATACATAACACAACAAAATACAAAGAGAAACTATCAATGAAAATACCAAACAATACACAATACTAAACAACAATAAGAAAATTTGACAAGTGACAGCGAATCAAATTCAAAAATAGGTAACAGTGATTTTTCATTTTTTTTTATTATACTCTAGCTATCTAAAATATGTTAGATACTGCGGTGTTGCCGCTTGTACTTAACACTGACAGCAGCTTCGATATTCTAGATGAATTATTTATATATTTCCTATAACTATTTCAATTTGGTTTTGAGGTATTAATTAATTTCCATCTTTTTTGACATTCTGATAAAATTTCTTAGCTTCTTACTCCTAAACAATTAAAAGTTGAACTTTGCGCTACAGATTGAAAAAAAGTGAGAGACTCCGTTTTTGTTTCGACTTATTATATGAGCATTTATTTATAAAATTTCGTTAAAAATGCCATCTTCATTTATTTTTATTACAAGTAGGTCATAATAACTATTATGACAGAAATGTCATATCTGTCATACCTCAATTTTGTAGTTTGCTACCGTGTATGAATTGAAGACAGTATATATAATATAGGATAACTTTTAGTTTAACTCAATTTGGCTGTGTAATTAAAACTTGTTCAACTGCAATGTAACAAATTTATATGAAACTATAGCAACTACCGTCAAATTGGGTTAAAACGAATATCTATCTGATGCACTGAGTATTTCATATGAACGCCTCCATCAGATAGTTCACATCGATTTCGACATGAGAAAAATTTCCGGTCCAAAATGGATCCTTAAATGTCTGAATGTTGACCAGAGAATGATGCAGACTTCTCAAGCAGTATTGCTACTATGAACCATGGTGTGGCAACTAGCTAAATAGGCTTTGAACGAGAACAACAACGCCATCTCCCAGTCATACCGGTACTAAACGAATGTTATCTCTCTCACTCAGTGCGTAAATTTACTTTTTTTGATGATTTTTTCGCTGTCACCATGGTCACTATCCTGTCACTATTATTTTCTCTATTGTCTTCTGTCATTTTTGTATTGCATATTATTTTAACATTATACACAAAAAATGTGTTTTTAGGTAAAAGCGAAAAAAGAAAGAAGTGTTCTGATATCCTGGTTATACAGATATCGCTTCGCCTATGTAAGTATGTATGTAGGTAATTTGAAAATATTACTTTAGGTATATTTTAATGAATAAAGTGTACCTATATATGAATAATAGACGGCGATTTCCAGTGAAGAAAGAAAAGATATTGAAGGTATGATTGTAACGAATTAATAACCAGACATGTTTAATTGTGATAATCAAAAACTAATATTCCATACTTTTTCTCCGCGTTTTAAAAAGGAATGTTTAAATGGTTTCCAATTGGTTTTAAGGTCTATACCATCTGCTAATTTGCTTGGTATTCTTATAGTTTAATCAGTTATATGAATTGCTCTAAGCAGTTTAAATATTGTATTTATTATAATGACCTAACATGAAATAAGACTTATTTTTGTTTTAACTAAAGTAATAATAGGTAGCATTCAGAACTTCTATGCTTATATATTAGCATTATCCATACTAAACTGCCATTTCATCAAATCATTACGTATGTCAAACATTCTAATGTGCATATATACTACTTATTGGTCTCAAATGGCAATGTCAGTTAAATTTCAATTTTTGTCTGACGCAATCATTTGATAAAATACAGAAACAAAATTTTAAATAACCCGCGCGCGAAATTGTGCCTTAAGTAGTACCGGTATGACTGCAAGAGGCGCTGCAATAGTCGTTCATCCCCACTGCCGTACTTGCCATTCTATCTAAGTTATTCTGTGCTATGAACGAAAATTAGGTAGATTTCTACGACCCAGAAACAAAGCAACAATCGATATGGAATAGATGAGATACTCTGATACTCCATGACCTTAGTTCTTGCTTCAGTTTTTTGAGATTGCCATGGAATAATCATGCATGATTGATTTTCTGGATAAGGGTGGAACAAATTACTTGAAATTATTATTTGACGTTACTGAACACTTTACGAGAAAAATTGGGGAGAGAATAAGACGCGGATATTTCTTTTTGAAAAGTTTAGAGGCGTTGCAGATTCGTTGTAATAAATGTATCCAATTATAAGAGAAGATTATGTTGAATAATAGAATATTTTGACTATCAAATTTTGTTTAATTCTATAGAAGGCTAAGAATTTTAAATACCTCTTTGTAGATTAACATCTTACATCAAACCTATATCAACTTGAGGGGAAAAATAAGATTATCGATGACTTTTGCTCCGAGTATCGAAGTATTTTCTTTGTTTTTAATTATTTTATTATGGTTACACGTTTGTCATAGGAATATCTTTGTTAGGTTACCATTAGCGTCCAACACATATTTCTTTTCATTTACCACTAATTTATGGGCAAAATAAAATGTCTTCTTCAGAGTAACACTAGGCCTTTTTGTGACTAATTTCTTAGGCCGTCGTCTCAAAGGTCAGTAATAAAAAAAAAACAAGTACTTTGAGGTGACAGCACAAAAAAAAACGTTCTCTCTTTTGGATTTTGTAGGCAGCTGCACACTGCGGTTACAACATCTTCTGGAATCGAAATATATTATATTCGCCTTTCGGGTTAATTCGTACTAAACTGCAAAATAGATGAAGAACAGAAAAAATTATACTAAAGTAAGTATTCTTAGAGCGATATAGAGCAATAATTACTACAATTTTACTTAAATTAAAAACCATCCATGAAATATTTTTGTGTCGTTTGCAGGCGATCGTCGCGAAAATGCGCCACTGAAGTTGTTAAGTTAATATAATTAAGCAGATGACAGACAGCTGTCATCTAACATATGTCAAAGAACTTCGGTGAAAAACAAAATAAAGAAAACAAAAATAATCATACTCTCATTTGAGGTCAACTATCTTTAGAATCAACACAAACCCGCGTAATACTATTAGCTCCTGTACGATAACCCTGAACTAGATCATTAAAATTTATTTTAGATTTCGGATAAAATAAACTAACAAATATGTACATAAATTAATCCCATTTAATTAACATAATTTAAAAAAAATCGTTACATCTTTATTTTTAAACAGTCTTCAGAGGATCTTTGTCAACTTGAGAAACAAAAACTGCAACATTACCATCCAACATTATTTCAAGTCTGTCGCGAAAACCTCTTAGAAATCCTCTTTCTGAATCGCTATGATTACATAAAATTACATGAATTCCTTTCTGCGTAGCATCTAGGATATCGTGATGTAACATTTCTCCTGTTAAATATAGATCGGCAGCTACTCCAGCCAGAACGGAACTTCCAGATCCAGCACACAGAGCGACAGTTTTTATAGTGGAAGCTGAAACCAAAATATATTCAATTTTCTCGTAAAATATCGTACACTAGTTATAATTACATTGACTTGAATCTTTGGCAAGTGCTAAACGTAAGTGTGGTAGCAAAAGATGTTGTTTAATACATTTGACAGCTTCGTCGACGCTGATTGGATTAGAGAGTTGAAATTTTCTACCAGGACCACACATAGGATTAACTGGATTTTCTTTTATGGGAGTTTTTGTGTCTGGATCTTGTGGCAAAGATTCTGCTAACCAATCATTTACACCACCTAAGGCACTGTCCCATGATGTATGTGGGGAAAAGATGGCGATTTTGTTTTTGATAGCATTAACAACAATCCTTTCTTTCCACGTTCTAAAAAGTAACATAGCATATATTTTAGTAGTTTAGTGAATAAATTGGAAGATTGGAAGATTTGGGCCTTTAGAAATTAAACAAAGTTAAAGTAGATGGCGCGACAATAAAAGTAGCTGTGCCATTGTAATTACTCCTAATACATACTTACTTCCCTGACACAGTCTTCATTCCTTGAAATATATTAGGATGATAAGAAATAATTAATCCGGCATTTAATTTTTTCGCTTCCTCCAACACATCCTCCGTTAAATCGTTAGTTAATAAGATATTCTGAATCAACACACTTTCTAACGGGTCCACTAATAAGCCGACGTTATCCCAACTTTCAGCTAACGATAAGGGAGCAAATTCCTCCAATTTAGTCAATATTTCGGGTAAATATTTTCCTGACGCTTTTTCTACCATTCTTAATTTGGGTCCTGTCGACTTAGCTGATGAAAAATATAATGATTGAATTAGTTGGGATCGTTTTCCTAAACCAATTGACCTTTGTATTAGTTTCCTTAAATACATTTACTCTGAAAATGATTAACTGGGTTTTATACCAAAATTTGCAGTTTCAATTTTAACATTGTTCATAGAGGAAAAAAATTAACGTAACCTCGATTATGGGATAACTAGAACTGAATCCGCAACATTCATACTTTAATTTTCCCGGTGACTGGTGGGGAGTGGCGGAAAATTCTCTCCATATACAACAATGGTAAAAAATAACAGATAAAAGGAAATTAGAATAGTAACTGTCATATTATTACGGTGTTACTGAGATATTTCTGAATTAGAATAACTTGGCAACAGCGTAACAGTTGCTCTTGTAATGTTCTATTATCAATTTTGTGATTTTATAAAAATTCTTAAAATTTTTTGAAAAGAATTTCCCACCATCCCCCATCGACCGCGCAATGTCAATCGGGAATTTCCGTTAGACTTAGCACGAAAGTTACATTGTAAAGTAGTATTTTTATCGCCGTCTTAACACGTATATTACTAAAAAAATATATTCCTTTTGCATCCCCATTAAAGTATAGAAGTATACTGAAAATCGCTCTCGCAATACCCAATAAAACTTCGTACTAAAAGCGACTATTCAATATTTTTTTTCCCCCTTTCAGTATGTACACAAAAGTAAAATTTGCCCGTATTCGGTATTTTATTTTAACAAAATAACTGACCGTTTCGAAATCGTTTAAACAATTTTAAAAATTACAATACACAGATATTATGTTTCAAGTTTACCGATAGTTAGACCACCATTTAAACTCGACAATATTATCTTAGAAACTTACAGTCTGTTTCAAGCTGTATCAATTAGAAAAATGTATACAGGGTTTCCACGGCCAAGTGGGACATAGGGAGAATACATATAAAATCGGTTTTCGGTGAATATTATCTCCCTAATACTACTTCATTCAAAATTAAGGACCGCATATTATAATTGGGTTAACAATGAACATCTCCACAATCATAGTACAAAGAAAGTCATTGTAATAAAGCCAAAAAATTATTATTTTTAAATCTATTGATCGTGAATTCCTGAGGTTAGTTTTAAAAATAGCAAAAAAAGTTATTTAAAAAGGTTGGTCACAATTCTATTTTATGCCCACATGCGAAATTTGAAATATAGATCTAATAAATCAATTGAAAAGTACAATTTTAAATGTGTTTTTGTTGATTAAAAAATGCCGTAACTAAAGGATAGTGTGAACTCACTACAATTTTCGCTTCCGTACTATCTCCTACTGTCGACCTGACAAAATGAGCAGCTTTAATTTGAACTGATTTATATGACATATAATCCGCATTTCTAAAACATTTCCAGCAATTCTCAGATTAGAATTAATAGAGTCATGAGTGTCATTTGGTGTGTCTGAAGGTATGTTCGCTCGAGTTGCACTACATACTCGGAGTAGCGAGTGCAGTAAAATTGCATTCGTTGGTGTCAGTGTAGTTACACAACAGGCGTTCTTTGGAAGTAGTGCACTTACACCAGTGTCGTTGGTGTATTACACTTTCACAGCAAGTCTGGAGTAGGAGTGTAGAGTAGTGTATAAGAAGCGGGTAACCAATAAAATAAAAGTTATATAGATATTATACAGTACGGTCGACCCTCCTAGGGTCAGTCATTGTCATCCGAACGGGTATGCAAAACACCACAGACGTGTTCACAGACAGGTTAAGTTTCTTGCTGTCGATTTGACAGTATCGCTCCTTTGTATGTATTTACTATTACCAACTATTACTATGTATTGTTGTTCTGAATTGTTCATTTCAGCTTGGAGATGGTTTCGAGATTTTATTGTCTTAAGTTTCCCTCTACCCTGATTTTCCATAGAACCTTGTTTTTTTTATATTTTAAACAATAAATCTAACTTTTTTTAAAGCAATTTATATTATTTGTGGAAGGACTTTTCTTGAGATTGAGAATATTTATCTCGTTTTAAAATTGTTTTTATTTCCATAAGAATTGCACTTTATATCATTGCATCATGTCATTACGTTTCTTATTGAACGCGTCTGCGGTTTATTGCATACGCTTTCGGATGACATCGACTGACCCTAGGACGGTCGACCGTACTGTATATAAAATGTCTAATGTAAAGGCAAAAATCCGCAGGGATATAGACGGACCCGTCCGTTGGTACATGCTCAGTGTAACTTGCACGATTATGCACTCCCCACACTAGTGACGTCATTTTACACTGCACCATTTAGACAGTGCAACTCGAGCGAACATACCTTGAGTGTCAAGAGCCGCTTTCGGATACAACTGTTGGAGTACTCCCGAGTTACTCCGGAGCACTCCAGTCAGGTTTGTGCGCGTTCGGGTATCACGAGTTTCATGCTTCGGTACTGCACCAATTTCATCGTCCCTTTCCCCTGAAGCACCTACCGATTTTTTGGTGCTTCACGCTTCAATGTTTTGTTTACGCAGGATCAACTGTCACTTCTGTCAAACAGCAAATCACGTTCGTGTGGTTTCTGCTTCGGAATCAATCGGAGTACCGCGCTCTCGGAGCACTCCAAGAGCTTGATACACTGCACCCGAAAGCGGCTAAGGTCTGTTAACACCTCCACTGCATAAAACATCCTTTTTTGAGAGAAGTTATTCATATAACATAGCGTGTTTATATAATAGTCTATTCTCTGATATAAAAAGTTGAGTCTGTCTAGCTTTAGGCGTGTTATAAGGGTTAAGTTGTTGGATTCACAGTAAGTAACAATTTCGTTGTGCTCCACTGCTGCTGTTACTTGCTGTTTTAGTCTTGATATTTTTTAATTTTTCTACTGTTTCATATTGTACCTTATTCGATTAAAATCAGTTGCTCTTGTCAACTCGTCAAAAATATTTTATATTTATTATTGGGTTGAGTTACAAGCAGAAATTTTCTGTAATCCACCCATGGGTTTCCCATAACGCATGATTATAAATGCGGTGCAATGTTTTTGTTTTTCTTACTTACTTTTCTTGTTATTTTTATTATTATCACTATTGTATTGTATTGCCGTTGTAAACATAATTCATTAGCAATGGCCATGTCAAAGGAAAGAGGTTTGCAACTCCAAAAATATCAGACCGTTGTTGAAAAGAGCACTACACTGAAACCTCCTTTATATCTGCGCTCACTTATGTCCACACTCACTTATATCCTCACTCCAGCACTCATTTATATCCGCTTGCCATCCGCCGCCCGATAGTGCACGTATTCACATGAGCCAATTAGCGCGCAGCACGGCCTTTCCTCTCCGTTAACGGGATAAGAGTGGGAACCCCTCTTGAGAGGATATAAGTGAATGTTTACGTTTCACGACCGCGGATATAAACAAGGTTCCAGTGTAATTACAAAACTAACGTGCAAACAACCGCTGGTACTATGACAGGCCACGTCGACGTATCAAATAGACACACATCTTGTTCTGTAACAACTTTAGATTTGCACCATAGCACAAATACATTGTAATACAATGTACTTCTACTATGGTTTTGCACCAGATATTAAAGATGCACAAATTTTAGTTCCATCATATGGGGCGGTATTACATACGCGAGTCGTACGCGTATGAGTGGAGCAGAAAATGATAGGTCGCCGTTATTTAGATGAAGTAATCCTATAAAAACAGAATACCTTGCATGTGTGGTTTTGCACCTTACTTGTATGTTCATCAGATTTATTTTTATTTGAAAGAATTTCAATCCTAACAAAAATATATACTTCCTCTTATTTCATATGCACCAATTATGCAAGACAATCTTTTATACCTTGTTTTAAAGAAAGAGACAGACAAAATTTTGAACAAACCCTCAGCCCAAATTACAACAATAATTGACGAAATAAATTTTACGCGGCAAACTTGAATATTTTTTTTATTTATTGAAAAAATTAAAAAGAAAATGAAATAGTACCTGTCATTATAGATAACATTGTGTACAATACCTACATATAATAGATAATAAGTAATACAGTTGGAAATAGCATTGATTTTACAGCTAACAGAAATCATTGTTGGTGTTTCTTCAACCTTATCCATTATTTACAATTACGACACCATTCTCTGGTAAGCATTCTGGTAACTAAGATAAAAAAGAACTATCTACATCGGAAAGTAAAATAAACTAATGCAATAAATACAAATGTAATATAAGAATGTCTAAATATTTAACAATGGATAATAATAATAGAATATTGCATAATGTGATTTTGCCCTGCTTCCAGTCAATGAGAAACAACTGTCATTTGGGTCTCTTCAGAATTTTATCTCCTTCTTTTTGAAATAAGGATTCGGTGATTTGCATAGCAAAAGAATTAACGGAATTAACTCGAAATGCGATACTTGCTTATAGTGCAACACTATTAAAACCAACATAGAAATAAAAACGACAAATAAACATCAGTTTTACATTTTCAACATTCAAATTTTTTACTTTTATTTAATTAAAAGAAATTGTTAAAATTGAAGGTGTACAGAAAAGACTTCTATCTGCTATTATAAGACCTGTAAGTAATAATTGTCTTTTTTTGATTTTAGTTTAATACAATAATTGATTAAATTTAATTTGTATTCACTCATTGATTTGCGTTTCTCTTCTATAATATAATTACTAAATAATATATTATGCTATGAGCATTTATTGATAGCTATTAAATGCGATTTACATTCACTATTTTTTCTACGATCCCATAATATCATACGTATTTCTTTAATTTTTACTATATTTAAATAGATACAGAGAACTGTCAAGTTTAATTAATTTTTATATCTGTCAGATATGTAGTCACGGCCATATTGAATATTGGAACGTCGCATTCCTATTGGATATAAACTTGTATCGTAATGAAAAATCTGTATTCCTATTGGATATAAGTAACCTTGTATCATAATGAAAATCTGTATCGTAATGGACATCATTAAAGTATAGATTCAGCATATCTAATAATACAATTTAAAGTATGGGAGTAGAAAAAATCATTTAGAATAAGTATGTACTTACCATAACATATAAAAAAATATATATAAATATGTAATCTAAAATTTATTAAAAAAGTAACTGTAGAGTTTTGTAATCTTGACTTATTTAACTAGACCCACAAGTACCTACGCTCATTTCTTAAGTAATAAAAATTGAGGTTGCATTACAGCAAACATACCAGAAAAATTGTAACAGTGATAACAGGAAAAAGCAATTAGACCAAACCTTGAAATACATTTTTAATAAATTAATATCGTCTTTTTAGTTTAAACAAATTTAAGTCCTATTTATTTGTACTTCAAGTTATTCTATGCAAATATTGGAAGAAAGAAATTTGATTATAATTAGTAATAATAAAAACAGTACTGAAGATAGTATTAAAAAAATTAAACGATTTTTCTACTCTTTGTAGAATTAAGAATATAATCATAAAAACTAATCATGTACAAAAAAATAATTAGCACGAAAACATAAAATATACCAATATGATTTATTTAAAACCCTATTCTACAAAATTCCACAATTTTATTTCACCATCATCACTACAAGATGCCAATAACCCTGGAATTTTAGGATTCCATGTCACACAATTCACATCTTGCCCATGCGATCTTTCTGCGGAATTCACAAGAGTGTATGTCGGTGCATTCGGATCACGACTTTCTTCTTCCTTGAATATACGAACGATATCATCCCCACATGCCGTAGCGATAAGCCCAGTTAATTTGCACCAGTTTACATCATAAACCGTTCTCGTATGATATCCAGACAAAGTACAAACACATTTCCACGTAGATTCATTATCCGTCATTGGTATGCCTTCAGAATTATCTGGCTTATATTGCTTCCATATTTTAACTGTTTTATCATCACTACCGCTAACTAAATGTGATCCAGTTTTGTCGAAGGAGATACTCCAAACTGTCGAATCATGTGATTCTAATGTAGTTACGCAAATCCAATCGTTATCTGACTTATCTTCTCTAAATAATTTTATTGTGTTGTCATACGATGCTGAAGCTAATAAATCTTCACAAGGATGCCATACAACCTGAATATATTCCAAATTTAACTCTTACATACATTAAAGATATGCTATTGTACTTACTTTTTTAACGTCTTGCGTATGTGCGTTTAAAACTGCTGCGCATTCATATTCATCATCGTCCGCTACTTCCCAAACCCACACCGATTTATCTCTACTACACGTAGCCAAAAATTGACCAGATCTCGACCACGATACACTTTTAACTTCATTCTCATGACCTTCGAGTGTAGTGTTGCATTCGAATTCACCAGATCTTTTATCCCAAATAGAAGTTGTCGCATCAAAACTGGCAGAAGCTAAATAATTTCCACATGGTGACCATGCAATTTCACGTATTGTCCGTTTATGTCCATCTGTAAGGATAGCTTTACACACCCATTTTGATCCTTCTTTAGCCCAAATTCGAATCGTTTTATCTTCCCCGCAAGACGCCAAGTGTTCACCTTTCGGATGCCAAGCTACATTCCAAACACGACCAACATGTTTTGTTAAACTTTGTATGTGTTCTAGTTTTCCCATTTTTTGAGGTTATGTTCGAATCGCGATTTGTTACGCTTATTTTACTGCACGCGATGTTATTTAAATACGAATCAATAGGTTAGAAAATTATCTAAGATGCACGTAAAAGTAATCATTTCTACGAATCTAACTTGATTTTCTACACAGACAAATTGCATGTAAATCACCTACCTTATTTGCACGTAACTGAATTGATAATTCTTGCCAGTCTCACTTTGTTTATGTTCTTGAAATTCTAACTGTAGTTATCAGGACCGGTTTGAGCTGTCTGTCAAGTATTTTAGATTACTTACAATTATTTCATAAATGTATTTTTAGGTATGTTAAAAAAATTAAATAACATGGACCAAAAATACTGAAATCACGACTAGAATCAGATGGTCAAGTATTTTAAGGCTTTATTATATACACCACCTCGCCGTAAGTGGTGTATTGTTAACTACATCGCAACAGCGAATTGTGACTCAAGAGATGTACCGGAACCTCGAAAGAATACCACACAAATTCTCATCCAAATGAATGAACTGGAATACTCACTGACCTAATAATTAATTTAACTAATGCATATAATTTTGTGTACTTTTTATGCAAAAATGTTCAAAATTTTGTTAATCATTCATAATAAATATAGTTAGGTATAACGCGTTTTAATTTCAGCCAAATTTTAGCATGAGGCTTCTGTCTGCTTTGTTAACGTTTTTGCTTTAATATCATGTCGACGTATGTGTTTAACACTGTATGTAATTCCACAAATGTTGAAATAAATTAATTAATTAATGTAAAACATGGTTTACAATAGCTCTGTTGGTATATAGAACCAGTTGGATATAGTGAAAAATCGTCAGAAATTCAAATGTTCAGTTAAAAAGCAGCAGTTGTGTATAGTATACCCAACAAACTTGTGCATATTATACAGGGAAAGCGCGATTGTTTGAACGCAATTGGCATACATGACTTAAATAACTATCTTCATAGTTGTTGCGAATGTCACTACTAGATATTTGGTGGCAGGTTAGGGATATTCATGAACCAGAGCTGCCAAATGCGTTCAAACTATCTTGCTCTCCCGATATTTGTGCGCTTTATTTGGACAGTTGAAAATTATCAGCATGTTTTGTTCAAAATATCGTTTTCTTTAAGAATATCGAAAAATATACAGGAAAATATTTTTTTCATAAATTTATTGGAAATTACAAATTTAATTGATTTTCTGTTTTCACTATCTCAATCAAAATAATAAATGTCCAACCAACTTCAATAATGATGAAGTTGCCCCGATATGAGTGGATGCTGTTAGGGATAAGTTGAGTAGAGTACAAAGGCAAGCGCTGTTGCGTTTGGCGTCGGCATATCGAACAACATCGGGGGCTGCGCTGAACGTAAAAACGGGAATGCTGCCCATAAGACTTAATGGTCAAGGAAAGGACATACATCTACAAACACAAGGACACGGAGGGATTCCAGAGAGAAAGCCCTTGATACTTGGCAAGATAGATGGAGTGACGGTTCTGAAACTGCAAGATGGACCAAGAGGCTAATAAAAAACATAAGACCTTGGCTAAACTGCAGCCACCGTGAGGTAGACTACCACCTGTCCCAGGCATTAACGGGACATGGATGTTTTAGAGCATACGCAAAAGCGATTCGGTAAAGACACTGAAGACGACTGCATCTACTGTGGAGCTCAGAACACCGTGAAGCACACCATTTTCGTATATGGCAAACGGCAAGAACTCAGAGACGAAGTGAGGGAAACGGCAGGACTCCTAACACGGACCTATAGTGCACAAGATGATTGAATCTGCCGAGGTCTGAAGCAAAATTCATGCAATGGTGCGTGGCACCTGACGGTGGATGTAAAGGGATGCTGGACGTAAAAGAAAGACAGCCCAGCAACGGAAGTATATTTGGAAAAGATGGTTCCAATGCATGGGGCGGCCCGAACCCTAATCACTTGTCCGGTCGATGATAGGGACGTCCGAAAAAAAGAAATAATGATGAAGTTAGCAATGGTAAACTTAACTTTGGATGTAGTTATTATTTAAAATTAGTTTGAAATATAGACAATGTTTCAATAGGAAGGTACACATCAAAATTTAAATGGACTGCCGTATAGGATTCCATTTAAGTGACTTTCATCGATCTGAAATTAGTTGAAATGAACATTAATTTTGGACGACCTTGTACATATAGACACCATTTTGAAAGCGTAAATTTGATGCGCTGTATTTCAGTTAACAACACGTCTAATATGAGAAATAACAAGAACGGCTAGCTTTTGGTAGAAGGTACCCTAGTTTTGATATCGAGTGGCATGCGTAACTTGAAACTCAAATAATACACCATGCTGTTGGCATTAAGAAAGCTGATAAGAACTAATTACAAGTTTTGAAAATTGTGAGATTTGGAGAACAAAAGTTCTAATAGACCAGCTCCGTGAATAACGGTAATAAAATCAATATACACTGATTTGTATAAAAATGTTTATTTATAAATGTATAAAAGTCAATAAAAATAATTTGACATCCTAGAAAACTATTTGTACTTTGGTAGCTTATACGTTGTACAGTATTTATTTGTAATGAACGTGAAAGAAATATTTATTTTCTAACATGATATAGTACATATAACAACTTCATCAAATTCAACACAACACCTTCAACATAGCTTAATTACACTGGTATTCGTTGATAGAGATAATTTACCTTTTAAAACACGTTCACGAAGTTTCTATAAAAAAATAATTGTTTTTCTATTTTTGTTACATCGAATACATCAACACTTTACTTACCTTATTAAACATATCTGATAAGATTTTATTAGCTCTTTTAATTTGTTGATATCTGTTTTCCTCAAGTTTTTTGTACTTCCGGTAATTTTTTGTAATTATTGGCTGTGATTTTTTTCATTTCTTTCGAACTAAACATGTGTGGCTCTGTTAAACAAAAACTTATTTTAATGTTTTTATGGTTCAATATTTGTAGAAAATGTTAGATCATTATTTTTTTAAAATCAACTTCAACACAAAGAAAAACTATTAATTACTTACTGGATAATTTATTATTGAAATTACGCTCGGAAAAGGCTCCGTTTGACATAGCAAGTAACTGTTTGTACTTTTGACAGCGTTCTTCTCTCATATAAGCCAACTCGATTAATGCCTTGCGTCTTTCTTCAGCATTCGCAACGAAATTAGGTCTGTTCGTTACCAAATGATCCTAAAATTTTAACAACAATAAGCCATATCTCGAGTTAAACCCATACAGCAACACGAACATACTTGCAATGTTAATGTTTTGGTTTCTTCATCATTTTTATGATGCTTCTTGTGCTTTGCGTGTTTAGATTTCTTTCTATTTTCACGATCTTTCTTGCTTTTTTTAACAAAATATGGTACTTTGACACGTACTTCCTCTAAAGGTGGCCTCCTATGACGACGACGATGTTCATATTCAGATTCACTTTTCTCGACATCTTCAAACGTCAAAGTGTACGCTACAGCTTTGCTGCAGTTTCCTCTTTTTCCAGTATGTTTATGCAACTTGCATCCGTATGTACAAGAGCAACAATTTCGTTCTCGTTCTAAATCCTCCAATTCCTGAACCGTTCTTTGGATATTTCGCACCGTTTCTGTTTTTATCATCGTGTAACAACAACAAACATGTCCTGGATATGTATAATAAGGTCTAGTTCCAGGTGCAGTTACTTGTCGATTTTGTACAAAACACGGATCGCATAAAGCTCGTTGTAACTGATCGGGTAAACCCCGCAGTCTAGAACGATACTTTGCTTCAGCTGTATTACAGCATAAACAAAGACGCGGTATATTTTCACTGGAATCGGAAGATTCGCTAGAATCAGTGTCTGTTTCAATGTTATCAGTATTGATACCTCGATCTTGTCGTGGAACTGGAGGCTCAGGTTTAGGTGTAGGAGGATCAGGTGGAGGCTCTGCTACAGGAGGGGGTGGCTTTTTTCTTTTAAAACACAATAGAGGAACTCTTTCTTTTTTCGGTTTTTCATCACCTTGCGTTTTCGATGACGTAGATTCTCCTGCTTCTTGCGATTTTTCATCGCCTTTCGTTCCCAATGACGTAGACTCCACAGTATCTCGCGTTTTGTCGTCGGTTTTAAAGTCTGTGGAAGTAGCTGTTTTGTCGCTGTACGTTGACGATTGTGATGTATTGTATATAGTGTCTACAGCGCTAGATGTATCCTGACCAGGTTTACGCGTAGGACCACTTTTATGTTTTTTCTTATCTACTTCTTGAAGTTTCTTCCTGTAATTCTTAATTTCCGTATCATGTATCATTTGATCTTTATACGTCTTGGCGCTAGGACTTTTTATACTTACAAGTCTGTCTCCATATGGTCTGTTATCATAGTCATTACTACTGTGGACTTTTTGTGCAAAATCTCCCTTTTCTAGATCTTTTTCTCGAGACTTATCTATAGGATAGGATTCAGCCTGAGTGACACAATGTTCCGTGTTACTACAGGATGAGATCTCAGTACTAGGTGATTCATCGTAATTAGATTTTACATTCAGTGATGTACCGGTACCTGAAGATAGTGCTGCACCATCAGTGTCCGTGTATTCTTGAGATCCTTCTGGTATAATTTTACCACCTATAACATTATTGTCATCGACCGTAGGTCGCATAAAAGTTTTTTGATCACTAATTGTTACAGTTTTCTTAGGACTCTTATGTAAATATGGTTGGAGGTCTTCAGTAGAAGTCTGTTTATTGTATGATTGCGCATGATATTTTATCTGTTGTTTTATATCAGGAATTTCGTACTTTTGTCCTTTAGTGCTGATCCCCGAATACTCAACATAAGAAACCCCACCACCACCCTCAGTTTGATCAATACTAATCTGGTATTCTTTGTGGGGATCTGCTACTACCCCTGTCTGTACAATTCCAACTGAAAGTTTTTTCGACTCATTTTCACCAATTTGATAAACGTACCTAACATCTGAAGGGCTTTGATTTTGATCATTTTGACTCCCCACTGCCTTTTTATTTCCATCGACTTGGTGACCACGTACAATATCGGAAGATTGATAGTATCTATCATTTTCACTTACTACAGCCTTTCCATTTTGACCAATTTGGGGATCGAGTGCAATATGTGAAGGTCCGTACTTTTTACCGTTTCGGCTCCCGATAGTCTTTTCAGTTCCACCAATTTGACAGCCCGGTAAAATTTTCGAAGGTGTCAAATTTTTGTCATATTGGGTTGCGGTAGTCGTTTCAGTTTCACCAATTTGATAGCCCGGTAAAATTTTCGAAGGTGCCAAATTTTTGTCATATTGGGTTCCGATAGTCTTTTCAGTTCCACCAATTTGACAGCCCGGTAAAATTTTCGAAGGTGCCAAATTTTTGTCATATTGGGTTCCGATAGTCTTTTCAGTTTCACCAATTTGATAGCCCGGTAACATTTTCGAAGGTGCCAAATTTTTGTCATATTGGGTTCCGATAGTCTTCTCAGTTTCACCAATTTGATAGCCCGGTAACATTTTCGAAGGTGCCAAATTTTTGTCATATTGGGTTCCGATAGTCTTCTCAGTTTCATCAATTTGATAGCCCGGTAAAATCTTCGAAGGTGCTGAATTTTTGCCATTTTGGCTTCCGATAGTTTTTTCAGCTTCACGAATTTTATAGCCAGGTGCAATTTTTGAAGGTGCCGAAATTTTGTTATTTTGACTTCCGATTGTCTTTTTATTTTTGGCATTTTGAAAATCTTGTTTAACATCTGACGATACGTTGTATTCTTCCATTAGCTTTGCAACAACCTCCTCGTCATCGCTTTCATAGATACATACAACATCTGACGGTTTCTTTCTTGGAGGTGGCGGTGGAGGCGATGGTGCAGGTGCTGGTGCGATATCGATTTGAATTTCTTCATCTTTCATCGGGGTGGTTCTTTACAATTACATAATCTTGGGAGTGGTTCTTTACAATTACATAATCTTGGGAGTGGTTCTTTACAATTACATAATCTTGGGAGTGGTTCTTTACAATTACATAATCTTGGGAGTGGTTCTTTACAATTACATACTCTTGGCGATGGTTTGGGTTTACAGTCGCACGGTTTAGACTTATCCAATCTACGATGTCTGCATGTTACAGTCGTTTCTACAGAGTAGCTTGATTTTTTATAAGAGGAACTCACAGGTGTTGCTTCGACAAATCGTGGACTACATGCTCTACATGATATTCTACTGGCTTCATCTTCATCGCAAACAGGAATTTCAAAAATGTACCTTCTAATACATGTATTGGGCAAGCTGCCTTTACAAATCTCGGTTGCTATAAGTTTTGCGTTTCCGGTGTCCGCTTTAATATTACAGCCAGGCAGTTTTGGTATTGATGGTTTGCAAATATATTTCTCGTGCAAGAATTCGTTACATTGTTTTTGTACGGTATGTTCTTCTACATCCATAGGCATTTCAAAAACGTATCTTCTCACGCAACTATTTGGCGTTTCACCTGGATATATTTCACTAGCAATTAATCTAGCGTTTTCTATACCGGTACATCGTTCAAAACCGGGAAGACTTGTTAACTGTGGTACCATATCTATATCTTTTTTCTTGCCGAAATCACTCTTTTTCGAAGATTTATCCGAATTGTAATTTAACAGTGGGCAATCACTCGAATCACATGGTAAACTTCCACATTTAGCATATAAACATTCGCATTTCTTGCTTGCATCTCTCGATTCATTCGATCTTTCAACGGTTTTGTAAGTGCCACTGGATGTCGCGCTCGATCTTTCAGTTGTTATAACATAAACAGAAGTTGTTTTATTTTTCTCTGTCATATCTTCAATTTGTGGCTGGATTAACGCTTCTACATTGGGTATTTGTCGTTTTTTCTTCTTCTGAAGCATGTCTTTCAATTTATTCAAATGGTTTATTTCATTGTTGATCCAACTGATTTGGTTCTCGCGCTCTTTTTTCGCGAAATTCAACAGTTCCGAATCGTCAGATGTAGTATCAGTGCTGTGAATCCTATTCAATTTGTCTTCTAACAGTTTTTCTGATTTTGTCGCATGCTCTTTCCAATTTTTAAAACTAGATTTTCTAGACGAACCGGATGTTTCCACAGTTGTCTGCTGGGGACTGGATGGAAGTGATGGTAAATCAGGAATTACATCACCAATCTGAGATAATTCATCGGAAGTTGCGTATTGATTATACTTGCTGGCAATTGTAAATCGCGCGTCTTTCAGTTTGGAAGACTTTTGAGGTTTAATACTACTTTCTATCATGGGTTTTTCTGGTAATATTTCTGTAGAAAAAGTTTTTATATCCAATTGCCTTCTTTTAGCCGTTTTAAGATTTTCATTTGTGTTTGAGATTACAGGCACCTGTGGCATAGCTTCTTGATGCTGTTGAGTCTTAGATATTTTCAATGGCTTATCTGTATTAGGAAGATTTGCTGTAGCACTCTGATTTTGATTGTCGTCTGTCGTTTCAGAAGAGGTAACAGAATTAGTAGATGATTGGCTGCTATAGTTACAATTAATAATTTTCTGTGCAATTTTCTTTATGTAATATTGTTTAGTAACTTTATCATATTTCTTGGATTTAAGTAATTTTTGTAGTATAATTATACTTTTATCAACATCATTAACGACGTGTTGTGATAATTTTGCTGAAATTAACTCAGCTAAAGGATTTGCTTTCGATGATAAATCAGAAGTTCTATCAGTTTCTGTAGCAGTCCTTTTTCTTTCATTTTTACTTTCATCTGAATGACTAGGAGTATTACTCTGTGATTTAGATCTATCGCTAATTTGTGCACCATAAAGATATTCGAAACTATTACATTGAGAGATCCTTACATCTGAATTTGTATTTGTCCCTACAGATCTTGAACTAGGTTCGTCTGGAAAATCGCTATGTTTTACATATTCTATAATTCTCCTGTCTTCATATACTGGACATATTTTGTGTTCTATTACAGTGTCATCATTTTCTGGACAGTCATCTGTTTGAATTGCTATGGATGTTGTTTTAATATCATTCACAGTAGAAGTTTGCATATCTTTATCTGAAATTTCTTTATGGGCATAACACTCAACAGTAAGAGGTTTTGTAAGAGACAAATGCTTAATATTGTTTCTAAAACATTTTGCAACACATTTCAATTCAGTTACATTTCCAGTTTCTACAGGGCTTTCTTCATTTTTAGTATTAATAAGATTTTCTTTATTATTGGGTAATTTCTCATCAGGATTTAGTACATCCTTATCCTCTTTAATTTTCCCTGTTTTACTAGAATTACCACCATCTTTTACATTATTGGGTGTTGATTCAGCCATCGGTAAACCAATATATTTCTGAAATCTATTCACTACTTTATTGTCAACCACAGTATATTCGACATCAGTTAAATCACTTTCCGTTCTTAAACTTACAAGCTTTGATAATGACGAAACAGTTGAGCTTGTATCGATTGTTGGTACATTTTCGGTAAAACTTGTTGTAGTATTTGTCGACAATAATGATGATTTCTTATAACTCTCACTGCTTATACTCTCTAACGGTGAATTTTTATAATCCCTTGTGTTTGCGTACCATGATCGATCACATTACTTTCAGGACTCGCACGTAATTTTCTTTGACCTAATTGTATTTTCTCTAAAGTTGTTAAGAGCGGTAAGGATAAACTTTTATGTAAATTTTTTGCTTCCTACAATTTCCATATCCTATATCAGCTAAATTATCCCATTCAAGTTTACGATTCGATGTAACACTACTAGTCGGTGATGGAATTCTACCTTGTTCCTCGCTGACATTTCCTAAATTGATATTATTTTCATCATTATCGCTTTGAACCGATAAGAAAGGGGTTGTTTCTTCTTCATCATTAGCAACTTCTCTTACCTCGATTGTATTGATACTATCTCCACTCTCCACGTTAGGAATTGTACCACGTAAATATGAAGAAAAGTTGCGATTCTGCGAATATGTTTTGTAGTACTCCAATACTTGCGAAGTTAATGCATTTAAATCATCTCTTTCTCTATTTTCCATCATATAAAATATATTTTTCCTGGATACTATTCATTTTTTACATTAACTTGTCATACTACAAAAATTTTGAATTATATGACAATTAAAAAATCGTTTTTTCTAACCTAATGGTTATCATCAAAGTTAATTATTTTATCTAAACATATAATAAACATAAAAAATTAACTTACCCACCTCTAAAAACTTCAGTATAAAAAAGTTATATTTATGTTTACAATTTTAAATTCTTAAAAATATATCGTTGACAGTTCAATTGTAATTTTAGTTTCTAAACATAGTGGTAGAGGGCTCTCGCTTGTTCGGCAAATTACTTCAATTTGAAATTCAAAATTTGTCGTGAAAAGTTGTTGCATTTATAAAATGAGTGAAAATTCAACCACCGTGCCAATTAATGTGCAATGTCCTTGTGATGACAGTAACAATTTAGGCATATGCTATGTAGAAACATCAATGGCAGATCGCAACGCATCAACTGAGGACAATATGCTTCGCTCGTCCGTATGGTCAGGTTTAGGGCCCCCAACGAAATTTCAATCGTTACAAACGCCTGCCATCAGTGCCAGAAAAGTTGATATAATGCGTGCTGTGTTATCGGGAAAAGTTAAACCGCCTACTTCACACCTATATCCCGGAAAATCTTATTGTGAGGGTTCGGTGTTGTCAAGATGTAATACGAGAGTCCGGTATGATGAGTAAAGTATGAAATATCACATGTGACAGCTTATTATACGAAAAATAAAGACGAGATTAATGAAACAGCACTTGCTTTATTATAAATTAATACATAATCATATACAAAATGAAGATTTTTCTTTTCGTCAAATGTTAATCTGAAACAAATAATTGGATGTATTTTTAAAAATACCTATCATAATTATCTATTTATTGCAATGGAAAATATACATTTTCAGTTTTTATTCAAAAGTAAATCTATGCATGAAAGAACTTTCTTCGACAATGATCTATGCAAAAGCAAGTTTTGATTTGATAGATTCGTTATTATTTGAAGAACCAATTTGAAACCGAAAGACAAATTTAATAACTGATAGCTATAACGACAATATCTATATTCAGTTTGTCAAATTTATTTTAAAACATGAATTTTATTTTTCTAGAAAAGCTTTATTGAACTTCTTCAGAGTAATGCAATTCAAGAAAGATAGCAAATTTAATATAACTGTTTGTCTGGAGTCGTTAAAACGAGTTTTGATAAAACTGACACATTTTAATACGTAAAAATTGTCTATAGTTGAATGTTTGTTTGGTGGGTGCTAATTACAGCGGCTTCCTAAATTATATTGCTTGTCTGACTATCGCTACAATTCTTACTGTGTAGTTTGTGTGTGTGTAAATGTGTTCAATAGCCTTGTTACAGCACTATCACCGCTTATAATACTGCGCTGCTAAGCACTAAAGGATAGGATTCTTCCACTCGGACAATTTAGTCGCGGCTCCCAGCATCTCCCATATTACTGGGACACAAAATTTGCACTCCTTGTCGGTGCTTTTGATCTTTTTAAGACAGATTCAGTAACCTTCAGGCTATTCACGCCACTTTGTGTGGCAGAAACGCAGGGTCGGATTGAGGAAAAATTGTATACGTTGACAGGGGGGTACTGACTGAAAACTAAAAGCCGTTGAAATAAGTAGGTATATGTAGATATAAAATATGAAATATGTATGTATTAAATACAAGTCCTACACTACGAATAAATATTTACAAAACAAAAGTTAATCTCGACACAAACGTCAATAACACCTGATAGGTAGTAAACAATGAACAACGCACGAATCTCGAATACTAAACATCAACTATCGTGAAGTTAACGGGTCGATGGCCGCAGTGGTTAGGCGGCTGACTATCGTTGTGAGAGGACGATAGGTGCCGGGGTTCAATTCTCTGGAGGGACGGTGACATTTTTTCAGAGAGTTTAATCCCGGATCGACTTGCCATTCGCTGTTGGGAGCAAAGTGATTAACAGCGCGGCATCATAAAAGGCGATATGATGCTCTCAGAAAGCCATTTAAACACAACTTACACACGCCAAACTACACCGCAAGAGTTGCAATAATACCCAGACAAGTAATACAGCTTACGGAGTCACTGATGCAACTAAGCACCCACCACAAATTAAAAAACAAGTATTTTTCTTTCAAAAAAGATGGCGGATTACGCTGCACACTAAAAATGGGCGTACTTTTCCGCCAAAGGGAGTGCAAATTCTGGTAGTTTCATATTCTGTGTTACTGGGCTGCCGTCTAACGAATTAAATCTACCAACCTGTTTATAATAATAGTTTTATTTCTATTTCTATTGATCAACTGTGCGAGTATCCGTAGAGTTAACATAGCAAACAAAACTCCAATTTTAGTGATGGGAGTTGAGCGAAGATTTAAAAGGATGTGAAGATAAGCAGGCTACAATTATGTGAGTACAATTGGATATAGTAACTTCTGGGAATTTGAGATTTTGAACCTCTCGGGCCAGTAATTTTTGATGTACCTACCACAGTTTTAATGGTCCCATGTCTTAATGGCCTTGGCCAATAGTATTGAATCATAATAGGGGGGGTCTTGGACCATGGTTTTGATCTGGTATTGACTTGCTTTAAACTGGGCTAGTTTTAATGTAGTCTGACTCAAAATCTGATTAAGACTAGGTTAGGCTACCTCAACTCCAAAGCAGATCAGAACCATATGAATGTATAGTGACCTTAGATCTTGCCCAACTGTCAAGGTCTACGTGATTTTACAAACTCGAAAGTATACTAAAAATAAGTTTCAAACCAAGCAGGGCTTACTCACAAAAGATCAAATTGAAATTTAAAGATTTTTAGTTCCGCACACCCTTTGTAACATCAATTCTGAACATGCTGTAGGTATATAGATACCTATAGCATTAAAATATTGGAATTTAGGAATTGAAGCTTCTGTAGCGTCAAGTAAATGAAATTGTTGTTCCTTATAGTAGCAGATGTCAATGATAATAAAAATATTTCAAATAGAATGTAATTAGTGTAACTAGTAGATAAATGTAGCTTTAAAATTATTACACGTTATTATTTATACTGGTCATTATTTATACAGGTTATCATTCATACTGGTTATTATTTATACTGGTCATTATACATATTGGTCATTATTCATACTGGTTATTATTTATACTGAGTATAATTCATACTGGTCATTATTTATACGGGCCATTATTCATACAGGATATTATTTATACTGGTCATTATTTATATAGATAATTTTATGTTCGACTGTCCTATTTTGTTATTTGTACAAACCTCAAATGATTTATTAAAAATATCAGGATCTGAATCGCAAAATTAATGCGGAACAACAAGTTATAAAAAAAATTAGCCGCAGATGCTAGAGACTTACTTTTACCTAATAAATCTAAGTTTCAGTTTGTGATATAGAATAACTATTTCACTCATTTAACCCTACAGAAGATCGAATTCCTTAATTTTAATGTTTTAATTTATGATGTCTAGGTATATGCGTTTATATAATGCAATGTTATAGTAAGTGAGACAAACTACGGTTACACTTAGCAGGTATTAAGCTGACCCTGCGGTTCTTTGGAATAAAGTATTGAGCGTAAGGTATGTCTCTATCTAGTCGTGTCCGGATACCTTTGAAGGTCACTGTACATTGTACATACATATTTGAGTCTTTCGAAATAATTTGTCTAAACAATATTTGATATTGTTACATACAAATAACTTACCATTCTATACTAATTAATAATAATGCTTTGATCGGTAGGACCTACAAATAAAGAAAATGACATATATTTTCATATAGCACATTTTAAACGCACAATTTACCTCACAGACTTATTACTTTCTTCTCCATTAACAAGATGAGATGTGTTGGCTAATAATTTTCTCCTAGCGCGTTGAAATTCATCTAAATCTCTTTGTAACTGCTCCCGTTCCTGTCTTTCAGTTGCTTCTAAATCACCAGGAGGCTTGAATCTGTATAAAAAGTATATTTACTAGAAGAGTTTCTGATTTTCCTTTACAGAATTTACCCTTCAATTTGACCAAAGTGCAAATAAGATCGCGATGAATGGTGCTGGTGCGGATGAGGGTCAAACATACTAGTCTAGAAAGTGGTATTCTCATAAAAAGAGGAATTTATTTTACTTATCACTTACGGGTGAAGAAGTGTGCTTAGGTTTAAATGAATCATATTTGCTTTTACTAGTCCCTTTAGCCTTACTGCTAGAACGCGACGGTTCGGTTTTTCTCTTCGCGACGACTACAGGCTGTTTCTGTAGATTTGTCGGTATTTCAATTACCGTAGTTTCATGGGGATTGATCATTCCTCTTGGTATAACCACTTTTTGGTACTCTATCTTCTTCTTGCAGGGATTTTTTGAGCACATAATGCGAAATAGAACACATAATACATTTAAAATAGAAGCGACACGAAAATTTGCAATTATATGATTTATTAACGCCAAATCGAAACTGACATTTTGATATCGTATATATTGTCAAAGTCATGCTGATAGTTACTATTGCGATTCTATCTATTTATTTTTTTGATTGACATTTCGGGTCACATTTGCTACCTGAATCTCCGAGATTGTAAGTTGTGTTGGTCATAAGATTTCGCCGTGCGTCTTGATAATTCTTTAACTCGGCAGCTAATTGTGAACGTTCCGTATGTTCCATTTCCGCCAGTCTTTGTTCGATGTTACTCGCTCCTGTATCTTCGTCACCTTCTGTCATTGATTCCACTGATGTAACTTCTTGGATTGTTTTTGTCCTTGTCCCATCATGTGCCGTCGATTTCATTGTGGTTTTACTGGTCTTTTTAATAACCATTCTTGTTTGATTCGCTGCACTTGGTTCTGGTTTACTATACGTACGTTGATTATTAGGACAGTTCGGTGCGCAACTTGGTCTAGTAGAATTAATATACGCCGCTCCTAAAGTTCCTATATCGTTGTTCCGACTCGGAGGCTTGTCAAACGTTTTACTACTTTTTTTTGTAATCTTTGTGTATGATCTTGAAATCGGTTTAGCACCTGGACATATATTTTGCGATTTACCGGCATTGTATGTCCTACCTAACATGGCACCACTATCAGGATAACTACTACTAAGTGAGCCAAAAGTACCTGGTTCGAACGAATGGCTTTTAAAAAGGCTTGAGTCAACCATTTGTGTATAAGTAAGATTTGCTTGGGGTGTAGAAGTCGCTTGAGGTGCGCCTATACTAGAATTAATCGGAGTTGAACTTCGACTTTTTCCTACGTGATATCCTCTAGCGGCAGCGCCTGGGCACACATTATGAGTTCTACCCATATTATATGTTCTGCCAGCAGGAGCAGAACTCGGAGATATTCCATGAGTTCTACCATAATTAAAAGTCCCACCTGCTGCTTCGCTACTATCCATTGTGCCAAAAGTGTTTGGATCGAATGAATGGCTTTTGAAAAGGCTTGAATCAACACATTGGCTGTAGGTTAAGTTAGCTTGAGGTGTGGAAGTTGCTTGAGGTGCTCCGATACTAAGAGATTCTAATCCACCGGCAGTTCGTCCTCTTCCGGGACTGAACGTTCTGCCAGCGAAGGCTGGACACATATTCTGTGTTCTACTCATATTATGCGTTCTACCAGCTGCAGTAGGACTTGGACTTAGACAGCTACTTCTACCAGTTTTTGCATATGGATAGTTATATGTTTTACCTGGTTCATAGTAACCAGTACTGGAACCACTAGTTTCTGTACTGAGATCCACCAGACTTGAATCATAAATTGATGAGTATTCAATATCAAACGGGGTTGAAGTGATTGTTGGATGAAAAACAGAGTAATCTCGAGTTCTATTTTGGTCAGGAGATCTAGCGAATGTTCTATTGCCAGCTTGGGCACCATTTGCACCTTGATGATCCATCATACGTTTAATAATTTTACTATTTTTTTGAACTACTTTAGATGTCCCATCTACAGTTTCCATATAACTTTCTGTTGTTTCAATACTTGGAAAATTACCTCTGGGACTTTGCGATCTAGCTCTTCCCATATTAAATGTTTTCGCACCAGCATTAGATGTTCTATGTCTATCAATATGCGAACTGGTGCTATCTCTAACACCGCAACCTCTTCGATCACGGTAGTCACTTGAATCGTACATGGCTTGCGGTGCTGCGGTACCTGACGATATTGATTGTAGAGCAGGACATACAGCGCGCGTTTTGTTGATTTCAGGCGATCTAGCAAATGTATTACCGCAAGGTGGTGGCTGCATTGGTTGTTTTAAAAAGTTTTACTCGTCTTTTTAACTACTTTAGTAGTACCACACGGAGCTGAATGCGTAGTCTCTTCATATTCTTCTATGCTTTCGGTACTGGGTTGGTTTGCTGGAAAAGTTTGACCCATAGGTGGGGTTGATCTAGCAAAACTGCTATCATACGATTCAAAAGTGCCTTGCTCTAAATTACCTGTATTGAATATGCTGGAATCTTCAATAGCGGTGTATGTATAATCTTTAGGCCTATGTGTTGAACTCGCTTGCGGATGTCTGAAACTGGGCGAACCAGATGTACAACTACCTGAACTAAATTGACTATCATGCGCACTACCAGATTCTCCATAATTTCCTCCACTTTGTGTACGTCGGCTACAATCACCTGGACATGTCGGCGAAGCAATTAATTCTCTTTCTTCAGCTAATTCTGCCGGTATTTCGATGATCGTTGTTTCATTCGGATTTACAAGACCTTTGGGAATAATTATTTTCTTACTCATTCTAAATATTCGATTGTGCACTGCAAATTTTCAGTTTATGATACGGTTTTAATTTTGACTCAAATTTCCGAAAGCATATTGACAAATTCAAAATTTTAATCGACGTTATAATTCTGTCATTTTGACACCTTATAACGCGACCAATACTAAAATAAAAAAAAATGGGATAAGTAATTTGCATTTAAGTTTGCTGACGAAGTATTAAGGAAAAAAGGAAATTGAATCAAACAATTAAGCAATCTACACAATTTTTGGTTTAACGGATGCCGCAGGGTCGGGCATCTGGGGAGATACCTTTTTTACTTCTTTAAACCACCTTTAAACCACTCAAAATAATAAAATAATAATATATATTGTAGGATGTAATTTTATTAGCCTATTCATACAAAAATATATATGTAGCAAAGAAAAATCAAAATAAATATTCTACATAAATAAATATAAATTATTAAGATAATCAAGAAACAGTTTTACATAAACCACTTAATTAGAGTGTTTCGAATTTAGGGTAGAATGGGGTAATGGCGGTCACTTAAGCATTTTTTGGAATAAAACTCAAATTATAAATCACAACTTTATTAGAAACTAAAAGAGCAATTTTGCATTAAATAACTGTTAATTGAGATCAGCAACAAACATCTTTGGAGTTATAAAATAATAGATATAAGAATTTAAAAATAAAATGGTTTTGACCACCATTGTACGCATGTGCGGGCAATTGTAGTCACGATGTTGACATTGATGGTCAAATAGTTCTAACACATGTCACATACGTAACCCTCTGCAGAATCCCAACCACTGCAGGCAAAATGAGCCCAAAGCCCACAGAAAATGCACCGGTACCATTGGTTTTCTGGGTAGGTCCTCATCCTCATCATTGTCATCATCGACGCAGAGGTCGTCAGGGTCTACTTCGGTCAATGAAAAGTCACTGTCCTCCTGAAGAACTTTCCGTTTAGCCTTTATAAGACTTTCGTCTTTGCTTTTCTTGCCCTTCCTGTGTCCTTCCCTTAGCCTTCCTGTTTTCCTTTTTCTTTTAAGTTCTTCTTTTTCTTTTTGTTTTCCTTTTCTATAAGACTGTTTTTAATTGGTGTTGATGTTAAAATCGTAGAATGTTGCTTTTTTCGACCTTGTCTTGTGGTGACAGATGATGTTTTGGTAGGCAAGTTAATAAAATTTTCAACGTTTGGTCGTTGTTTTAATTGTGTTGCTTGCCCAGATGTTGATGCAACCACCTGCGGTTCTTTGAATGTGCTTGGAGTTGAAGCTGTTTGCAGATGCTGCCTGAAAAAGCTTTCGTTATTCTGAATAACCACTGGTTCGCTTTGGAGCATTTCACTAGGTAGAAAGTCTTCATCACTGAACACATTCCAGTTTATTTGGAAGATTCCAGTGGTTCTAAATCCAGTCTCCTTTACTTATTGAAGCAACACTCGAATACGCCTTGTTAAACAACGATGCGACATCATAAGGGGTTATTTTTTCTGCAAGGGGGCTCTTGATAAAGCTATCACATTTTTTCCCATAAGCTGCCTTAAGTGGTCCATAGAACGTGACGTCCAACAGCTGCATTATGTGGGACGTGTTTGGTGGTAAGGACAGCATGTGAATATTGTTGGTTTTGCAGTATTTGTGAATATCATGAGAAATGTGGCACGCGTGGTTATCGAGGATCAACAAGATGGCTTCTTCTACAGAAGGTTTAGCGAATTCCTCAAAATGTTGAAGCCATTCCAAAAAAAGGTCTTCATTGATCCAGCCACTCTATGAGCAGCGGTATATAGCACCATCAGGGCCATATTTTTCCAGGAGAGCGGAATGTTCGTTTCCTTGGGAAGATAAACATGGGAGGGTGGGAGGGGGGTATAAATGACCCAGCAGCGCTCATCGTGCACAAAACAGTGATATTTTTGCCTCTCCCAACTAGCGATGGAACCTACCCTTTTCTGCCCTTTTGTAGCTAGTATTTTTCCCGGATCTTGGACTGTTGAGATCCCTGTCTCATCACAATTGTAAATATTTTTGGGAAGAAACTTATGGGTTTCCATAAGTTTCTCGAAGTTTTGGTTATGCTGGTGGCTTCTGGCTTTCTTACTAATATTCGATTTTTTAAAAAGCCATCCAGCCAATCTCGTCCCGCCATTTTACTGTTCTTATTAAAATTGTGCGACAATTGTAGGCTTTCTACACATTCATAAGCAACTTTTCTTACTTGATTAGTAACGGGGCCAAAGCGCAAAATTTAGACAAAACTGTCATTTTGTTTTTTATTTAAAAAAATAGCTGAAAGTGTAAAAAAGTTACAAACTTTTAACATTTCTGAACACAAAAACAAAATAAAGAACGATTCTTAAAAGATAAATAAAGGTAACAATTTCTGAAACAACTAGAAAAACTGTTAAGCAGATAATGGTGAGCTATAAATTATAACCCCAAAACGAACTGGAAAGTCAAATGATCCCCTTCGATCAGTGGTTGGTTCAGGCAAAACTGTGTTAATGTCTTTTTCGTCTATTGTGTCAGTGTCTTCAATTTTTGGCCATACAAATTTATTTTTGTATGGTCTGGTAAATTTAACGACCCACCCTTCATCGTTTTGTTCTATGACGTTACCAACAAAATGTTTAATTATCCTTTTTGTATTGTATTTTATAAGCACCCAACATCTAGTAGTGACATTAGTATTGACCTCTGACACACCCTTGTTATTATCATCCACGTTTGCTTTCAATAATTCGTTTAGGAAATCCTCAGAATTATCTGATTCTTGAAAGACGGGAGATGTATTGCCCTCATCACTTCTGCTGCTACCGCTAGAAGATAATCTAGCTGTTCTTTTGGCCCCTTTTTTTAACTGGCTGCAGTTTTTCTTTTAATATGTCTATAGCTTAAATTGATGTTAAAATTTCTGATCGGACACAAGTTCTAGTTTTTTTGTGGTTGTGGCTTTGGTGTTTGCTTAACCGCAAATAATAGAAGTGTTTCAAATGATACATTGCTAGTAGGTTGAGGACGGTTTGAGGTTCCTGGTAATGGTTCATCAGCTACTTCTTCCTGCTCTTGAACTTGAGTGGAAATCCCGACAGTTTCTTTCCACTTTTTAATCAGTTCTAATAGAAAACTTTCTTCTGGAATAACATTTCCATTAAAGGAAAATATTCCCCCTTTTTAAAACCATTTCAGGAGAAATGATTTTCCATGTCTCGCACAAGAAGTGTGAAAAGACTTTCTTAGGTAGGTTTTGTCCTATCTGGTGTCTTTGCCAGGCGACAAGCTTCTGATGCCATTTGTTTTTGAATGATTTAAATATTGTGAGGTCTAAGGGTTGGAGCAAGTGGCTGCTGTGGGGAGGCAGTTTCAAAATTGTGATTTGTTCTCTTGCTGCAGCTTCCAATGTCTCCACATTTACGTGGGTTGAGTGGCCATCATATATGATAACTACGGGTCTCTCCAAACCAACGATAGGAATAACAGTTTTAAGGAAGTAATTTTTAAATATTTCTCCTTCTATCCAACCCTTGCTACTAGCTGCGTAAACAGTTCCCTCAAATTCGTGTTCTGGAGGAGCAAGCCATTGATTCCATACGTTCTTCCCTTTGTAGATAATTAGTGGTGGAGCTTTCTTCCCTGCTGCATTACCCATTAGCAGTATAGTAGTATTTTCTTTACCTGGTGAGCTGATTGTTCGTGATGAAGCTTTATTAGGGGGATCAATACAGAGGCTACTTTCATCTAGGTTCCAAATTCTGTGCGCTTTATCATGCAATCCAAGTTTATCCATAGTTACTTTTAGTTAGTCCGTGTGTATTCCACATTTTCAGAAGTTTTAACGCTAAGATTGTGCCGCTTTTTAAACTTCAAAAACCAATCTTTCCCTGGAATACCATTTTTGAAATCAGGTTTTATATTGTTATCTTTAATGAATCTGCCAACCACTTCAAAAACTTCTTTGCGGAAAAATCCAAAATCCCATTTTTCGGCAGTTCTTAAACAATTTGCTAACTTAGCTTCATCTTCTAATTCAATTGTAGTTGGGCGACCTCGTCCTTCTTTTTTGAGCCACGTTTACCTTTCAATCGGCAATACAATGTAACGTAACGCATGGAAGCTCTGTAAATTGTTGTTCTTCTTGCTTCATTAAGAGCAAGTTCCAAATCAGCCTTCGAGTATTTATTGTCATGACAGGTTTTTCTTTTATAGTTGCAGACCATAACAATGCTGGAAATATAAAGGGGCAAAAGTGACATAGTGTAACACAATTTCCCGGCCATTGTATAACACAGTCCCAAAAACCGAGAAAATATTTAAATTCCGATAAACTGAACATATCACCTTATAGTTTACAGTTTTTAACCTATTCCTACTAAATAACTCTTACTTACCAGTTGAGATAATGATTTTATGTCACTAGATGCAAAAAACCTTCCACTCGTTAACTAAGTAAACAACGTGCATCGGCGAAGATCTGCAACGAATGGTAGGAAAAGTTCTGCATATACGAATTAAAGTGGCGGTGGTGTAGACGAGTATATTGCACACCATTTGACATAGATGGCGCTACTTGATTGAATTGTTGCAAGTTTTGGGAAAGGACTAACACAATTGCCCCACTATCACATTTACCCCACTGCACCTTACTGTCTTTAAATATGAATATAAATCACACTATACATGCGCGATAAAGGAATATTCATTGACTACAGAAATGTTCATTCTGTAATGAATTTTCATTTTATTCTGATTAACTTGCAGTAAAAGTGAATATAATTTACGTCATAAGATTTATTACACAATTTTACAGAATATCTCCGGTTGCTCTTTTAAATATTTAAATTTACTATTAATTCATACGATATCTTAAGATCCCATACTAGCTGTATTTATAACGAGTTTTCGCCTAGCCTGTTGCCATCTCGACAGGTCAGCTTCTAATTGACTCCTTTCTTGTTGTTCCCTAACTATCAACTCTTGTTCAATGCCTTGCCTTATACTCTGTCTATTATTATCCATGTTATCTAAAGAACTACTAAATGATACACCGCTATGTACGGGAGTAACACCTAACGTAGGACACCTTTGACCTGGACTCGAATTTTTTTCGTCGCCGCAAACTATATCAGAGAACTGCTGCCTCTCATGCCCCAGCGACGTAGTACTTGTTTGTTTCTTATACATCATATATCTAGCGGGTGAAGGTTGATTCGCACCCAAACTCTTAGATCTTGACGATGATGCTGGGGATCTCCTTGCAGGTGGACTCATAAGATCCCCTGAGGAAACGGTGGATTCTAACGTAGCACAAGGTGGGGTACAAACTGGCGGTGGTTGGCCGTAGTGTCCACTTCCGATAGGAGTTGAAGTAGCTAATGGTGCAGGCAAACGTGCAGGACCCTGATTTTCTTCGTAACTGTATGATTTATAGGAAGACATTATACTTCTGCCAGGTGACGGTTGATTTGCTTCCAAGCTCTTGGATCTTGCGGATGATGTTGGGGATCTCCTCGAAGGTGAACACGAAAAATCCCCTGAAGAAACGGTGGATTCCGGTGTCATAGCACAGGGTGAGGCACACATTGGTGGACGTGGTGGTGTTGGTTGGCCGTGCTTTCCGCTTCCCATCGGAGTTGAAGTAGCTAATGGTGAAGGGAAACGGACAGCAGCATGACTTTCTTCATAACTTGGTGCCTGATTTAGATAGTAGGGCATAGGCGCAGGCGGATAATAACCTTGCTGTGGTTGTGGTGATGATCTGGGGGTATCTGCAAAAATATTAAAATTAACAAGCGGACATCGTTTTTCGAAATTGTAACATATTGTTTGAGAAACTGATTTCGTATAAGACAAGCATCCGATAAATTAGTTACTGGATATTATGTTTATAGGACCTCGTTCTTAAAAGAAGACAAATATATTTCCCTATTCCAACAGATATGAAACTTACGTGGTCTTGGTGTGGATGACGCCATTGGCTCAAGAGCATTCTATGTGGATCCCCTGGATACATATCGTATCCATAATAAGATGTATTATAGGAGGCCCAGGTGTAACATCTGCCATACAGGAAGGGAACACGCTGCCATTGATCTAGACGATCTTTGAGGTGGAGTAGGTGGTTGAGGTACAGCTGGACCTCTTGCCGCTGTAAAATTTTAATAATTATCAAGACCAAGATCTAATTTTTCGAAATAAACCAAACATTACCTATTCTTTCGCAGTATTGTAAAAATGATTCGGGTAGATCATCAGCATTCGATTGATGATGTGGAGATGGTGCTTTCCTTGGTGACGGTGGTTTCGGTGGCGCTTTAAAATCAAGATATTTAGTTTAAGACTGTAACCAGTTAATCATTACCACTACTACCTCTAGCAAAATATTCAAGAAAGGAATCTGGCACTGATGCTAATTGCGCACTTGTATACATGGGAGATTCGATGTCATGGGAGCTGTGTGCTTCACTGATCTTCTTAAAGTTTCCATATTTATCTGGAGGGGTCCCCGCAAGCCTGGACCCTCGATAGGGGTATCTGAAAACTCTAGCTTGCGACGCACTTGGTCCAATCTATGCTGAGGTTGTCTGGTGGCCTTAGAAATAGGACAATGTTGCTGGCAACTCATTGTAGATATTTACGTTTCATTAGAATTTGGACGAGAATGTTCATTATTCAAAAGATTGGGGTGTCATGTTTGACAAGGAATTTTCAACGTTTAGTTGGGTTACCTCACGCACAATTTTGACTTGATTTGACGGATTGTTACTTTAGTAACATCAATCTAGATTTGTTTGCTGATTATCTTCAGTACGCTCTCATGGTTTTGACACATTTTTAAATGTGCCCGTACCGTAATACAAGGATGTATCAGAACCATATCAGAACAGATAACAACAAACATGTTTAATTGATGATCAAAAAATGAAATAAAGGTTTCAAATGATTTTTTCAGTCAAAATACTGGGAAATATTGGAAGAACGCGTGTAGACTTGAATCAATATCGAATAATATAGATAGGATTATAGATTACATATCCAAGACAATGTCAAGTCATCTATGGTTAAGTCCTAAGCGTAATCAAATAAATTATGAGTTATGTCAAGTATGGTCAAGTTTGACAAACAAAGTTAGTTTAGCTACAATTGCAAATAATGATCTCAAAATCTCGAAAATTATTGACTACAATTAACTATCAGCGTTTGAGGTTGTTTGACCACTAAATGATTTTTCTAAAAACTCAAAAGCAGTCAAAAAAATGAAAAAAGAGGTTCGAGTTTTTGAGAAGTAGTTTTGTTGTTGAGAACAATAACTTGTTTTCAGCTTTTGACTACCTTTTAAAGTCTGCGTAAAATATGATGAACTTTATATAATCTGTTGTATGTAACTGATCCAAAATCAAAGTTATATAAGGTAGACACTATTATTTAACAATTTAACTTTTGGTAGTAGACACAGACATGATATATATAAGATTGACCTTTCTTTTGGACTTGACATATACAAGACTTCTACCAGGTTTGATAATACAGCAATGTAACATAACTAGCTATAGGATGGGTTAGGTTACCATGAAGTGCTAATATTTTGTCATGAGTGGAAACTTCTGGTTGTGGCAGACCAGAAATCAGACCCATCCTAATTTTGGAATCATAACGACACCAATGAGAGACTTATTTTCATCGACTATACATTCGATAGTATGGGGTTTAATCTGAAGCCATTTTTTTTAATTAGCTAACCCGAATTTCCTATTAAAGTTCGTGGAGCCCCAGAGTTTAGTAGACCCACCAGTGGAAAGCTCAAAACGGAAATGTGCTTATCTACAAAAATTTTAGGTAGGTTGGTATAGTCTAGAGCTCATAGTAGCCGTTCAGAATAAAATATCACGGCACCGGCAGTTCGAGAGGCCAGAGACGTTGGTCCGTAAGCGTGCACAACAAATGGACATTTCAAATCGACTGCCAAAGATAGAACAACCAGACGTGACTGCCGATTTTGTGGACAAAATCATCTT